>JAQPZY010000340.1:0-57500 GCA_029931535.1 Margaritifera margaritifera | reverse complement strand
ATGTAAGTAGGCTTCGCCTTGGGAGATAGCTTTGCTTATCTCACTAAATAAATGTATTTACAAGAACGTTATAATATGATTATATGTGGTGGTACTAATTGTGGAAAGACAAACTTTCCATTAGATTTAATGGAAACAGAAAATATAAAGGTTTGAGATTTTGTTTTAATTATTTGTTCAACACTTACGTACAGTAAGACTTACAACAGAAAATGGCTTTTTAGAGACGAGAATATAATTCTAATAGAGCCTGGTGATAAACTGGATAAATAGCTAGAATTAATTATTAGCATTTACCAGGAAACTAATACTTTCCTTCTTATGGACGATTGTTGAAATTTTGATGATGAAAACAAAAAAAAAAAAAAAAAAAAACATGAACCAAACAAAGTTAACATTTAGTGGTAGACATTATGGAATACCTATATGGGTGATAGTGCAAACGGTATAATTTTGTCACAAATGCTGCTTGTGAAAATGTTATATTTGTATTGTGTTTATACTCGAAAGATAAAAAGTATATGTACAATGAATTTGAGGAAAATAAGGCTAGAATATCCTCGACATTACAAGGTGGTAGAACGGCAATATCCATAAGGCTCGAATATCCTTTACGTTACAAGGTGGTAAAATGGCAATATCCGTAAGGCTAGAATATCCTTAACATTACAAGGTGGTAGAATGGCAATATTCATAAGGCTAGAATATCCTTTATATTACAAGGTGGTAGAATGGCAATATCCATAAGGCTAGAATATCTTTTACAATACAAGGTGGTAAAATGGTAATATCCATAAGGCTAGAATATCCTTTACATTACAAGGTGGTAGAATGGCAATATCCATAAGGCAAG
Source organism: Margaritifera margaritifera (assembly GCA_029931535.1). Lineage (NCBI taxonomy): Eukaryota > Metazoa > Mollusca > Bivalvia > Unionida > Margaritiferidae > Margaritifera > Margaritifera margaritifera. Next base: position 56,647 of record JAQPZY010000340.1, on the reverse strand, counting down.
TAATAGTGTTGTCTACTAAATATCGTTTATCATCATATCATAAAACAGCAACCTTATGTATCGTAATATTGTATATCTCATGATGGCACGATCTAATTAAATTCATCTCTTGGTGATTTATAATTTGGTTAATAAGACAATCCTTGTACATGTCTAATTGTAAAAGAATTCAGTTACACAATCGTTGATCTTCTTGCGTACATTTCACCTAGTTGATCCATTTTCTTCCTCTTGTCGTTCTTGTAAACTACAATCCATCAACCGTTGTCTAAAGTGCACAATAAATAAATCAACATCGCAAATATCCTCTGATATCCACACAAGACCAAACCCATATTTCCAAAGAAGCTGTTTAATATAAGTTAAATGTGCCAAACGTTTTGGTATCCTTTGTTGTTAAATACTTTATCCTGATTCAACCACTTTGAAACATTTTTTTCAAAAAGTATATAAGAAAATAAGAATCATAAATGTTGCATGATCTTTAATCTCGGATCTGTTGATCCTAAAAGTGCACAACACAGTTGTTTTTCTACAGTTTTTATACTGCTGTACTGTGTGAGGATATATACAGCTTACAGAAAAGAGCATCCAAGGTGATTTAAATGTCAAAGTTATTTTAATGTCTACATCATCTCTTTTTAACACACTTAGATGGAGGCCAAGAAAGGATTACATTATTTGCAGAACAGCTGCTTTTACTTTCAAAGTTTTAAATAATTTAGCGACAGAGTATCTTAATGTTTGCAAGTTTGTAATGAACATTAGCAAAAGACGTATACGGTCTAGAGAAAACAATGATCAGTATGTACCAAAAGTTTCAACAGGCTATTTTAAGAATTATTTTGCTTACGACGGTACAATTTTATGGAAATGTTTTGAGCTTTATTCTCTAAAAAGATATCTTCAACCTCTAGAGGGTACTGAATTGCGCCTTAATTGCTACGTTATAGACGTAACATATCTGGGAAATAATCAAATAATTTCTGTGAAATATTTCCAAAGAATTTCTTGAGACGGTGAAAGATTTTAAATACAAAAGTACTAAATTCGTGCTAAGATTTAGCAATCTAATTTTTAAGTAGTGCTATCACTAATTTCTCCTAAGATATATCCACAAGAAACGTTCAAAAAGCCATCCGCGATTCGTGACCGGAAGCGAAAACCAATGACTTGGTATCCATTGCAATGAAATTCGTGATATATTCAATACTTGAATAGATAAGCAACTAAAACTACAAAACTAGTAGTAGCCTACCGCAAACCGAAAATCCCCAAATACATCCTAGTCAGAGCGAAACTAACGCCAATCACAAGCCAAGACCATTCTGGCAAATCTATTCCTTTGGATGATCAAACGTGCAAAGCCTGTCAACATATGAGACCAATATATTCTCTTGCACAGTGACGAGCACAAAACTGAAGATACATGGCCCAAACAGAACGTGCAAATACAGATAATGTAATTTATATAATCACTTGCGGCCTTCAGTATGTCGGAGAAACCGAAAAGCTACACAAAAGGATAAATCTTCACAAATCCGATTGGATGACAAAGTATCTGGACAGAAGTCCAGTTGCAGAATACTTCTCTTGGCCACACTTTCAGTGATGTGACACTAGCTGTGATTGCTCACAACCCTATCTGGAGTTCCCAAAACCAGTACAGAAAAGGAATCTTACTAGAAACGCCGCCTTAGAACACTGAAACCAAGCGGCTTAAACCAAGAAGACTTCAAAAGGACAACCACACGCAAATAAAATCAGTATCTGTTTACAGCCACTACTTTTTCAATTAAATAATAATTAATTCATTTTGCTCATTACTCAGTCACCTATAATTAATATAATATTTTGTAGTTTTTCCTGGTGTTATTATTGCTATGGTCATTACTCGCATTTACAAAAGCAATGAAATATCCAGGATATAATTTACTGTTAAACCACTTTGCATTAAAAAAAACAGATGGTGCTATAGCTCCTCCCTTTGTAGGTCAATACCAACTAGTTTACCACATTATCAGTCAAGTTGAAGCCAACTAGGCGAAACATCAAACAAATTGAAGCTGTAATTTCATTAAAAATAGTCTTAAACTTTTGTCATTTCAACCCGTTTTTGTCTTTATTGTTTGTTTTGTCTCTGTTTTCTGTTTGCCCCTTTGACAAAGACTCAGTGAGAGTCGAAAGTTCTTTGGCTAGTTAAAAACTAGTTTGCACTGTTCGTCGTCAGTTTGTTGCATTTATTTTAATCACTCCCTGTCACACGCGATCCCTTGCTAGATCCGGTAATATATATCCCGATCAGAGATATAAAAATAAAAAGTTGTGTAACAATAATAAACGAGCGGGTTACTGTGACTATCACATAGAGAACCAACATGTTTTTACCTAATTCCAGGCTGTGGACAAAGGACGGAAACACAGCGGGACGAAAAATCAATGTCATCAACAAAATTTGCTAAAGAAATTATATCCCAGTAGAGTTATGCATGGAGGTTCTAAAAGAAAGATACGAAGAGAACAGTGTAGCTGGACAATGGGCACGAACTATAATACTACTACTACTAATGATAATAATAATAACAATTGTTGCTATACTATTTACCAAGTAATGTGATAGACACAATAATCCGCTCGTTTATTATTGTTACACAACTTTTTATTTTGTATATCTCTATATCTCTTGTTGTAAATTTCCCCTAGTGATTCTAACATGTAGGAGTCAAGAATTTGTTTTAGATTTTGTGTTTAGTGTATGTAAGCTGTTTATTCCCTGACGAGGAGCTTGTTTAGATCGAAACGTTGGGAAACCGTTTTTAATTTGCGCCGTTTAAATTTGTTTATATATATATATATATATATATATATATATATATATATATATATATATATATATATATATATATATAAAGAGAGAGAGAGAGAGAGAGAGAGAGAGAGAGAGAGAGAGAGAGAGATACAAAACTACAAATGCTTCACCGAATAGAACATTGTCCCCTCAGATTCTCACCACGTATATTATTTTATATAGATTGAAGAACCTAAAACAAAAGTCATTCTTGAGGCAAATTTTAGAGGCGAAATTTGCATCAAGGGACCGCAAGTGTTACTGGGATACCTGAGAACACCCGACGCGAATAGACAGATATTTGATGAAGAGGGGTGGTTACATACAGGTATCTTTCTGGATATATATTGCCGCAATGAACAGTGTTGTTATCATATATACATATTTTTCATGTGTGTGTATACACCTTCCACATCTAAGTCATCAACGTCATAAAGATTGTCTGTCTTTATGTATGTCCGTTTCAGTTAATATAGCCTCGACTTATACCTTAGGACAAAAAGTATGCAACTATAACCATGTCCATGAAAGAATATACATAATATCTCCAACAGATTAAAATTCATGGTTGATCGGTTATTATGTTCCAGCAATCAATCTTTAAATTTCAACCGATTTCGAAAACTACTTTTGTACACACAGTGTCGTTCAGACTGGTTTTCAGGACTTACCTAATCGGATAAGCAGGAAACCTCTATGAAGACTGGCCAAAGTCCCAAACAAGAAACTGATACGGCCGTAAAGTTTGCAATGCCCTAGAAAAATGCCGGTGCTTATCTACAGCTCAGTTCAAACCTTGATTCGGGATTCTAAATAGATGGTTTCCCTGGGTCATTGATGTTCTATGATCAAGTGTTTACATGTGTATGTATGAATGTCTTTGTGAGTTTGATTTGTGAACGTTTACGATACTGCACTGATCATGAGAAGACTGATGATATAGGTCGTTTGAAAACGAGACGATGTCAGCCTGCGCAGCCACAAAGAGTGGAAGCGATAGTTTGTACGAGAACTGTAAGTTTAGAAACCATAGTGCAATGCAGAATTTCATTTCCAGATTGTGATGGCTCCGATCCAAGCAGTGGATATAACTCGAGGGCACACACATTTTAGAAACTCATCATTCTCAATAGAAGAGAGAACTCTGTACGATACCATTTTCTCTGCTTATTGGCAATCCAAGATGGTGTCAGGCATGCGCAGTGCAAAGCTGTTATATTTTCGTCATTTCACTAATGTGGCAGATAAAGGAGATCAGTGCAGTTAATTAATTATCTTTATTCAGTAATCAAATATTACATTATAATATTCCAGGAGATGAGGGCTATGTGGACGAAGATGGTTTTCTGTTCGTTGTAGACAGATTGAAAGAAATAATTAAATGCAAGGGAAATCAGGTAATATCTTTACTTTGATAACATTGACGATATCTTCAACATATTTAATGTAATTATGTCTTGTTTTGTTAAGATTAACTCAGTCTTCTTTTTATTGTATACAGCTTGTATTTTCTTATAACGCATTACAAGAATTATTTTAGCTCCATGTGATTATTACTATATCATTAAATCAGCTCCACCGAATGCAAAATCAAAAGTCAGCGTTTTCTTGAAGCATATGATTTTTGTTTAACATTCCGAAATAGTACATGCTTATGATATACGTGTATTAGGTGCTCCTGACAGGAATTATATTTGCATAGAGTTGTGCCTGGGGTATAGACTATAGTACCTCCAGCAAACGACTGATAATGGATCTGGATGGTGTTGCAGCGACACCCTTGTCGTACACAGGTATACAATGCAAAGCAATTCCTTATCTTGCGTGTTACGATGCTAAATCAACCTTAAGGTTCTACACGGAACGACCGCAGAATTACAACACTTTTATCCATGATTTTGCCTAAGTAAAAACCAGAATAATAAATATAATTGGTGGCCATTTGAAGTATTTTGTAGTGTTTAGTGTTCAAAGCTCACAAAAATATCTGAGTTGAATTTCAAAGATTACAGCAGGGAAAATAACGTTTTATTGTGAACAACATAATTTGGGAAAAGGTCAATATATTTTGTTTAAACTATATAAAAGATGAATCTGAACAATGTATGGAGAGATTAGGGAAATCTTATTGTCCTAAGGCTTTAGTATCAAGAGCTATAATATTCGAATAACATCCTTCCTTCCGTCCATTCGTATATCCGATACCACATCTCTTAAAAAAGAGGGTTGAAATTCACGAAATTTGTACTTATGTTGCCCCTGTAGTAATCATCAGCGAGACAGGAGTCATTCTTTGCCTCTGCTCGGAGGGCCCCGGGACCGGGGGAGGGGTACTCAAAAGTCAGATGTACTACCAGGAAGACGCATCTTTAATATATGGATTTTGTGCTATAACCCCTGTTTCACTGTCGCGGATGGAGGAGAGTGCCAGCGTTGGTAGTTTTGGGGGAATAGGGCGGTTGGAATATGCAGTAATACGTTTAAGGGTTTGTAATTGCAGGCTGAAGTTGTATTTCTGATGGACTATTGTTCAAAAATTCTCTGGCGCAAATTACGACAAAATTTTATCAGGGTCCACATCCACACAATTCTTCAACTTAATTGCTTACTCAAACTTATTTTGGTGTGTGTGTGTGTGCCTGTGTGTGATAAACATATTGTTTAATGTTGTATGAAACAACGACACGAATTCAAGACCATTCTCAATTTGAATAAATTTCCATGTTGAAAATTGTTGTATAATTATATGTCTATTCATTATTAATTATTTATTAATATACTGAGTTAAGTGTGTATACAGGTTGAGGTGTTTCATGAATACGGGGTTTGAATTTTTGTCTCAGATATGTTAGCATGGTGAGATATAAGTATTCCTTTTCATACAGCGACGGTGGCTGCAACGGCGGCGGCATCAATATCAAACTTACACACGGGCGCAGGTGAGACACCAGGTTCCGATGAACTCTCGGCTTCATAACAAACAATGTTCTTTGAACCCGCTTTAATGACTGAAGGGTTTACTGTAAAACGTCAGAGAAAGTATGTTTGTTTATAGGTTTAGAAAGACCTATGATGAAGTCTTGACTTTGACTATTACCATGGATATATGAAATGTTAAAACAGTTTCTTTGAAATACTACAAAAAGCTGCACTTTTCATTCAGAAGAATGATAGCCCATCTTGAGACTCTTCTTGACAGGTGCCTCCCGCATACTTGGAAGATATTCTGCTAAAACATCCCGGAGTAAAGGATGCCGCTGTGGTCGGTATACCAGACCCAGATGCAGGAGAATTACCTAAGGCTTTTGTTGTAAGGAATGACGAGATGTCTGATATTGATGAGCAGCAAATATATGACTTTGTGGAAGGTGTGTTTCTTTTCTCTGCACGCTCATGTTAAAAGAGCTGGCGATAATGTGATGTCTGTATGTCTATCCGTCTCTCCGTTATGTTATCTCGCTCTACAGTGCTGAGTTTAAGTACACCAAATGTGATGGTGTACTTGCCGTTATAGTAACCGCATACAAGGGTATTATTATTTCCCACCAACCCCACCGATCATGATGTCCCTTCCATTTTCTATTTATTTATTTTTATTAATTTTTTTTTTTTTGGGGGGGGGGGTGGACGGGGGATGCATGAAAGGGAGTGAGAGTTACCAGAAGTGCGAGTGTACATATATTTCGATTACAGTGACATTTTATAATATTTTCTGACACAATTTTAATTGTGCAGTCATATAGAGTAGGCATATGATACATGTAATGGAATTTCGTTCCATTCATGTCTAGCGTTTCAGGGTGGGCGGGATTTTTCATGCTCGAGCCCACGTTAGTGGGAAGCTTGACGCAATCACTTTCCTGGCGGCTGATGTGGCAACGACGTCGTCGTCAACAATATTTTCGTTAAGGTTTTTCATTTGCTTACATTTCCTAAGCCCCTTGATAGATTCTAATCATATTTGGAATGAATCCATACTACTATACGATCGCTTGTGCCTGTGGCCCTGAGGAGTCAAAGTAACAGTTCTAGGAAACTTGCGTTAATGTTTTGGTTACAGTGTTTTCATTAACTTTTGTCTTTCCTAAACCCCTTGATGGATTTTCTGCATACTTTAGATGAGTCAATATGAAGATAAAGGAATTCATTATGCAACATGCTTGCTCAACCTTGTAACCCTATGACTAAAGGCACACGTTTTACAGCAACCTTGTAGCCCATGGCTAAAGACATACGTTTTACAGCAACCTTGAAACCCTATGGCTAAAGGCACACGTTTTACAGCAACCTTGTAGCCCTATGGCTAAATACACACGTTTTACAGCAACCTTGTAACCCTATGGCTAAAGGCACACTTATCATAGCAATACTTTCAACGTGGGCTTGACATGTAGGCCCTGTGTTTGTTTTTAAATTAGACAAGGCATGAAACGTGTGGGAATTGAAGAAGACGAGCTATCAAGTTGCTTTAACTTTGTACTTGATGATAATATTCAGCGCGGTTTCCTTCCATAGGATTTGTTTTATCCAGAAATTACGAAAGTACCATGATATTCTTTCTCATGACATGTGTAAGATGGCGTCCTTCTAGTCATACTGATATCAACCTTGAAAGAAAAGCAACGAATTGTTCTCTTTTTCTTCGGAAGAAATTGAGTTTTGAATATTCTTTAGCACATGAATTTTTTTTTAAATTATTTTTTTTTTCTTCAAAATTCATTGTAATACTGAGTTACACTGAGTTTTTCAATCTTTTTAAGTTTTATTCAAGACCGTCCTAAACAGTTTACAGATTTCTGCTATCGTTTGTCTGGATGATGAGACGTCACTTTCTGCCAAAGCCAGGCTCCTCACACCTCATACCCCAGACTATTATCCTACTAAGGGGAGGTAACCCATTGGGAAGGTGTATATACCAAACCTGGAAAAACCCTAAATATATATCCTTCCATATATATATATATATATATATATATATATATATATATATATATATATATATATATATATATATATATATCCATCTATACATACATACATACATACATACATACATACATACATACATACATACATACATATACACGCATCTGCATATTCAATAGGCACATTGAGAAGATGAAGAAAGAATGCGACTGTCCTTATTTAAATTCGGAACGAGTGGTAATATTCATATCCAGTTTCTTTTGCTAGAAACTGTATTTGAAGTCCGTGGAGTTACTCAAATTTACATCTGTTCGACTCGTTAGAAAAAGGTGTCAATACATAACTTTGATAGAAAGCCAGTCTGTCACGTTTCAATGGCTAAATACCGGCCTTTATTAACGTACCTTTATGAAGTAAGTGAATATAGTTGTATGCACTGATATTTATATTCAAGTTCAAAAGACCTCAGACGGTGACTTGTTAATACAACGTATTTATTTTCTCATAAATCTCTTAAGGATCTCTTAATTAAGGTATTTATATAAAGCTGGTGATGTAACATGATTTTTAAAATTTACCACGGTTAATTAAATTTGCTTTGTCACAATTTACTTGCTGCCAGTTCATTAAAATAGTCTCTCATGGTACTCTGAAAGTTAGAGTTATATCTAATTAGTATGCTGTCTCTCTAGTCTTCCTTGTTACAAATTAAGATTTATTTATACAGGTAAAAATTATTCAGTAGGACTGGACTGCAAATCACCGTGAGAGTCATATGGGTTTATTACCAAAAGATTTAGGCATGCCCGTTGTTTGACCTCGATTATACGACATACATATTTTCTCTGGGCTCCTGCGTTTGTATAACGATCGTTTTCAACATCTGTCTAACGATCGTTTTCAACGTCTATCTAAATTTATTATATTGCAGATAATGCAGATTTATTCATATCTGCAAAAATTATTTTGTTTCCAAAGTGTGCCTCTTTAATTGGTATGCCTTTATTTCCAAAGTGTGCCTCTTTAATCGGTATGCCTTTGTTTCCAAAGTGTGCCTCTTTAATCGGTATGCCTTTGTTTCCAAAGTGTGCCTCTTTAATCGGTATGCCTTTGTTTTCAAAGTGTGTCTCTTTAATCGGTATGCCGGAAATCCATAACGTGACATACAATCAGTGTGCATATGAATGTATTATTAGGGTTTAACCGCACATCAGCAAACTTCTAGCTATATAGTGACGTTGGCCTTAGATGTCCAATGGTTGACATTGGTCAAATGTTGTAAAATTCACTTTTTAAGATGAAATGTATAATGTTTAAATATAATTGTACAATACCAAATTCATGTAACTTGCAAATATTTGCAGTTTTCTGTGGAATGCAGTTATTTAATTTCTTCATTTTTTTTCAAGTTAATCGTGATACATTTATCATGATGAATATATTTCCCGTGGCTGTACTTTCTAGATCGTGTACCACCATATATGGAGTTGAGGGGTGGCATAGAATGCATCAAGGAGATCCCGAAGAATCCGACAGGAAAGATCTTACGCCGGAAGCTACGAGAATTTCCTGTGAGAGACGAAAATGATAACATAGACAAGGAAACCTGTCCCGTCCAGGTGTATCGATTCTGAGACCTGTCCCGTCATGGTGTATCGATTCTGAGAAACATCAAAAGTGTTACAAGAAATGTACAGGGCTGCAAAATTCTTTAGTGAGTCAATCTAAACATAAACTCGTACTGTTCAACTATTAAAGAAAAGGCGAAAGATAGACAATATACTTGTACTCTTATTACTCGTACTGTCAGTGATATAAACTTAACTCAGTTTAGAGACCAGATTATTAACTCGTACAGTCAATGGTAGAAAGTTAACTCAGTTTAGAGGCCAGATTATTAACTCGTACAGTCAGTGATAGAAAATTAACTCAATTTAGAGACCTGATTAATAACTCGTACAGTCAATTATAGAAAGTTACCTCAATTAAGAGACCAGATTATTAACTCCTACTGGCAATGATAGATAATTAACTCAATTTAGAGACCAGATTATTAACTCGTACTGTCAATGATAGATAGTTAACTCAGTTTAGAACCCAGATTAATAATGTATGTGCATTAAATAAATTGAATGGTAAATGACATATGTTTATAAAGCTCACAATCCTGTCGTCATACCAGAAGAACAATATTTTTATTTTGCCGGACTGCAAAGCAATTCCGGTTTATAGATTCATGATGTATGTTCGTTCGCCGTCTGGTGTCAATTATCAGGATAGGGTTTGCGTTTAAGTCATTTTCTTAGACACTGTTATTCGTAGAGTAGCTTAAGTTGGTATTTCGATGCTTTAAAATGTGGTCCAAGGAACCAAAAAATGTACAAAGTTTTGTATTTAGATGTGTCAATCTGTGGTCCTAAGGAATCAAAAGATATACAAAATTTGGTGTTTAGATGTATCAGTCTGTGGTCAAAAGGGACCAAGAGATGTATAAAGTTTGGTGTTTAGATGTGTCAGTCTGTGGTCAAAAGGGACCAAGAGATGTATAAAATCTGGTGTTTAGATGTGTCAATCTGTCGTCAAAATGGACCAAAAGATGTATAAGTTTGGTATTTAGATGTGTCAATCTGTGGTCCTAAGGAATCAAAAGATGTACAAAGTGTGGTATTTAGATGTGTCAGTCTGAGGTCAAAAGGAAACAAAACATCTACAAAGTTTGGTATTTAGATGTGTTAATCTGTGGTCCAATGGAACCTAAAGATGTACAAAATTTGTTAGGTTCCATGAACAAAAACGAATATACAGTATTTATGGCTTACAACCCTTTTAAGGGTGTCCAAACAAGAACGCGTTGAATACAGAAGCCATGTCTTTTCACACATAATCAGTGGTGCAAGTAAGCCGGTACGGTCAGGTACGCCGTAGCATTAAGACCTGTATTGTCTGTACTATACGGTCAGGCACGCCGTCCCGTTAAGACATGTATTGCCGGTACGGTCAGGTACGCCGTACCGTTAAGACATGTATTTCCGGTACGGCCGTACCGGAAGACGGAGTTGGGGATTCGATACCGTTCTGGTAAGAGTTAAAATCTACTTGCACCACTGCACATAATTGACCTGTTGACCTTGCATTTTGACCAAGTGCACCTTTAAATCCAAAATTGTTCAATATTTCATTTAAATTTAACATATTTGTTCTAAACTTTTACTTGCCTGAACTTCCTATTGATCGTTCATTATAAAACAAATCGTCTGCTGAAATAATAGAACAGTTTAGGATGTATTCCCTTTCAATCACTGATGCCTTGTGTATGTTCTTTTTCATTAAGTCGTATAACTAAAAGAAATCCGGAACAATGATTGCATTTATTATGTGTCATTCGCGTTAGATAAACCGTGGTTTGAAACAAAATTTACAAAATTAAATTAAAAATATGCAAGATTTTGTTTCTATGGAGAGAAACTTACAAATCGCCATATAAACTTAAAATGGTATAATACGGGGTGTATAAGGGCCACACGTGCAAATAATAAATACTCCTTTGGAAAAAGTTTTGTAAATAACAATCGCCTTGGGGATAAACTCTGATGCATGTCAGTTTTGTAACAGCTATTGAAATATTTCAAATAATTGAAAAGTGGGGCAAACCTTAAGTGAACGTCTCAGAGAACGGGCCCATAGATCCAGTTACATATATTAGAATGTATTACCTCTGTGGAGATATTAATATGATAAAACTATGTTAAAATGAGATTTTTACCTAGCCGTCAAATTATCTCTTGAATGACCAATGCAGTCATTCTGCCGGTATACAATCTTCCAGCCAACCAGCCATCCATGTATGTACGTATGTATGCATGTGTGTATGTATATCTCTATATATCTGTCTGTTTATCTATGCAGGACGTAAAAGATACGCACCACTCTTTTAAAACAACAACGTTTAGTTCATAGTTTATACTTAGAAAAGAGTATTTAAAAAATAATAATTTTCAAACTTTTGAAGACGTCAACATTTTGCCCTTGGCGGTAAGCCTGTCTTGACGCCATCCATAGAAAGGACAATCTCGTTTCTAATGCGCGTTCTTCGTCAAGGATGTCAGACCTTTAAACTAAAAATCAGATCGCGCAAAAATAAAATTATTTTTGAATAGTTTATGTAGATTATCTCTTAAATTTAAATATAAGCAAAAAAGAAAGCGAGAATCGATTTTTTGATTTTAACTTAAATGAAGCGTCATAAAGTAATTTTGTTCAATCTTGTATTTTTATGGGGCGTTTTCCAATCGTTAAAGTATGATTAACCATAAACCGCAAAATATCCACGCACTCTTAATGCCACTTTGAAATTTAAACGATAAATTACTGTGCAAGAGAAATTTTTTTTCAACAAGAATTAACAATTTGGTTTTAAACAGTGTAGGCATTTGTGTCGTGTTATGAGTAGCTTGGTGGTACGAGTGATAGAGCAGTGTAACAGAGGCGTCTATATAAACTCCGTGGAAACATTTTTTCTCCTGCACCTTAATTTTTTCACCCGTAACAACCACGTTCCGTGGTTTTCAAAAATATAACAGATACACATTTGCAATATATGGAGGTAATTTTATTTTCCTACGTTAATATTTCATCGTGTTTTACAAAAATGTGATATTTCAACGAGTAGCATAGCCAAGAGTTAAAATATATATCAAGTTTACACACAATAAAACAGACTTGCTCCTGAATCGAAGCTTAGAAGATTAAGTCCACACTTCAGCCTCTGTCCCGTTCCTTTTGTACGTTAACCTCAATTTCAGCTGTATTCATAGGTTGATCATACTCGCATCAGGAATTGCATCGAACGCTGTGACTGAGATGACATAATCTGTTCCAACAGACTGTGACTGAGATGACATAATCTGTTCCAACAAATTACATTTTTGGCACTTTGTAAACCTTTTTACCCTGTTCAACAACAAAGCAAGTCTGACAGGGCGATGTAGCACACGGGGTTTTCAACCACTGTTATCATGATAGTACAGGGGACATAACTTCGTTGAGAAGTGAACGGTGACGAGTTAGATATATTCGGCAAAAGAATAATTTCCGTGCCAGGAAGGTAATGTAGTTTCTATTTATTGCTCTAGGCACACACAATCAAGCGTCGCATGGCATTACGGGAAAACTTGTATTGTCACGTACGAAAATATAAGGATATATCTTTGAGATGTGAAAATATACGAATGAAACAAATATTTCACAAAAAATGTTCTATCCTTCACACGCATGTAAAAAACTGCATTTCTGTGGAATAATAACATAATAAAAGAGCAGTTTATTTCACAGAAATTTGGTTCTCGGACGTGATGAACACAATATTTGAGATTTTAAAATAGTTGTATAGTTGGCGGGTTTTCTGTTTTGGGGATTAATTGGATGTTTTTTTGGTATTTGAATTATATATATATATATATGTGTGTGTGTATAGATGTGTGTGTGTGATATATTGTTGTTCATATTTGTACCATCTGTACATAATTGCATCTCATCTATTTGATTATTATTATTATTATTATTATTATTATTATTATTATTATAAGAAATCTTGTGAATTAATTGTGTTCCTTGTATATGCTATTTACGACATATAGTAATTTGTACTTGTGTATGGAACAAAATGTTTGTGATAATCTACATGGTAAACATGCAGGATTCCCAATAAATCATAATCTATATGCGTTGTTATGTTGTGCATGAATAATAATAGAAGAAACTTTAATAAGAATTGATTAATAGGAAACATGTTGCATAGTTTAGTGTTTTCTTTTACAGGTATAAAGATTTGAGTTCTTTATGGTTACGAAAATTGCTTTTAGCGTTTGTCCTTTTGAGATCCAAAAATGTTTGTATTTTTAAATTGAGTTTAACATTTGTGGTTTAAACACTTCGTTCTTGGAGTATACTATTTTTCACGTATAAAAAAAAAGTTGATAGAAACCTTATTCCAGATCATTTTTGTCGTTGTTTACAATGGCATACCTATTCATATGTATAGACATCCAATACATGATAGGAGCCTAAAATTCCCGTCGTCATAAAAAGATGTTTCAGTCTGTTTGTAAAACATCACGCAAAACTACGACTATGGTGGCTACAACTACTTCTACTACTATACTTAAATGCTAATACCATTACTACAAATGCTACTACTACTATACTTAGTGCTACTACAACCATTACAACAAATGCTACTACTACTACTATACTTAATGCTAATACCATTACTACAAATGGTACAACTACTATACTTAGTGCTACTACCATTACTACAAATGTCACTGCTACTATACCTAGTGCTACTATCATTACTACAAATGCTACTACTACTATACTTAGTGCTAATACCATTACTACAAATGCTACTACTACTATACTTAGTGCTACTACCATTACTACAAATGTCACTGCTACTATACCTAGTGCTACTACCATTACTACAAATGCTACTACTACCATACTTAGTGCTAATACCATTACTACAAATGCTACTACTACTATACCTAGTGCTACTACCATTACTACTAATGTCACTGCTACTATACCTAGTGCTACTACCATTACTACAAATGCTACTACTACTATACTTAGTGCTAATACCATTACTACAAATGCTACTACTACTATACTTACTACTACTACCATTACTACAAATGTCACTGATACTATACCTAGTGCTACTATCAATACTACAAATGCTACTACTACTATACTTAGTGCTAATACCATTACAACAAATGCTACTACTACTATACTTAGTGCTACTATCATTACTACAAATGCTACTACTACTATACTTAGTGCTACTATAACCATTACTACAAATGCTACTACTACTACTATACTTAGTGCTAATACCATTACTACAAATACTACTACTACTATACTTAGTGCTACTACCATTACTACAAATGCTACTACTACTATACTTAGTGCTACTATAACCATTACTACAAATGCTACTACTACTACTATACTTAGTGCTAATACCATTACTACAAATGCTACTACTACTATACTTAGTGCTACTACCATTACTACAAATGCTACTACTACTATACTTAGTGCTACTATAACCATTACTACAAATGATACTACTACTACTATACTTAGTGCTAATACCATTACTACAAATGGTACAACTACTATACTTAGTGCTACTACCATTACTACAAATGTCACTGCTACTATACCTAGTGCTACTATCATTACTACAAACGCTACTACTACTATATTTAGTGCTACTACCACTACTACAAATGCTACTACTACTATACTTAGTGCTACTATAACCATTACTACAAATGATACTACTACTACTATACTTAGCGCTAATACCATTACTACAAATGGTACAACTACTATACTTAGTGCTACTACCATTACTACAAATGTCACTGCTACTATACCTAGTGCTACTACCATCGCTACAAATGCTACTACTACTATACTTAGTGCTACTACCATTACTACAAATGCTACTACTACTATACTTAGTGCTACTATAACCATTACTACAAATGATACTACTACTACTATACTTAGTGCTAATACCATTACTACAAATGCTACTACTACTATACTTAGTGCTACTACCATTACTACAAACGCTACTACTACTATACTTAGTGCTACTATAACCATTACTACAAATGGTACAACTACTACTATACTTAGTGCTAATACCATTACTACAAATGCTACTACTTCTATACTTAGTGCTACTACCATTACTACAAATGTCACTGCTACTACACCTAGTGCTACTACCATTGCTACAAATGCTACTACTACTATACTTAGTGCTACTACCATTACTACAAATGCTACTACTACTATACATAGTGCTACTATAACCATTACTACAAATGATACTACTACTACTATACTTAGTGCTAATACCATTACTACAAATGGTACAACTACTATACTTAGTGCTACTACCATTACTACAAATGTCACTGCTACTATACCTAGTCCTACTATCATTACTACAAATGCTACTACTACTATACTTAGTGCTAATACCATTACTACAAATACTACCACTACTATACTTAGTGTTAATATCATTACTACAAACGCTACTACTACTATACTTAGTGCTACTATAACCATTACTACAAATGCTACTACTACTACTATACTTAGTGCTACTACCATTACTACAAATGTCACTGCTACTATACCTAGTGCTACTACCATTGCTACAAATGTCACTGCTACTATACCTAGTGCTACTACCATTACTACAAATGCTACTACTACTATACTTAGTGCTACTATAACCATTACTACATATGATACTACTACTACTATACTTAGTGCTAATACCATTACTACAAATGGTACAACTACTATACTTAGTGCTACTACCATTACTACAAATGTCACTGCTACTATACCTAGTCCTACTATCATTACTACAAATGCTACTACTACTATACTTACTACTGCTACCATTACTACAAATGTCACTGATACTATACCTAGTGCTACTATCATTACTACAAATGCTACTACTACTATACTTAGTGCTAATACCATTACAACAAGTGCTACTACTACTATACTTAGTGTTAATATCATTACTACAAACGCTACTACTACTATACTTAGTGCTACTATAACCATTACTACAAATGCTACTACTACTACTATACTTAGTGCTAATACCATTACTACAAATACTACTACTACTATACTTAGTGCTACAACCATTACTACAAATGTCACTGCTACTATACCTAGTGCTACTACCATTACTACAAATGCTACTACTACTATACTTAGTGCTAATATCATTACTACAAATGCTACTACTACTATACTTATTGCTACTACCATTACTACAAATGGTACAACTACTATACTTAGTGCTACTACCATTATTACAAATGTCACTGCTACTATACCTAGTGCTGCTATCATTACTACAAATGCTACTACTACTATACTTAGTGCTAATACCATTATTACAAATACTACTACTATACTTAGTGCTAATACCATTACTACAAATGTCACTGCTACTATACCTAGTGCTACTACCATTACTACAAATGCTACTACTACTATACTTAGTGCTAATACCATTACTACAAATGGTACAACTACTATACTTAGTGCTACTACCATTACTACAAATGTCACTGCTACTATACCTAGTGCTACTATCATTACTACAAATGCTACTACTACCATACTTAGTGCTAATACCATTATTACAAATACTACTACTACTATATTTAGTGCTACTACCATTACTACAAATGTCACTGCTACTATACCTAGTGCTACTATCATTACTACAAATGCTACTACTACAATACTTAGTGCTACTACCATTACTACAAATGCTACTACTACTATACTTAGTGCTACTATAAACATTACTACAAATGCTACTACTACTATACTGAGTGCTATACCATTACTACAAATGCTAGTACTACTACTATGCTGAGTCCTAATACCATTACTGCAAATGCTACTACTACTACTATACTGAGTGCTAATACCATTACTACAAATGTCACTGCTACTATACCTAGTGCTACTATCATTACTACAAATGCTACTACTACTATACTTAGTGTTAATACCATTATTACAAATGCTACTACTACTATACTTAGTGCTACTACAACCATTACTACAAATGCTACTGCAACGATAATTAGTGCTACTATAACCATTACTACAAATGCACTGCTGCTATACTTAGTGCTAATACCATTACTACAAATGCTTCTACTACTACTATACTTAGTGCTAATACCATTACTACAAATGCTACTACTATGCTATACTTAGTGCTACTGCCACTACTACAAATGCTACTACTACTATACTTAGTGCTACTACAACCATTACTACAAATGCTACTACTACTATACTTAGTGCTACTACTACCATTACTACAAATGCTACTACTACAATACTTAGTGCTACTACAACCACTACTACAAATGCTACTACTACTATACTTAGTGCTACTACAACCACTATTACAAATGCTTCTACTACTATACTTAGTGCTACTACAACCACTACTACAAATGCTACTACTACTATACTTAGTGCTACTGCAACCATTACTACAAATGCTACTACTACTATACTTATTGCTACTACTACCACTGCTACAAATGCTACTACTACTATACTTAGTGCTATTACAACCACTACTACAAATGCTACTACTACTATACTTAGTGCTACTACAACCATTACTACAAATGCTACTACTACTATGCTTAGTGCTAATACAACCATTGCTACAAATGCTACTACTATGCTATACTTAGTGCTACTGCCACTACTACAAATGCTACTACTACTATACTTAGTGCTACTACAATCATTACTACAAATGCTACTACTACTATACTTAGTGCTACTACAATCATTGCTACAAATGCTACTACTACTACTATACTTAGTGCTAATACCATTACTACAAATGCTACTACTACTGTACTTAGTGCTACTACTACCATTACTACAAATGCTACTACTACTACTATACTTAGTGCTAATACCATTACTACAAATGCTACTACTACTGTACTTAGTGCTACTACTACCATTACTACAAATGCTACTACTACTACTACTATACTTAGTGCTAATACCATTACTACAAATGCTACTACTACTGTACTTAGTGCTACTACTACCATTATTACAAATGCTACTACTACTACTATACTTATTGCTACTGCCATTACTACAAATGCTACTACTACTAAACTTAGTGCTACTACAATCACTACTACAAATGCTACTACTACTATACTTAGTGCTACTGCCATTACTACAAATGCTACTATGACTATACTTAGTGCTAACACAACCACAACCATTACTACATATGCTACTACTACTACTTTACTGTTACTACCTCTACTACGACTACTACTACTACGACTACGACTACTTCAACCACTACTACAACTGATATTGCTACGACTACTTCTTCACCTATTACTGCTACTACTTCTACACCTTACTGTTACTACTGCTGCTACTTCTGCTACTACAGTGCTGATACAACACTTCTACAACTGAACTTACAGCTACTACTAAACTTACCGATACTACTATTACACATTCTGCTACTACTAAACTTATTGCTATTACAACTACATTTACTACAAGTACTACTAAAGCTACGGCTACTACTACTATACTTGCTACTATAACTACACTATTTACTATTATTGCTGCTGTTACTACTACATACTAATATACACACACGCACATGTTCACGCACAAACAAACACCCACCCACATAATTGCAAGACATGCCAACTGAAGACTGTTTCAATTTTTTACCTATTGTATTCAATTTCTTTTTGTTATGTACAAACTGACTTATAATTTTATTAATGTGCAAGACATAGGTTTGAAAGCTTCCACTTCCCCACACATATAAAATTACCACGTTAAAAGCAATTATAACGACATTCCCCACACATATAAAATTACCACGTTAAAAGCAATTATAACAACAAAATAATCATTAATCATATGCGGTCATTGGTATCGTTATGAATGCAGACTAACTTCAGTAACGATAGACAGTTTTCGCAGAGGTGACAAGATGGCATGTCGATTTTCGACAACATTAACATTATGCAGAATTCAATTTGGCAATTGTTGTTTTCTAATCCATTAAATACGGTGTATGAAAATGTAATTTGAATAAAACTACAGGTACATACCGTTGTCGTCGAGTAAAACTACACGTATATACCGTTGTCCTCGAATAAAACTACACGTATATACCGTTGTCCTCGAATAAAACTACACGTATATACCGTTGTAGGTAGTTGGCATGAATTGGGTCTTAGACTTTCCGCACGTACTGTAATCATCTATGGTTACCAACAAAGGAGTGCATGACAAACGAGAATGCCAGTTTCAATGAACCTTGCCACTTTGATTATAGCCGTATACTTATATTTGTTTGTTGCTACAATAATGTCTTGCTGTCTGTTTCGAAAACATTGCTAACCGTCTTTTTTATGTCATGTTTGGCACAATATTGTTGAACAGTAATTCAATATTATTTAAATATTGCTATAGCAACCTTTTACTCAATACCAGTTACGTTATTATTTAGGTTTGAAGATTTAAAAAAAAAAAAATCTGATAAATCAGTAGCTGATATT
Source organism: Margaritifera margaritifera (assembly GCA_029931535.1). NCBI lineage: Eukaryota > Metazoa > Mollusca > Bivalvia > Unionida > Margaritiferidae > Margaritifera > Margaritifera margaritifera. The sequence goes on along the minus strand of JAQPZY010000340.1, from coordinate 36,652 downwards.
AAATATTCAAATGCATTGAAACTCCACATCACATAAAAGATTTAGCAGTCCACCATAAAGGAGAAGTAATAAAACTCTAATTAAAATTACCCTTGAAGAAAATACTCTTTATCTACACAATTATTACTCTTAATATACCTTAAGATGCTGAATTAACTATGCACATTTCATGAAAGCGTTTTGAAATGAAACGTCTATCAGTGTATCCGAGATGAATGAAGAGCTTACCTTAATTAATGTAATAATGACCACAAATTCAAAGTTTAATAAATTTTTACAAATTAAAAGGAATTATTCAATCGAACATTGGTCACATATCCATATTTAACCGTGTGTAACATTTTTTGGCCTGAGATTCTATTCACTTTGTGTGTCGTTTGCAATAATAAGTTTCTAAAGTTTCTCATTACTGTCGCTAATTTCTTATCTTGTATTGGTATTTTTTTAATTTTTTTTTTTTTTTTTGCTGACACTCCAAAATAGAATGCATTTTTGCTTGACATACGTTCACAGCGCTTGTATTTTCCTTCAGCCTTTACATATATTTTTTACTTATTATCTGCATTATATCAGATTTATTATTTGAATTATATCAGATCTGTACGCAATGATAATGTCTACCATAACGTTTTACGTCTTTTATCAGAAACATAACAGATCATGTAATAGTTTATATTATACATTTCGTTTCTATTATTGTTATTACTTCTATAAGTCTGTATCTTATTGTATTGGAAATATCTTGTGTTTAAAAAAGACAAAAAACAACAACAACAACAACAAAAACAACACAAAATAACCCACAAAATATTATGACATTAATGTTGGACGTCTAAGGTGAAATTATAATAAATGTTTTCAGAAAGAAGGACCGAATAGGCAACCTTTCTAAGTACCAATATTACACGAGAACACATGTATATATTTCCCTTTCATCTGCACACATTACGTAATTGTTTGTATATGAATACTCAAACTTTAAATAGCTCTCCACCCACTCCTTTTTATCAAGGCATAAAACGATTTCATATTTATATATAGAGTGAAAAGTTTTAGAAAAGTCTACAAACAAACAATTATACTTGAACCATTACCTGAAGAGAAAATATCTATTATCTATCATAGAATAGCCTTTACGGCATCCCGTCAGAATCTCCTTAATATTTCGATTATATTAACACTAGCTATTAAGACGGTCATTCAATATACGGTGAAAATCTGATTAAGGACATCAATCAAAGTTATACCTCCGTAGTTATTGGGGACATTAACTGATCCTTTCTGTACAATAGACTGATAATGCTAAGGCATCCGGTATCAAAGATTTTATTTTAGAATCCATTATTAGCAGTAATTGGTTTTCGTTCATTATACCCTTCAGAGTGTATATACAATACGTTTTACATAAATCAGCAAGTTATTTGCCAGAACCATTACCTGTGAAATCTTTGGATCTTCTTTTAAAGCGTCTTTGTCTGTTTCATCAAATATATTTTATGTGGGATAAGAATTAGCACAATCACATTCTAATTAATTATATATATTGTCTACCAATGGATTTCTCGATGGATAAACGCTGTCCACCCAATTTTTCTCAAGTTTATTTGCCATTCTGTGAACAAATACTGAACTAGCTCCTAACTCGGAAGACATAAGCAACAACAACAATAACAACAGCAACTACGACAACAACAACAACAACAACAACAGATTAATCAAATATTTTGGATATTCCCTCGAAATCCATTAGGAACTCAATTTGATGCTTGTGTACTAAGATGTGGTTTAATGCAACGTGGCAGGAAGCACAGAATCCCAAATAAATATTATTGAGTGCTGGAAAAATGTGCTGATTCAGACAGGAAAAGGGCTGTTTAGAATGTCTATAAAACCACTTTAAACGCCCGTCGAAGCAGTTATTCCGACACCAAGGTTGCAAGTTCAAGGCAGGAAGAGACGCATAAAAACATTAGGGTAACACAGACATGGCGCAAAAAAGACACCAGATTTTGATTACTAAATTAGGAATAAAAAATAAAAAAAACAAAGATGGTACACTATGAATCCTGCGAATGTTCTAAGACGGATCACAGTCTGTTTGCCGTGCCACACACGATGATGACGATGCAAAAATCCCGTGAGTAGAATAACACCAAGTGTCATGTATTACAAAAACAGCTCCCATCGAGTTTGAAATCAAGGATTCACAGTGAAGACTATTGATATTAATAACACTTCCCTGTGTCTTAAAGTAAAAGTGATAAACAAAATGTCAATACGAATCATTACTAAGATGATACAGTGGCCACTGTGAACAATTTCATGCATTCTTTGTTAAGTGAAGTGCATTTGTATCTGAAGTAGTCGGCGGCAGCACAGACACTTATCCGTACCGAGCCTACCTAGAGAATGTACTCACTTACGGAAAAGAAGACCACAATACACCTATAGACGCTTCTGTAGTGTGGAAACCCAACACGCTAGGCCAGTTTAATGACATCGACTTGATGGCTGATAATGTTATTGACCACAATCAAGGATTTAAAGAACCAACAAAAGAAAATCAAACAAGGTCGCAGTTTGGAAATGATGGTTCGTTTAGACTTGGATATGTAATTGTAAGAGAAGCATTTATTGATCAGAGTGAATGTGTCTCAAACCTGAAGTAGCAGCGTCTTCCATTTCATTGTTAACGCTAAAGATTTCAAAACGATCATCGAAGAAGCAAAAATGTAGGAAACGAGATCAGTTAGACTCTGACCAGAGACACAGTCCATTTTCCCACCACTGTTCACTAGTTTCATCAGCAACATATGTCAAGTCGATCATTCTATTCTGGTACAACATTACAAATGCTGATGACCAGTCAAGAAGAAAATTGGTAGTCTTATCTGGAGGAAGAATGGATTCTTATCCAAAAGAAGAAAATATTGAAAGAGTGGTATACAAGGTTGCTACACCATTCTAAAGCTCAATTCACTATTCTCAAAAGGAAAAGCACCGAAACCCTCTTGAATTAGAGCACAAATCCTTCTTACACCTCTATCTACCACACGGACCAGTTTAAAACAAAATGCAAATTTGAAGTCGTTGACTATCATCACCTGTAAGAAAAACATACTTGGGAATGGGAATATCTCTTGACACACAGTTTGCACACATCCCCATGCAATCAGTGTATGTGCCAAAGATGAAGTCTCTCCTCGAAAACCCACAGACGTTGAATCCTATGTGATCAACAAAGATCACAGTCATCGAGCAGGAACACATTGGATTGTTGTCTACTATTGAATGGATCAATACACGTCGAAGAATATATCACATACATTCTTTGTGAGATGAAATGTTCTTCCGACACATTTGAATAACATGAGATTACAAGGATCGGATTAAACTTAGATTAGGACAATATTGTCTGTATTTTATTAATCAACGAAGCACTGGATTCCCTTTAGCACATTTACTGACATGGTTTGGACACCATTCCCTAGAAACGATTAAAAATTAAAATTATGGTTTTGTGATCATTAAGGATTCTCTGTTCTTTAGCTCGACGACATAGTTTAAGTAGAAGGTGAAACGAAACCGCCATGGATCATCGGAACCTAGAGCTCATTAACCAACATTTTCAACCTCATAAATATGTCAACAATTCATTTTTGGTATAATTTAGTACATTGTATCTGGTTCATTATGTGCTCCGTTTAGATAATATGGGTACAGTACATGAAGAAACGGCGATTACCATAATTTTCAATCTCCATTATTGATAATGAGTAAGGTGCTAGATTAATAATTAAATTTATTGACAGGGGCGTATAAAAGGAGTGGTTTTTTCATTGTTTTTTTTTTTTTTCGTTATATCTTAGAAGTTCTCTGTCTGTCTCTCTGTCTCTGAATTTGTGTGTTTTGGTTGAAAAAAGAACCAAACCTCTTTCACCTTTCCTTATCAGTTGGGTTGTAAATGTGCGTGTTGGATTGTAAGGGTATGTGTGTTAGTGACCATCTTCTATCCCTTCCATCCTTCATCGGCTTGTTTGTAAGAGCGTGTGTGTTGGATTTTTAAGAATAACTGATTGTCTGTGATTCTACGGTTAGGTGTATCTTTGTCCATCTCTTCATCCTATTTATCCACCCTTTCAAAATTTTCATAGACGCATACACTGACACTATTGTTCAGGTTACATAGAGAGCTCTACTGGCCCACATTGTTAAACGCTCATAGTGGGCTATAACGGCCCTCGCATGTTAAATCCATGTAAAGGGCAATATCCGCCCACATTTATTAAGTTAATGTTAAATTCCCGTTGTGGGCTACAGTTACATCTGTAATGTGAAATATCTTCAGAGTGCTCTATTGGTCCTAGCATCTTAAACTCCCGTCGAGGGTTAGAATGATCCTAGCATGTTAAATTACCGTTAAGAGATATACCGTCCCAGGAATGCTGAACTTCCATAGAGGGATATTGTGACATCCGTAATCCTAACTTCCCGCAGAGTATACCCGCCCAACTTTTTCGCAATGCTAAATTCCTTTAGACAACTATAACCACCCAAATTTGCCGTACTACTAAAATCCTGCAGAGGGCTATAGCAGTCCGAATTTTGACATAATGTTAAATCCCGTAGAGGGCTTAAATAACACCTTCAACTACTCACACTTTTTTTGAGCAAGTATAATTATTTGTTCACATAAATATTCACGTTCGTGCGGAACCCGTATGTGCCATCAGATTTTAGTTTCGCTGCAGTAAAATCATAATGGCTATAGTAAGCCACTGGGGCGAAACTAAGGAAACATTTCACCATTTGGAGGTTCGATTACACGATCTCAATTGGACCCATTAGAAGACACCATTTTTCCTTGTCCAGTTCAATTGATTCTGATAATTGCTTGATATTTTGTGTAAGCAACATGACTGTTATGATCGTAATGAACACGTCTTAAATAATGTAATGTTCTTTATCTAATTCTTCAGAGTCTCTGACATCAGTGAATTAGGACGGAATAAAAGCATCCATAGAATATTTTATGTTTGATAAATTGTCTTTAGGTGTTAGCAGCAAGTCAACAGGTACATTTATTTACAACACTTTGCAAGGTTCCATATATCTTATCAAACTTATACTTGACTTCTGATTTGTATCAAATTTTGCCATTCTTATGGTTGGTTATGAAACAGTTATTTTATATACTGAATCAAAATTTGTTCTTTTAAATTTAACGTTGTTCTCCTTAAATTTTATCTCTGTTTTTTTTATTGAATCAGTGTAGTTTGGCCTTGTAAATTTAACGAAAGTTTCAAGTTGTGCTGGAAATTTCAGCTTCATAAATTTGTTTGCGCTTACTCAAATCAGATACGGAATGTATTCGTTACTCATACGCCAGTGGCTTATCCTTCGAGCTATCATTCCTGATAATGCGGATTTCACTGTTATCATCAAGAAATGTAATCTGTAAAAAAAAAAAAAAAAAAAAAAATCTACATTTTTGCAGAATATGATTTTACGTTTGAAATCAACAAATCAACATTTTATTCTCATGCATATTACTATTTTCTTTCTAAAGCAGCTAGATTTGACCATAATTTTGTACCATCCAAACTTATAAACCGATACACCTTATCTATTGATATTGACATTGTTGCTTTACTTTTAAACTCATGAAGGATATAATTTTATATCCTCTCTTAACCTCCTAAATCCAATGCAATGCAGACATGTGCCATTATTTATGATGTGTATGAAATTTCAAGGTAGCCTTCGATAATTGTCTTCATAATTGACTGTTCAAAATATCCTCCTCAAGTTCACATTTGGTATTGTTCCTCAGAAAGAACACGCCCTTTTTTTAGTCTAATGATTGCTAATTTTGTATTGTGTTTTCTTAATGTTGTAGAATCCATATACCAGATTTAGGAAACAAACATGAGTAGTCTATGTTTCTAAATTTGCTTGCTACTTATCAGTAATTAAACCTTGTAAAATGAATATATTATCTGCTGTCCTCAAGTTTATTCCTAAATCCTGACCGTTTTTGTATACAAACATTGTATTCTTACATGTATACAAGTCACAAGTTCTTAACTTAATTTCAGATGCAGGCATCATATGCAATGCATTTTCTTGTTATAGTTTCAGTGATAAAAATATTCAATTAGAACTATAGGGCTTAAATTATAATCCCTGTTGATAGAGTGTCAATATCCTGCAGAGCTCCCTCCCCCCTCCCGTATCCCTGTATATTTCTTCTCTGTTATATTAGTCACCCAACTTAATAGTAATAGATACGAGTAAAAATACGGTATTGTTTTTTTTTTTTTTTTCGCGCCTAATATTAGTTTTTATATAACTAGGTCATGGCCATGTAATTGCAGGAGAGATTGTACATTTTCGTCTTATAGATTACTTCCCGATCCCTTTGTGCGGCACATGTACTTTAAATTTCTTTAAATGTGCATTTATATACTTCATTTTGCCTTGCTACTAAATTATTACTACATCTAGATACCTACGTATTCATACATCTACCTAGCTGTATTTCATTATAGGTATTGACCTACAAAATAATTTATTCATTTTCCTCATTACTCACTCACTCACCTACTACTGTTTTTTGTTGGTCTTCCTGGTGTTATTATTGCTATGGGCATTACTTGCATTATATAATAATGAAATATCTGGGATATAATTCACGGTTACTATACTTTACATTAAAAAACAGATTGCGTTAGAGCTCCTCCCTTTGTAGGTCAATACCAACTTTTTCAAGCTTTAATTCCATTAGAAATAGTCATGTCAACTTATGTAATTTCAATGCTTTATGGTGTTTATTTTTTGTCTTGTTTCTGTTTTGTATTTGCCTTCGACAAAGACTCACTGAGACTCGAAAGAGCTTAAGCTAGTTAAAAATTATTTTTGCACTGTTCGTTGTCGGTGTGTTGCATATATAGGTTGAGAACCACCATTTCAAAGTTCTTGTACTGTATCAGCACCTATTGTTTGGAATTCCCTACTCCTGTGGATACGTAATTCAAATTCCCTTGGTTCATTTAAATCTTTATTTAAAAAATAATTTCTTGGCCAGCTGGAATGATATATTAAATCATCTCAATACATAATTTCATCTTTGAATTCAGAGATAATCCGTGTATGATTTGTTCTATATACATGACCTCTGACAAGCTGAAATGTGTATACCTGTGTATAGTATATTGTTCATATATGTATATATTGACCACAATAGTTACATACATGAATCCATTTTAAATCTACGCGAGTGCGTGTGCGTGTATACCTGAGTGTGTGTACGTGACTTTTTATAACATAACCTGTTAATATGTTGAGGACCACGTGGCAGATGGGTCTTTCTTGACCAAATGTGTTACCCTCGTTAAATAATAATAATAATTATTATTATCATTGATATTATCATCTTCATGTAATGCATTTTATTTAGATGCACTGCTTCGTATTTTGGAGGTACCTATCTTTCTAAGGTCAAGAAGAAGATTGAAAACAAGCTGTCCTCTTTCAAGATGTTTAAAACAAGGACAGACTGCTGTGGCCGACTCGCGCTGATCCAATGATAGGAATCGAACCTACACCATTTCTGTCGCGAGTTTTGTACCCTAACCACTGAGCCACCAATGCTCCTTGTAATGTTAAGGAAAGACAAATCAACTTATCTTTCTTGGCGTCTCGTAGCGAAAATGTAATTCGCCGAATCATACTCCCTTCCTAATATTGACACTAAAGCATATTATTAAAGAGAAAACTTCATCATGCACCTACCTCAAAATGTTAATTGTCTGATTTATAGGTCTTTCGAAATGATTTAGACATGTGAAATGAAATATTTATGCGCATCACAGTTTGAAGTGAATAATCTCGACAAATATACTATATTAATGACGGGAAGAGATAAATTGAAACAAAACAATTTGCAATATAATTATAAAAAATATATGGCTTTGTAGCTATATGAATTGAACAATAGCCAATAATATTGGAACTATTTTCTTAGAGAAACCTTTCGTGACGGGGTGAATCAGACTGGCACAGACTTATATAATGTTTTCAAGAGGAATCTTTTAGTAAATTCGTTATTTCAACATAAAAGTTTTCTGAAAAAAATAAACATTTTATAAAGTTTTTGTGAAATTTTCGAATTTATTGATAAAAAGGCGGTTGGATGTAAGATTTTATTGTTTAATATACTACAGTCAGGGATCTAGTGGATGAACCGGTATATGCAACTACCTGGGGTTTAGCAATATTACTTAACGAGAGTTGCCCTACCAAACAAATCTGGAGTCATCGCTTCCAATTACCGCAGCTTTCCTTCACTAAGGATTGTTGAATTTCAAAGCAAGCTGGATATTGGTGAGACCTCGAATGACTTTGATTTTCAGATGTGTACATCCCATAAGATAAATTGTCATTATTCAATATCAATAATTAGTGGAGCGATGGGCCCTGATTGCCCAATAGTTTGGTTTCTGCAACGTATCACATACCAGGTCTAAATGGATCCCAAATGAATTTAATATGCAGCTTTCTATTGATTAACTCTAGCATGAGTCTAAATGCCAACATTTTCGGTTATCATTTTGTTGCGTTACGGACCCTAATTGTTCGGAACACCCACATTAGTTTCCGCAATGGCCTTGCTTGAACATACTTTAGTGAGAGAGGTTTATGTTATCTACTATAGTTTATTAATTATCAGGTACGAGAATACCCGGGATGAGTAAAATATATATTCGTCCAGGTGTTCAGTCGAGCCGAATATAATTCATATTTATCCAAGATATTCTCGTGAACTAGATAGTAAATTTATCCATACAAAAGCTCGTTCAATTGCAAGCGGAGCAAAGGACCATATTTATTTTATAACCTATGAATCGCAAAAAAGTCAAAGATTTGTGTTTCCTAAAAGGTGGAGTTATATGTTCAAATCCCCATTGATGAGTGACGAATATTTTAAAATTTCCATATGGAATTAATCGGATTAATGTCTACCTTTTTAATTTGTTTATTAGCGGGTCAGGTTTTGAATAATTTGAGCACATTAAAAGTTATCAGTCCTCAGAATAAACAACTAAAATGTATTGCCCTGGTATGTGTCGTCCTTTTCGAAGATTTTGAGTACATTGTATTTATTCTTGAAACTAAACTACTCAGAATTACAGTCCTCATCATTTTCATCTGTTTCTACTTAGCACCAGCCTATTTTCACTAACTTAAACGTGTATTGTTGCCGCAAAACAATGGGATTCTTGTCAACAGCGTCAATTCAAAGCTTTGTGTTATGCATACGGTACGCGTACAGGTCAGCGCAAATACACGAGTGTTAAATTTTCAGATATGTTTAAATTTCATTCTGTAAAGAAGAAAAAACCCAGATAAAAGTTTTTTTTCTGAAGACAAACATCAGGACAGACATTTAGTTTAATACCACTGACTAAACATCTCTATACCGAACGACCTATTCTCAAGCGCCCCCCCCCCATCTCAAAATCGAACGCCCTAAAAATTGATTTGACTTATGAAACGGCAATTGAAAATATTTGCCAAGCTCTGAAACAATATTTTCTAGAGATAACTCCACCACCAAGGAACAATTTGCTTTGTTTTGTATTCAGTTGTAGTTCGAATATAGAAGTAAAATTTGATTCTTTTGATACCTTTGTTTCCATTACAATGTAATTCTGTTGGACAAATTCGTGATCTAGTTTGTTCATGACAAGATATGAAAATATCTGTGGCAAGAATAATGAATCTTCGATTCTGATAGAGTCTAGCCGAATGTGAATCAATATATCGAACCTGGTCAATAACAAACTAGATAAATAAAAATAAAAAGGTCGACATGTTACCAATTTTGGCCAATCACGATAGAAGAAATTTGTCTAACTTTGCAGAAAATAGACCTGGCCCGCCCAGATTGTATCAGCATACAAGATTTGTAGATATTAATCTAGGAAAAAAAGCAGCACAAAATGTTTAGCGTTTCCCCCACCAATCAACCCCCACCCCCACCCACACACTCCCTTTGCAGATTATTTTAATGGAAACGGATATGTTCTGATCTTATTCCTTTAGAAACTATACACATCGTCAAATGTATGACATCAAAATGTACATGAAGTTAACAATGACATAAGGCTAATATCCGACAATATTTATTATATTACGCAAGGAATATAAATTGGCCTTGAGGTTTTTGCTTAATTAGCTGCCGCTATTGCGCCATTCGAAATCTTCAATTACGAATTGGTCGTTAAGTGCTGTACAACGTGTTATCTGGGTGTTCTGTGTTCTTTTATTGTTGTATGAAGCACAACACTGTGCTGCACTGTCTTTGCCTCGTAGAAGTGAGTGGGGATATGCTGTACTATTTTACCAATACAACTAGAAACGGTTCGCCGACAAAGTTGCATTGAGCTACTCAGCACGGTCTGTTTGTGGGCTAAGCGTGATCGTTAAATTATGTGCGGATTGTTCGGTTGGACTGAATGTACTGAACAAGCTGAGTTCTTCTTCCGCTAACATCTGCATCACACGTCTTAGAGAAAGCGAGGAATCGCCGTACATTTTTCCATGATGCACCGCGTCCATTAGTATGGATCCCTGATTCATATGCTCCCTGCTACGCACCCCTCTACACGACTAACTAATCGGGAGACATATTGCACTAGTTACCGGCCTATGTTATTGGCTTCCAAATTTAGGCCGGGTACCAGCCAACGTTCTGCTGGGTTGAGCGTGCTGAAAAGAGAATATTCTATTGGGCACAGCTTGCTGAATAGGTTTGTTTTCTTTGGTTCAGAATGTGCTGAGCAGGTTGTATTCTGTTAAGAAGAGTACGATGAGTAGGATGTGTTATGTTGGGTACAACTTGCTGAGCCGATTGTGTTCATTCGGGCAAAGTGGAAAGGTGAAGTCTTGTATTGCCTGTTAACCAGGGATGACTGAGTTTAACTGGCGCGTCCTGCTCTTTTTCAACTAAGGTATGCTTGGCTTAGTAAGCTTTAAATAACATGTTCAGTTTCTTTCATTTTGCGCATATCCAGTCAGGCGGAATATGGCAGGCAGTGCTGTGCTATTGTTGTTTGTCTTTTTCTGCTGAGACGTATATTGGTTTGTACTGAGTGAGCATGCACACGACTGCGATCAGCCAACAGCACTAGCAGTTGATGGTTCCAGGTCTGGAGTTTATTCTGGGTCCTAAACTGGAACAAACTCATGCATTGGAGACTCTTTACACCGATGTGCAGTCTCTGGCAACGACGACTGTCGATATAGGCTGGGCTGCTTATTCTCTTCGGGTGAAGCTGGAAGATACTTAATTCGAAATCTGTTTTGCGTTGTAACGTTTTTAAAGGTCTATTCAGATTGCAGAGGGGGCTCCACTCACTAAATCGCCCTCTATTCTGACCTCTTGTAAGCATTGGTTCTTTACCTTTACATACCAAACCAGTATGTCAAAACTGTGGTGTGGAGCCACGGTAGCTCAGTTGTTAGAGTGTTGGACCCGTACTCCAAGGGTCGCGATTTCGATACCTGCATAGAGCAGCCTGGGTCGGCTACCTTGGTGTGTCCTTGAGAAAGGCACTTAGCTTCCATTTCCTGGGCATAATATACCCTATAATGTATTAAAAGTGCCGTTAAAATAGACAGACAAACAAACTGACATAATTATCTCAGTCATCTTACTAATGTTGATACTTGGAGCTGTGAGATAATACATCCCTCATCATCTCACAACACAATATTTAAATGTGTCTTTTTTTACTTTCCGTGTGAGCATTAACCAGACTTTCTAGTTAATAATAATAATAATAATAATAATAATAATAGTAATAATAATAACAACCCAACCTTTATCTAATATTCCTACGACCTTAACCACCATGAATGATTAGAGACGTCGACATTTCGAGTCGCTTTGTTTACGTAATCACGGCATAGGCACTGTACTACCAACGTTACCACGTATGTAAAGTATATGTTTTACATATAGATACTCATACGTGAGAAAAATGTGTATCATTCCAGATCAAACAGAGGTATAATAGATGTTAAAAGTGTGACACCTTTGCCTATATAGAACATCACAAATCAGAAAACGCGGTTCCATTGCAATACAATATTTGTTTTTCTGATTTCAAATCAAATCAAATCACTTTATTTGATATAGCGCGATCTACGATAAGAATCTTCAGAGGCGCTGTAAAATGAAGATAAAACGATTATACACACAGACAGGCATACATACATATAACCATGCATATAAAATTTAAATCAAATATATAACAGCATAACATACGACATATTGGCATTATTTTTAAAATAAATTATATAAAAGCTAACGGCATATTGTCATTAGTAAAATGATATAGCACGACGATGTCTAATTATTTTCCTAGAACTTATCAAATAGAAATGTTTTAAGTTTGGATTTTTCTGATTTATAAATGTCTGAATCGTTTTTTGTTAGTTTCAATAGTTCTATTAAAATATTCCTTCGTCAAGGAGTCGTCTAGCGTCCAGAGATAGTAGCTGGTAATTGAGTGGTTTCACGGCTCTATGCATTGACATCAAATTGGCATAATACCAAGAAGATTTTTACTTTTAACACTACGCACGTTTAAGCCATTTTGAGTGAGAGGTAAGTCCATGCTAGTGGATAGGCGCTGCCTTGTTTCGATTGTCCTACATTTCGTTTTAGACATATCAATATGCATTCTGTTTTGTTGACACCAAACATAAATGGTTGAGGTCGATTTGCAGTTGATTTTCAATAGAGTCAAGAGATTTACCAGTTGTATGAGTGTTGAATCGTCCGCAAAAAACATCAGTGTTAGAGTGCACTGGATACAAAGCTAAGTCATTGGTAAAATGTAGAAAAAGAAGAGGCCCTAATATTAAGCCTTGATGAACACCACTTAAATATGACTTAAATCGGAAGTGTATTTACCCGTACAAACAAACTGGAGCCTGTTAGTGAGATATGATGTGAACCAATTAACTGATTCTGAGGAAAACTTGCATGCTGATAGTTTTTTGATGAGCAAAGAAACTATATAAGATTAGATGAAGTTACAAGTTCGTAAATGAATCTCTCTACGACAGAAAGCTAGCACCATTATCATCATTAACCATATACAACATTCATAATTCATATCAACTTGTACTTTCCGATAAAAATACGATTGTAAACTGAAAAGAAACGCTATTAAATCAGACAGTGTTGGGCGATGTTAAGTTTTTACTGACATAATGGAAATCTAGGAAATATCCAGAATCATCCAACACAATACTATGTCAGACACGAATAATTGCAAGAAAGAGGAACGGATGCGATTATTGCATAACTCGATAGCGATGTCATGAAGGAGAAAGCATGCTGGAGAACTAAATCCATGTATATTCTTACATGCCGCGAAGCACGGATGAAAAGCATGCAGTATGAGTTCATAATGAATGCTGACAAATCGCACGAGCTAAAAGTACGTCGGTTAATGAGTGAGTAAACCTATACGCGTCACGATAGCTCCATATAACTAAAACATACACAATGGATAACGTTTTACTCATAATTTAAAACGCGCAGCAGGGTCCATACTATATTTACATTAAAATACAGTACAATGGCAACTTGGTACACATAATTGCGTGATATTCACATGCGAAATATAATGACTTGGCACATGTGAGCATGTAGATTTTTATTTATCGGACTTCGAAAGTTTTCTAATAGTTTAGATTACCAGTCTTGTTCAAGTGAGCTTATCATATCGGCCAATCCATCTGTCCAGGGAACCGCGGTAGCTCAGTTGGTAGGGCGTTGGACTCGTAATCCAAGGTCGCGGGTTCAGCCCAGACCATCCAGGATCATCTGCCTCGGAGTGTACTTCGGAAAGGAACTTAGTTTCCATTTCCTCAGGATGATATAACCAATAATGTACTAAAAGTGTCATAACAACCCCCCCCCCCAAAAAAAAAGAAATAAAAAACAAAAACAAAGCAAATTTACCATCCATCAATCCGTCCATCCATCATTCTCTCATTTATCCATTTACCCTTCTCCCAGTCACTGTATTACTGTGCTTGCATGTTATTCGTCCTTCGTGTTCGAAGATGACCATGACATCACTAACTGGTTTGGTTTCTGTCAGTATTTGTGTGGCTGATCAGCCCTTTTTGTGCTCCGAACTGTTTGTCGCACACTTGACACGAAATGCGGCTTGAGGTTGCTTGATCAATAGAGGACGTGCTGCGGTTCTGAGATGTACGTTACTCGCGCTTCAGCACTACCTCAGTAATTCTCATCCGTTCAAAGTCTGTAGCTCCAGTATGGATGACACTCAGCCAGATGAAACAATCCTGTGCGAGATCTTCCAAAGATTCAGGGTCAATGTTGAAGTACAAGGATGACCTGAGTAAATCTTTGAAACGTTTTTTTTTCTGACCACACTGAGATCGCTCTCCCTCCTTCAGCTCGCCGTAGAAGATCTTCTTTGGTAGTCGCTCTTCTGACATCCTGGTGATGTGGCCTGCCCGTCTCAACTGTGATTTCATCAGCAGAGTGTGGATGCTTGAAATGCATGCCCTTGTGAGAACCTCAGTGTCTGTGACCCTGTGCTGCCATCTTATGCTCATCAGTTTCCTCAGGCAGCCCATGTGAAAATGGTTCAGCTTCTTGGCATGGCGTCTGTATACCGTCCAGGTTTCGCAAGCATACAGCAGGCTCAGCAACACAATGGCTTTGTAGACCTTAAATTTTGTTTGTAGACTAATGCATCTGCGCTCCCATATATTTGCACGTTGTCTGCCAAAAGGCCACATTTGCTTTTGCAATTCTGGCGTTGGTTTCATCATCGTTGTGGACTGCAGGTGACGGTGTGCTGCCGATATAGGTGAACCTGTCCACTGCCACGAGGGTTTGGCCATTTACTGTGATGATAGGCTCTACGAAAGGCTTTTCCGGTGCAGGTTGGTACATCACCTCTGTTTTCTTAATAATGATGGTGCGACCGAAATTGTCGGAAGCTGAAGAGAAATGGTTCATATTGTGTTGCGTGTCAGACTCAGATTTGGCACTCAGGGAACAGTCATCAGCAAATAGGAGGTCCCGAACAGTTACTTCCTGTAACTTCAACTTTGCCTGTAGTTCTCGCAGATTGAACAGCCTGCCGTCAGTGTGGTATCAGATGTTGATCCCAGTGTCATAGTCACAGAAAGCATCAGTAAGCATGGCAGAGAACATCATACTGAAGAGGGTTGGGACCAACAGACAGCATTGCTTGACTCCATTGTGACTGGGAATGGTTCAGATGACTCGCCGTCGTCCACGACACGAGCGAGCATGCCATCATGGAATTGCCGAACAATCACGATGAATTTCTCTGGGCAAGCAAATTTTTCTATTATCTTCCAAAGGCATCCACTGCTGTTGTCAGGTCGATGAATGTCGTGTATAGGTTGGAGTTCTGTTCCTGGAATATCTCCTGGAGTTGACGAGCTGGAAACGCCATGTATGTAGTCCCTCGTCCTTTCCTTAAGCCACATTGACTCTCTGGCAGGAGCCCTTGATCGATGTGATGCAGAAGACGATTCAGCAAGACTTCTGGCAAGGAATTTGGCGGCTACTGACAGCCAGGAGATGCCCCGATGGTTGTCGCGGGATTGTCTGTTGACTTTCCGCTTGTACAAGTGGACGATGGATGCATCCTTGTACTCCTGTGGTATAATTTCCTGAGTCCACATTGACTGGAAAAGTTCAGTCAGTTTCTATGCCATGTGCGAGCCTCCAGCTTTGTAAACTTCTGCTGGTACAGCATCTGCTTCAGGTTCTTTGCCATTTAACATCAGGTCGATTGCTTTCACAGTTTCAGTCAGCGTTGAAGGATCAGCTAGTGATATGTTGATTTACACTTGGGGCAGTCAATCAATTGCCTCCTCGCTGATAGATGACTGTTGATTGAGGATGTTGTTGAAGTGTTCTGTCCATCTTTGAAGTATCGCTTCTTTGTAAGTGAGTGGTGTGGTGAATGTGGATTGTAGATTGTCTTCAAAGCATCATAGAAGTTCTTCATGTCATTCTTTTCTGCGTAGGACTGAATCTCATCTACCTTATCGCTCAGTCATGAGTCTTGCAACTCTCTGAGTTTGCATTGGACAGTCCTCTTCACGTTGTTGAAAGCTGTCTTCTTAGATGATGAAGTGCTGTCTTATAAACACCCCTTCTGTAACTGATGTTTCTCATTCAGAAGTCTCCGTATGGCAGCAGCGTTCTCATCAAACCAATCTTGATGTTTACGTATGGTGGAACCGAGGTTTTTGGATTCAGTTAAGTACACTGAGTCTCTGAGCGATGTCCAGTTTGACTCGACATTCTCGGAGTTTATATCGATTGTATTCAGTTGGCTGCACAGTTCTTCGACAAATGCCTGTTTCACATTATCCTGTTTCAATTTGGCGACATTAAGCTTTTGAGGCACTTTTATTGATAGTGGTCGTCTGCTAGGCTGAATCCGGATATTGAATTTGGAGACTATAAGCCTGTGGTCAGTCTAGCATTCTGCACTTCTCATAGCCTTCGTCATTCGAACATCCTGCCTGTCTCGTCTCATGACGATTAAGTAGTCAATAAGATGCCAGTGCCTGGAGCGTGGGTGTATCCAGCACGTCTTTTTGCGGTTTGGCCTGTGAAAGACTGTGTTGGTGATTAGGAGGTCGTGTTCAGCGCATTTCCTCAGTAGGAGGAGTCCGTTGTTGTTGCATTTGCCAAAGCCATTTTTGCCAATGACACCTGGCCATGTCTGGTGATCTGTGCCAACGCTAGCATTGAAGTCCCCAAGGATGATGAGCTTGTCTGCCTTTGGTACTTCTGCAATAAGAGACTCCAGGTCTTCATAACATTTGTCCTTGATCTAAACTGGGTTGATCATGGTGGGTGCATAGGCGCTTATGCTAGTTGCATATCTTTTTTCCAAACAGTGGGAGTTTAATTTGCAGCATTCTGTGATTAGTGCCCTTTGGGAGAGTTTTGATCTTGATAACTAGCTGTGATTTGATGGCAATCCCAACACAAGCTTCATTTCGCTCATCTTTACTTCGGCCACTCCAGAAGAAAGTGTAGCCGGCTTCTACTTCAATGAATTGTCCTTCCACAGCTAGGCGAGTTTCACTCAGGGCTACTATCTGGATGTTGAATCTGGCCAGTTCTCTACCAATTACAGCTGTTCTTTTCTCTGGTCTATCTACTGATGTACTGTACATTAGTGTGCGTACATTCCAGGCACCGATGGTGAGTTGGGTCACCTTTGTCTTCTTGTTAGGCTTTCGACCGCTAAGGTGGAATCAACGTCGGCCTCGGTATGTTGACCGGGGTTAATGTGAAGCAGGCAATGTTTAGGGCACCTTTTCTAGCCCCTTCCTCGTGCTACGGAGGTGAGCAGTGTGATCCTAAATGGCTGCTCAGTCACCCAAGGGGCTGCCGAGTTCCACTGCTGCTTCGGTCCAGTAAAAAGCGACCGTATGCCCTGATCCGTCTGTGTACAGGTCTGCAGCTACAACTTCCAGTGTATCCACACCTGCTGCTTTGCTGCTTGCCCATCGCCACAGGAAGGTATCTGATGGGGGCAGGGGGAACAGTGTCATGGCTTGTGCGTGAGTTGGATTTAAGTGAGGAAAAGCTGCGCAGAGTCGCTCTTACTCTCTTTTTCAGGCCTGTCTGAATCCAGTGGCACGACAATGTTGAGACGTTTGGAGACAAGTCCGGCTGCAGTGGATGACCATCAGTTCCTACTGCACCTGAGCTGATGCATGTGAGCAGGACAACCACTTACCTAGATCATCATTGTGTTGTAAACTGTGCCTATGAGATGGAAAGTATTAAATGTATGATGGGTTGAATAAACTAGTGATGTTCTAAAGTAAAATTTTGCTTTCATGAGCTATTACTCTGACACATTAATGCACTACGTATATGACCTGTACAAAATCGAAATGAACCAACACATTTACACTAACGAGAACACGAAGCCCATCAAAGGAGCGAAAAAAAATAATGGAAGGTCAGCACTTCAACCTACGTATTTAAGAGGAAAAGCATTGCACTTCCATAATGTACGAGAAAGCTTGCTGTTAATCAGGCACATGACGGAATGTGAAGCCCTATTCATGCATAAACAATGAATTGTCTCCGTGAGAGCGGAAAGAAATTGTAATTTAATTTTCATCGTCATGTTACATAACAATATGCAATGACACAATCATTCATTCTATACTTACCTCATGTAACCATATTATTTTGATAAAGAAGTCACTTTACGACATACCGACGTGTGTCATAAAATGCTTGATTGATAAACAAGTGTTTTTTGCGGCTTCGCTCTGAGACACACCAGGAATGCTGACCTGGGAATACCAACAACAGCCAATTCCAAATTAAATGTCTACGAGATGAAACTTTTTGAGGGATATTACTTTAAGGTTGGACATCTCTTCAATATGATTTCGATTCTATTAAAGGATAAATTTCTCTACGCACTCTTATTTAGCGAAAAAAACAAAACAAAAAAACAAAACAAAAATAAAAAGGCTGGTCTTGAGACCTTTCGTCCACCAAAGACTTCATGCTTCGAAACATCACGTCTTGATGCAAGGAACACAACTCAACAACTCATCCAAAACGGGACGTTTAGCTCGAGGACGTAGTAAGTCGAGGTAAGACGAAACCGTCGTAGAACATAGGAACTCATTGTGCTCCAGTTAGAGAATGTATGCACTGCACATGAAGATGAGAGACTGATATAGTCTTCAATCTTTATTATTGATATTAAGTGAGATATCTAGATTAGGTAATTAATTAAGTTATGCAGTGGGGCGTATTCAATTAGTGCTGATTTTTTTAAAACTTGAGTTTTTTCGTTCTGAATGATTTTTTTTAAAAAAATTTGTCTCTCTTCATTCTCGTTCTCTCTCTCTCTCTCTCTCTCTCTCTCTCTCTCTCTCTCTCTCTCTCTAGGGATATATGTATGTTTGTTTGTAAACAAAGAACCATACACCCGTCACATTCCTTTGTCAGTTCGGTTGTAAGTGTGGGTGTGTTGGATTGTAAGAGTATGTGTGTTCGTAACCATCATTTATCCCCATCATTCCTCATTGGCTTGTTTATAAATTCTTGTTGTGCACTATATTTATATCCCTAATGTTAAATTCCTTCAGAGCGCTTTATTGGCCCTAGCATCATAAAATCCCGTTGAGGACTATAATAAGCTCAGCATGTCAAATTCCCTTCAAGAAATATACCGTGCCAGCAAATGTTGAACTCACACAGAGGACTATTGTGACATTCGTAATGCTAAATTCCCGCAGAAGGCTATGCGCACACACATTTGCCGTGCTGCAAATATTCTGTACAGAGCTATACCTGCCCGAATTTTCAATTATTGTTAATTCCCATAGAGGGCTTAAACGACACCTACAACTACTTACACTTTTTCTGGACAAGTTCGCTGATTTGTTCACATAAATATTTACGTTTGTGCGGAACCGCATGTGACATCAGATCTTTTGCTCGCTGCAGTAAAATCATAACGGCTATGGTAAAGCCATGGGAGTCATACTATGAAAACATTTCGCGATCTTGAGGCTCTATTACACGATATCTAGACAGCGAATAAGAAGATAAATTGACATTTTCCCGTCTAATTTCTTTCCATAATTGCTTGATATATTGTATAAGCAAGATGTCTGTTAGGATTGCATTGAATATGTCTTAAATAATGTAGTGTAGCATACTCTTCAAAGTCTCTGACGTCATTGAATTAGAACGGAATAAAAACATCCAGGGAATAATTTTTGTTTGATAAATTGTCTTTAGGTCTTAGCAACAAGTCAACGGGCACTTTTATTTTCGACACTTTGAAACATCTCATCAGTCTTTTCGAACTAATGAATGAGTTCTTTTTTGTCTCATTGTTTGCCATTTTTATGGTCGATACTAAAACATCTAGTTTATATATTGCATTAAAATGTGTTCTTTTAAATCTAACGTTGTTCTCCTTAAATGTTATCTCTGTTTTGGTCAATCAGTGTAGATTGACCTTGTAAATTTAAGTTGAACTGTACATTTCAGCGTCATACAATTTTTGTGCGTTTACTCAAATTAAATACGGAATGCATTCCTTACTCATATTCCAGTGTTTTATCCCTAAAGCTATCACTGCTGATAATACTGATTTCAAGGTTATCATCATTAAATGTAATATATATATATATATATATATATATATATATATATATATATATATATATATATATATATATAGAGAGAGAGAGAGAGAGAGAGAGAGAGAGAGAGAGAGAGAGAGAGAGAACAAAATCAGTTTTGAAATTATTAACTTTATGTAATGCGTGTTATGTAGATGGACTGTAGTGTATTTTTTGGAGTCACGCATCTTTCGAAGATCAACAGGATTTAATTTGAAATTAACGCTTCCTTCTCCGTTTATACAAACATACCTCAAAAGGGCTTTCACGGTGACACCCATCTACTTTCTTAAACGTATTTATTGCATTATACCTGGTTTGTGATAACAAATCTTACATGTTCTTGGATACAAAGGCATGGAAGAACAAACTGGCCACAATTACAGGTACAAAAAGAAAATTACTGTATCTATAGATTACTTGTTTTCTTGTACAACATGGATGATGAAACACCTTCTACGTATAAAAAACAAATTCTTAGCTAAAAACAAAACAAAACAAATACAAACAGCCACTCCACATCGAAATT
This sequence comes from Margaritifera margaritifera, assembly GCA_029931535.1. Classification (NCBI taxonomy): domain Eukaryota; kingdom Metazoa; phylum Mollusca; class Bivalvia; order Unionida; family Margaritiferidae; genus Margaritifera; species Margaritifera margaritifera. The sequence goes on along the minus strand of JAQPZY010000340.1, from coordinate 15,834 downwards.
TCCATTTCTGCTTGTTGCTACACTAAATCGTGTTTGTTTCATTTGTTTTTGCATCTTTTCTGCATACTGTTTCATGTGGTAGCTTTCTTTATATTCCCGTTTGATGACGTAGTACACAGTAAACATTGATAGTACGGTGTTAATCTAAATATGCTCTCAGTAAATCTATTTACTGTATATCGTAACATCCTTCCTTCTTTTCACAAAAAAAAAACAACAAAGAAATAACGAAACTTTGTACATGAAAAAACGAAAAAAATTAAAACACTCACTGTGTATGATAATACAGCTTAAAGAACTTGACTTATGTCTATCAATAACTAACTTAACTAGTCTATTTCTGAGTACACATGTTCTTAGACAAAATCTTCATATTTCTTTGGCGGTTTAATGTTTCTGGTCCTTGTTGATTTGTATGAGTTTTCGAGATTGACCACCGGATGTCCGCTCACTGCTTTTGGTTTGGGCGATGATTCCACATGAATTGAATTTTCTTTACACTGAGAACTTTTGCCTTCCATATTTACTTCTTCACTAGTGGCTGTATTTTTACTAGACTTGACACTAGATTCACTTGCACTTTGCTCTTCATAAGCTGTTTTTTTTACACACTTTTGATCATTGAAAACACTTGGATCACTGATCATTGGCTCTGGAATGGCTTCTGATGTAGCCCTGATGTACTTTCGGTTCCTTCTGTATAGATGCCCATTTACATCGACTACATATGATCGTGGTGAATGTTGTTCCATACAGGTTCCGAGCCGCCATTTTCTCTCTCGATCATTTGGTAGAGGCGCCATACGGACAGATTGTCCGATCACCAACTCTGGCAAGTCCTTTGCTCCTTTGTCGTACTGGAACTTGGACTGCTGGTGTTTCAGCATTTTCTTCTGTCGCACGTTTTCTACTACTTTCGGTTTTAGAAGCTCGTCTGAAATTGGCAATGTGTTTCTAGTTCGCCTGGACATTAAACGTTGCGTTGGACTGCTGTCCATTCCTTCTGTTGGGGTGTTTCTCCAGTCGAGGATAGCCTTCCAAATATCCATGTTGCTTTTAGTGGCCCTTTTTACCAACCCCTTCGCAATTTTGACAGCTGACTCTGCCTTTCCGTTTGACTGGCTATGGTACGGTGATGATGTGGCATGGTCGAATTCCCATTGTTGTGAGAATTTACTGAATTCCACACTACACAGCTGAGGACCGTTGTCTGATATCAGAGTATCTGGAATGCCGTGCCTACTAAAATGACCTTTCAGACAATTAATTATAGCAGCTGAGGTTGTGTCTGGTAATAAGTCCAATTCCCAGAAATCTGAATAGTAGTCAACTGTAACTAAGTAGTCTGACTGCCTAAATGTGAAAATATCAATGGCCACCTTGCTCCAGGGCCTGTCTGGAATATCATGTGTCATAAGCGTCTCTTTCTGTTGGTTTGCACTGTATTCATTACATACGCTACATTTTTCAACATGATCGCGAATTTCACTGTTCATATTTGGCCAGAAGAGTGTGTCGCGAGATTTCCTTAGACATGACTCGACCCCCATGTGACTTGCATGTATTCGCGTAAGCATTTCACTGCGAAGTGTCTTTGGCACTATTAGTCTGGCTCCCTTGAAAACCACCCCGTCTTGGACTGCTAATTCATCTCGAATCGTCCAGTATTCACGAATTATGACAGGTACTTCCGCTTTGGAATCTGGCCATCCTGCCAGAATAACTGATTTTAGTGTTTGTAACGCTTCATCTTGGTATGAATGTACTTGAATTTGCTTAAAACGCTGTTCAGTCACATTAACTGTTTCAGCAAAGTTAATTGCTGATAGATCTTGGTCAAGCTTCTGCTGTTGAATGCTGAAAACTTCAATAGTGTCATCATTGTCCTTCCATGTTGTCGGTAAGAATGCTCTAGATAATGTATCGGCTATGTACATCTCGGTCCCTTTTGTGTATTGAATACATAAACTGTATTTCTGCAGTCTTAAGAGCATACGTTGTAACCTCTTTGGCGCATTTAACAGTGGTTTTCTATAGATTGTTTCTAGAGGTTTGTGATCTGTATGAACAGTGACTTGAGAACGACCATATATATAATGTTCAAACCGTTCACACGCGAATACTATTGCTAAGCACTCTTTCTCGATCTATGCATAATGTTTTTCTGCAGTGCTTAACGCTCTTGAGGCAAATGCAACTGGTTGTCCATTCTGAAGCAATGTTGCTCCAAGCCCTGCTTCACTCGCGTCACATTGTAGAGTTACTTCGTCTTCCAAATCATAGTATCTAAGCACTGGTTGCTCAGTTACTAGTCGCTTTATGGTGTCAAAGGCTTCTTCTTGTTGTGATTGCCAATACCACAATTTATCTTTTGTTGTCAATCTTCGCAACGGTTCACATGCTTCTGACAAATGTGGTAAGAATTTGGAAAGATATGTCACTAGTCCAATAAAGCGCAGTACCCTTTTTACGTCGGTTAGCTTCGGTATGTCTAATAGAGCTTGTATCTTCTTTGGATCTGGACGTATACCACTGGACGTGAGTATGTGGCCCATGTAACTTACTTCAGTTTGTCGAAGCTTCAGTTTGTCCTTGTTCAGCTTTAATCCTACCGCTCTTGCTCGCTCTAGAACACTAACCAGTTTCTTATCATGATCTCTTATGGCTTCTTCCATGGTTTCGCCTTGACCATATACCAAAATATCGTCCACGATAACTTCAGTACCTTGTAGCCCTTCTAAAGCATCGTGTTGTCTGCGCTGAAATTCCTCTGGTGCAGACGAAATTCCAAAAGGGAGACGTAACCACCTATATCGGCCAAATGGAGTCCAGAATGTTGTAAGGTAGCTACTTTTTTCTTCAAGTTTTACTTGCCAAAATCCATCCTTTGCATCAAGAACTGTAAATACTTTGGCTTTTGACACTTTAGGAAGAATGTCATCAATTGTCGGCATCATGTACTTGGAACGCTTTATGGCTTTGTTAAGATCTTTAGGATCCAAACACACCCTGAGCTTTTTTGGTTTTCTTACAACTACCATACTACTAATCCAGTCAGTAGGTTCCACCACTTTTGTAATGATCCCTTTGGTCACTAGTCGTTCGATTTCTGCTTTCACTTCTGCTTTCTGGGCAACTGGTACCCGTCTAGGCTGATGCTGAACCGGTTTTATAGTTTTATCAATTTCAATGCTGTATGTCCCTGGTAGGCATCCAAGGCCATCAAACACATCACTATAATCTTCAAAAATGACTTCCTTGGTTAGTATTGTCTCGGTAGTTTGCACCACACTGTTTACCACGTTTACAGTGATGATGCCCAACTTTACGCTAGCTGCTGCTGACAATAATGTTGTAGCATCTTTGCCGGCAATCTCCACAACATGAAATTCCAGATTTTTTTTTACTTGACCTACGGTACATTTAATTACGCATTTTCCAACTGGTAATAATGTGCTCCCATCATATAATTTCAGCTTCGTTTTTGTTGGCACCCTTCTTGGCTTTTTCTGTTTTGCTATGCGTGATAGAACACTGGTTGATATTACGTTGCATGACGCACCAGTGTCTATTTGACACTTGATTGACTTCTTATTTGGAGTGTTCGGCATTGACATGGTTACGTTTACAAACCACTGCTTATCGGTAAGGGCATTCAGTGTATAGATTGACTCATCACTACTACTGTCCGTTTCTTCTACACTGTTAACTTTTGGTCTCGAGCTTTGAAGACAGACTTTTGCAAAATGGTTCTTTTTCTTGCATTTTGAGCACACCTTTCCATACGCTGGACATTCTCGCTTGGCGTGTGTTCCACCACAGTACCGACAGTTACTCTGTTCTTCCATTTCTGAAGTACGCTTCTTTTTTTCATGTTTGACTTTTTGTTTCGACGCATAGTTCACTTCTTCGGTAGAAGAAAGTTTCCTCATTTGGCTATCTGCTATCTCGCTAGCTCTACACATGTCTACCGCTTTCTCAAATGTTAAGTCCGGTTCACGAAGCATGCGTGACCTTGCTCCACTGTCTCTGGTGCCTAACACTATTCTATCACGAATCATTTGGCTTTGTAGCGTGCCAAATTCACATGAGTTGGAGAGACCCCTAAGCCTGGTAACGTAGACGTCTACACCTTCGTTTTGTAATTGATCGGATGTATTGAAAACATATCGTTCATATATGACGTTTGTCTTTGGAATGAAATGTTCCTTTAGTGCTTTGAGTATTGTACTCACCTTCTTCCGATCGCCGCCCGGAATATCTAAATGTTGAAAAATTCGATAGCACTCTCTGCCCATAACACTCAACAGAGTAGCCGCGCGAATATTGTCTTCTTTTTTATCCAGACCTGTTGCTATCTCATAATTGTCCCATTGAGATTCAAAGAAAGTCGAGTTATCCCTTAGATTACCCTTCACTTCCATTGGAAAAGGCACTGGAAGTTTGCCTGAAGCCATCTTGAAGCGGGCGGGAAACACGAGGACGACGATCACAAGTCACAAAACGTTCGATTCCGGTCTGAAAACACGATAAATCCAGAATTTGTTAAACAGTCACGTAGTCCGTATATTCCTGTGTATACCCGATTCCTTCCTGATGTCGACAACGTTTAATTCAGCCTGCATTTGGTGAAAATATTGTCTGGTTTCACATCTGACACCATGTTTCATGTGGTAGCTTTCTTTATATTCCCGTTTGATGACGTAGTACACAGTAAACATTGATAGTACGGTGTTAATCTAAATATGCTCTCAGTAAATCTATTTACTGTATATTGTAACACATACGTTTTCTCTCTCTCTCTCTCTCTCTCTCTCTCTCTCTCTCTCTCTCTCTCTCTCTCTCTCTCTCTCTCTCTCTCTCTCTCTCTCGTTTATCCACTATGAAAATCTGCGTATGCTATTGATATTGGGCAGACTGAGCTAGCTTGACATGATCTATCTAAAACCTAAAGTAGGAGTTTTATGATAACAGACTTATTTTCCTGCTCTTCCTTTTTTTTTTTTTTTTTTTTTTTTTTGTATTCTTCCAAATCAGGTATTGTGCAGCATCCTCCAGCGTACGGGTCGGATATTGCCGTTCAATGTACCCGCAAGCCACACCATATGATGTAACAACCAGGTTGCGGGCTTGACGCGGCAAGTGGGCCGTAGGTTGCACATGCCTGTTTCAAACGTCCTTGACGAACTAGCCTAATAAAGTTTTGATAAATACTATCGAGTCTCTTCAATACGAAACAGTGGTTGCTAGTATTATTTCGCATGCTGTTAAAGTCGAAAGTCCAATTATCGCTACTATATTATTGTCAAGACTTTTCGTTGAGTATGCGTATAAAATAAGAAAGAAAAAATGGTACGATAACGGTAACTTTAATTAGATTGTGTGTATATGTATGAGTGTGCGAGAGCAAAGAGAGAGAGAGAGAGAGAGAGAAATAGTGAGGTGGGACTACAGGTGGATAAATGTGTGTGAAAGAGGGGCAAGAAATGATAAAATGATCTTTAGTACCCAAAACAGGGGACATTTATGTGAAAAGGTCCGATGTGACTAAAATATAATTTGTTACTGAACATATTTTTAATTGATGACTTATGTAGTCCTACGCAGATCTGATGGAACACTATTTAATAACATGGGTCCGTCCAACTATTGATCAGGATGGGACTCTAGTTGCAAATAAATTGTAACAAAAAAAGAAAAAAAAAAATTACTCAGACACGAACAACACGATTGGATTGCGAATTATTCGTATACTCTGAAAGAGCTTAAGTGACCTGGCAGTATACACTTACAGCTTAAAGTGACTGCTTAGTTCAGGGCTTGCATATATTTCGAGCTTCCTAACCTGTTTTTGAGCCAGTCTATGTTTTGTTCATATTAACATTTACATGTCTGCTCCTTGCTGTGTGTGTGTGGGGGGGGGGGGGGGCAGAAAAGATGGAGTAATCTTTAGTGTGTAAACTAAGTCAATTTACGTAATAAGGTTTGATGTTACTAAAATATATCTTGTGACTGAACATATTTGTAATAGATGATTTTTACAGTCCTACGCATATCTGACGGCACACTGTTTAATAACATAGGTGTGTCCTTCATTTGTTCAACATGAGACACACGTTACAAATAATATGTAAACACCACAATATCAGTCAGGCACGAAACAACAGGGTTGCTCTACGAATTGTGCGTGCACTCTGGAGGCGCTTAAGCGATCTACGTAGTCTATACATGTGGAGCTTACATTAACTGCTTTGTACAGAAAATTGAAAGAAATATATTACACATCATCATACACTATACTACATTGATCATTTACCACGTCTTGTGAAAGCCTACAATCAATCACCACCCAAATCAAACTGGACGTGTTTGATTGAACGTTCAGAACCTCTAATACATCTGACAGAAAAGAAGTAGATCACAATATACTCGATCGAAAACACTTAAAATGTATGACAATGTCGCTCTAAAGAAAAGAAAGTTCATTGGAAATGTTATCAACAATCAACAAAAGTTTCTATTCTTGGATTGCAGCATCAAAATTCATCGATTACGAAAGGAAGAATCCATGATAATAACGTTAAACCTCCAGTCACCAAAATCCGTATCATCACCATATTAGCCACAGAAACAAAAGTAACAGCAGCAACAACAACAACTGTGAGTGTGGTGTGAAGAACGTGTCCCTCAAAAATCAAATCTTATTATGTCAGATCGCTGTGGTGTATCGTTTGACTGGAGCTGCTACCGGAAACTTAAGTTCTCAAGAGGGTATGATGCAATTATCGACCATTTTATTCAGCAGTTATATCGGCGATATTTCTCTCAATCCGTCGTTGAAATATAGCAGCGGTAGCAATAGTGGGAGTAGCCCTAGCTATATCTATAACACGAGCAACAACAAGAATCAAAGAAACCTACTGGAACAGATGGAAAGTATCCTTTGCTATTGGGCGACTTCTCTGACACAAGAATCATCGAAATATCAACCATTTCCCAGCGACAGTTCTCTGTATGTGTCTTAACTATAAATTTGTTTAACAGCTAATTTACTTCAATCCATACAACTTCACCATGAAGCCCTCTGAGAAATAGCTTTAGTATAATCGATCATTCTATTCGAATCTTGAATATGACCGCTAGACAAATAAATTTCGCCATAGAAATACTGGATGAACAAGAACAAAAACAGTGAGGCAGAAAATATTCTGCATTTTAAGAAACAATGTACCGAAGGTAGCTAATTCCAAACTAAATGTGTAAGAGATAAAACTTTCTAAGAGATTTATTTTAATGCAAAGCATCTTTTCGATTGGGTTTCGACTTTATTCAACGATCTGTTGCGCTACGATCACCCAGATCAACCCCGTGGTTATCGACTACCAGGCAATTCTCGTCGTCTACGAATGTATTTTTTAGACGACAAAGCGTTGTCCATCCCTTTGTTCCAAATTTGTTTCTTAATTTGGGTGGAAGCTCTGATCGAGCTCCTTACTCGAAAGCTATCATAATCAGAAACAACAACAGATTATTCAGGTATTTTAGATACCGCATCGAACTCCATGAAGGATTCAATTTATATTTGTGTACTAAGATGTGGCAGAATACAACGTATTGGGGAACACCCACGCTATATTGCTGAGAGTCATTTCATTTAAAGTGGATCCTGCCACTTACAACTGAAGAATAACTATTTATCACGTACACCGAGAATTAGTTGATCCACGGTATCGTCCTATCATTAAACCATATTTTGGCGTTGTGAGTATTGGTATAACAGGAGATCTCGGACAGGATATGGTATTCGTCAAAGAAAACGACATGGTGAAGATTCACTTTCGCCAAAGTTTCTAGAGTGATTTGTAACAAGGTGTTCCTCAACGACAACGATGACATGGGATGGGAAGTATGTTCAAATCGGTATTTCCTACTGTCATACTGGTCTTGAAACCTTTCGTTTACCAAGGACTTCGTGCTTTGAAATGTCCAGCCCTTGCACAAGGAAAAAAACTCATAAAAATGTGATAGCCCTTCGACAGATCCCGAAACAAGCTTTACTGAGTGGTGGGAAAAAGTGCTGATCCAGACAGAAACAGAGCTATTTGGATTGTCTATAATATCTTATCAATCGCTCGTTGAAGAAATTGCTTCTACACCCACGCAATAGCAAGGACAGGCATTAAAACATTAAGGTAGCAAAGGCAAGGAAAAAAGAGACAAGAAATATGCAACACTTGGACATTTTAGATTGCTACATTTTTTTTTAAAGAAGAAAAAAGAACCAAACAAAACAAAACAAAACAAACAGGATGATTGCCAATGTTCCATGACGGAACTGAGATTCCCATTGGGTTGGAATACAGTTCAGTGTCATCTATTACGACTACTGCTCCCACTGAGTTTGAAATCAAGGAGCAAGGTGAGGATTATTGATCTTAATAACAGCCTATCATCACCTGAGAATTCTGCTATTCTAAAAGAATGAATGCTTGGCAACTTGAATACCTCCTGTTCGTTCACGTCCCAATGGAATCCAGTGGTCTCTGCCTAAGATAAACTCCCTCATCAAAAACCCACATACGTTGACTCTTAGGTGATCAACACCGATGACAATAATCGACTAGAAACATAATGGTTTACTGTCTTCTTTGTAATGGATTAACACGAATCGAGGACTTTAACACAGGCTTTATGAGAAGGGTGCTGTTTGGACCCATTTAGTTAATGCACGATTACAAGGATCAGATTCAATCGAGTTTTTTGACAATATTGTGTGTATATTTTTTTCATCAAGAAAGTCTTTGATTTACTTTAACACAAAAATACTAGGTAGGTTTGGACACCATTTCTATAGAAACGATACAAAAGTAGAATTGTGGTTTCGTGATCATTATGGATATCACTGTACTTTAGGTCTAGGACATAGTTTAAGTCAAAGACAAGACGAAACCGGCATGGAACATTGGAACCCATGATCAGTAACCAACATTGTCAACCCTATAAACATTTTCACGACTGCATTCGCGAATATTATTGTACATTGTATCTGGGTTCATTATGTGCTCCAGTTAGAGAATTTTGGCACTGTACATGAAGATGATGAATTCCCCATATGTTCATATTTTTTTCTTGATAATTAATGAGTTAATTAGATTAGGATAAGAAAAGATGTTTATTAAGCGGTGCCTTTTAAACTGTTGAACGTAAATTTTGTTTTCCAATTATTTCAATTTTTTACATTTTAATTTGATTCAAATTTAGTTTTTGAAAAAGAATTTTCTGGTTCTTTTTCTTCATTCTCTCTCTCTCTCTCTCTCTCTCTCTCTCTCTCTCTCTCATTCTCTCTAGAGACTTTTGTGTGGTTTAGTGTGTTCTTACTTAAACAAATATCTATACAAACTGCCCCTTCTCATATCAATTGGGTTGCAAGTTTTAATGTTTGGTTGTAAAAATATGTGTCAAAATCATCATCTGTCCCTTCCATCCGTCATTGTTTTTTTTTTTTGTTTTGTGTGTGTGTGTGTGTGTGTGTGTGTGTGTGTAAAAGTGTGTGTTGAATTGTAAGAATAGCTTAATATCTGTCATTAGCGTAATCTTTGTCCTGTCTCTCCATATCATTTATCCACTCATACTGAACTTTCCATAGAAGCCATTCTGACACTAATGTTAAAATTCTATAGGGGGTTCATCATGCTAAACTCTCGTAGAGGACTATAACAGCCTCAGCATGTTAAATTCCCGTAGATGGCATTACCCGCACAGATTTCCGTACTGATAAATTCCCGTACAAAGCTATTGTGACATCCGTAATACAAAATTTATTCAGAGGGCTATTCCGGATCTAGCATGCTGAACTCCCGTCGAGGGCTATAATGGCCCTGCATGTTAAATTCCTGTATAGAGTTCTACCGTCCCAGTAATGATAAACTATAGTGAGGTATTGTGACATCCAGAATATTACATTCACGTAGAGGGCTATATCCTCCAAGATTTGTTGCAATGCTAAATTAAATACGAGGGTTGTAGCCATCCATATATTGTGTTACTAAATTTCCGTAGAGGGCTATATCTGCCTGAATGTTACCATAAAGTTAATTCCCGTAGAGAGCCATAATGACGCCCATACCTGCTCACACTTTTCTTTTTTCTTTTATCCTTTTTTCTTTTTTTCCTTTTCTCGGGGGGTGGGGGTGGGGTGGGGGATGGTAAACCGATTGATTGTTTACATACATATTCACGTTAGTTTTACTGATGTCAAATCATTACGGCTATAATAGGTCATAACATAGAAATGTTTCGCGGTCTTGAGGCTGGATTACACGATCTAAAGAGAGGTAATCAGAAGATACTTTTCAATCATATGGCCTCAGACTACAATTAATTTTCCTATATAGTCTCTACATTTGTTTGTCAATGCTAAACTTTCCACTGTGTCCAAATCCTAATAAATCATATGTTGCTGTAAAGTATCTTCAAAGATGAACTCACGCTGAAGTTCTTGCCATAGGTTAACCGGCATTCTTCTGAGAGGCTGGACTGTAAACAAAGCGACGTGCAATGGATTACATATTTCACTTCAGGATCAGCACCAATGCCTCATTACTCACTGTGCACTGTCGCCAAAATACACACAGACAACCACACTATAATGCTCATATTCTAAACAATAACCAATTTCCTTTAAAGCAACACTAAGGATGCCTAAATCTAATGCATACATCACCACCAAAATGAGCGAGAAAAAAATAATCTAAACATAGTCTGGGACTACATTCGTGGGTACTGAACCGGAAATATTAATAGTGACCTGATTCCATATGATATCTCCAATGCGCATAAGTGACCTTTCCATAAATTGTAATCCAGCGGCTGGTCGGTCAACAGGGACGTGACGTATATACACTGCGCGCTCTGGAATCTCAAGCGCGAGTTCTCGAGGTTCTAATAAGCAATCTGAATGGAGCCAATCGGAAAGTTTTGTTCTTTTCACATAATGTCGAATCACGCGTATCTGTGACAATAGTCATTGTGATGCATGTACTCAAGGTTCAAATACATGCACAGGGAAACCTTTTTCGAAGGTGGTCCGTTTAACCCCTACGATACCATTGGATTTGAAAGAATTTTTCGATTATCTGTTTCAGAATGGTGTAAGCTTTGTGAAAGCACATCGCTGTTTGTCTCGAATACACAGTTCAGATGAAGATTGTGTAATTAAAACTAATGCTTTGATTAGATCTTTTGCGATCTAGTATTATAAACTGAATAAAGCACATTTATGCTTCTAGAACGCGTAATCTTTTCGGATGAGTAATGCTGTTGCAAAATTTTCACTCAAGCGCTTTGTACGTTTTCCTACTCCCATTTTCTATAATAGGTTCGATTCAACTTTTCCTGTTGCAAACCACACAGTCAAAATGTAGCAGACATGCGGGTTGTCAATACGGGGCCTTTTAACAAATTATCGGTCACAGAGTAAATTTAATTTGAAACACTTCGGTCACAAGGAGAACAATACGTACATACTTCTCAGTGTGTCCAACAATCCGTCAATCTTTCTTTTTTTATTCGTCTGCTTTTTTCTGTCCATACTGTCAGCCATCGTTTCTTTTTTCCTTCCATATTTCTTTCCTTCTTCCTTTCTTACTTTTTTCAACTTTGCTTCCTTCCTTTTTTTATTTGCAATGCATCTTGTTCTACGTCATTTTATGCTTCTTCATCTCTTACCTACATATTTATGATGTATTTCACAACAATGGTACAGTTTGGTTACATATGGCTACTCTCTTTCTTCAAAGCCATGTATGCCGTTTCAAAATCAAACTGGCTAGAACTTGTATATTCAAAGCGTAATGAAATGACTCTTTACATTGAGATGTTTCTCTGTTTACTTAAATTATCATAATTCCTCAATTGCACTAGTTAAATTTAAACAGTTGATCTTTTTGGCAAACAACAAATAATATGCAGAGAAAAAATATTTTGCAACAAAAGACGATAGAGTATTTATATGTTATGTAAATGTTGCATAAAGTATTTATTTGAAAAAGCAACACATATCTGTGAAGCCAAGTTTGCTGTTCAAATGCATCATAACGAGATTGAAGAGTTTACAAACTGACACCAGCGAACAAATAGACCCAAAGAAAACAGTTGTATTTCAAGAACAGTTGGAAAGTATTGAAAGAATAAAGAATTGATTAGACATAAAACAGATTTTAATAGAGTTTCCAAAGAAAACATCTAGAAACATTAAATTCAGAAGGTCAGAGAAAAAATTACCATTAAAGTAAACGGCTGAAACAATGTTTAAAGACAAGAGTGCTACAATAATTGATATAGACACTGCTGTTTGGATGACAATATCAACGGTTTGTCGTCTGTAGCAAATTTGGTAAAAGCTTTAGTAGACTGTGATGGAAACGAGTGGTGGTAGTGCTTCATGAGTAGAAAAGGGTTGAGGCTGAAAAATATTGCCAAATATTTGTCTGAGTTAACTTAAAAAACAGCTGCAGTATTGATTGGGAATTATTGGCAGCATTAGAAGTTACCTTCATGGCTGAACGTATAGTTTTACTTATTTTAGCATTTATTGCATTTGTTATTTCATTTTTTGGTCCAGGGTGTAAATATTGTATCCAAAAAAAAAGAGTCATAGGTTCATAAACTATTTTTTTTTAAATGTAAAAAAAAAACTAAAGCAGCTGCTGCAAGCATGAGTATCAATATACATCTTTGTCTCATTTAAAATATTAATTTTTTTTACGTTTCTAAATCACCACGTGTCATCTGAACATCTGAGTATCTAACCATGTCAGTAGATGCGACAGTAGGAACATCGTCGCCAGAATAGATGTATTTCAAAGATTTATGACAGAAACCTTCTCTACAAAATTTGTATGCTCCTTGTCTTTCATGACATTTGTCATATATAGAAAACTCTTGTTCATAACAAATGCAATATGTATCCTCTCATTTTAATTAATCTATTTTGTGAATGACTTGATGGCCTGTAAGTATTTGCCTGATTTGAATATCTCCACAGTAAAATTTTAGAATCTGTTTTTTATTTTGAAATTCTATCTGTTTCCCCTATATTAAAGTTAGGTGTTTTAAATACATCAAGTAATTGAATAAATTGTCTTATACAGTTGATCCTTTCCTCCTTGCTTGCTTCAACGGGAGTCATCTTTATCTATCTGTGATGAGTTGTATCCCTTAATTTGTTTTTGGTAATATGTAACAATTTGTATGGTTTAATTTTATGTAAAATACTTAGTCATTCTAGTCTTTAGAGTTAAGTTAAACCATTCAACTACATATTCCTTTTTGTCCTAGTAATATTTTTCTTTTCAGACAAATTCTTAACTTTCCAGTTGTTAACACTCGTTTCCTACATCTCCTATATATTCTCCAGTCTTTACTCTCTGAAGATGTCTCTGAAAATGTCGTGGATATCGTCTCCATGTATCTTTGTTATTATTTTTCGTTTCAGTTTTTCAGTCAAAAGTTATGAACAAGATATTTATCACTGTGAAATGTATTTGTACTGATTGTTGTCCTTATCATATGCGCTGAATGTTCAACCAATTTCTTCATGCTACTGGTCATCCACCTGACTGGCAAATCAACTCTTTTCTTGAAAACTCTTTCTACACTTGCTTATGTAAAGCGTAGGCAGATTGTTGAATTTTACGTTCCTTCATTTCAGTGCATTTTTATTTCTTTTGTGTCTCCATTTAAATTTGTTCCCACCAAATGATGATCTGTTTGACTGATAGAATCGTAATGAAAATTTTGTTAAATAATCATTCTTTTATCGTTCTCTGCAAAGGCTCCGGCGATGTCAGTGAACTAAAACAGAACAAAACCATCCATAAATAACTACTTTATGTTTGATAAATTGTCTTAGGTGTTAACAAACACGTCAACAGGTACTTTTATTTTCAACAGTTTACACCCATTTCATCGATCTTTTAAAAACGTATAGATGATTTTGACCACAACTAGCGTTGACCACATTTTATACATCCAAACTTGTAAACAGCAACTCTCCTCTCTTAAATCTTGAATCCAATACAATGTAGCTATCTGTCATTATTAATGACGTGTTCCAAATATTAGCCTTCGATAATTGTCTTTTATAGTCTGATTGTTCAAAATATCCTCCTTAAGTCCACATCTGGTATTATTCTCAGAGACGCCCTCGTTGAGTCTAGTGATTACAGATTTTGTTTTCTGAATGTTGTCGAATCTAGTCTAGTTTTCTACATTTCCTTAACCCCCTTTGAGCAATTAAACCATGGACAACGAATATATTATTTGATCTCCAAATGTGGTATTGTTTCTAATGAACATCTTGCCGTCTTTCGACTCATCAGTGGTGCAGTAATTTTTGATTTCGTAATGTCGTCCACAATGCAATGTACAATACCTTAAGACCCAAAACAATATATGCATATTACCAAGACTCTAAGAAAAAATTATATCGAGCTGGTCTAAACATTCTAAATTTCTATAGAAGATAAAATGAATATTATTAAACGTATTTGTCCTCGCTCATCCTTTTCCCCAACATACTGACCTGTCACATGTATATAAACAGTATACTATTATATTTAAAGAAATCTGTTATTAAAAATTTGTTACCAGATTCAGACGCCATATGCGAACGTGGTTTTTACTTTTTATAGTTATAGTGAAAATATATTCATTTAGATCGATAGTTATTTATTTATACTCTCACTTGAAAATAGTGTCGTAACCCTGTCCCCCATCCTCTCTCTCTCTCTCTTTCTTCTTTCTCTCCTCTCTCTCTCTATGAGACCACAATAGAATATTAGTTTTTGTTTATAATACTGGTTTATGTTTCATGTGATAACCGGTGAGGATACAGCGGTTGTCTTTTAGCCTGCTCCCCTATCGCATTTGTGTGTGGATCACATTGTACTTTAAGATTTCTTATATTTATATTAATAGTATATATAAAGTAGTATATATACTACTATAAGATATATATTCTAATAATATGATAATATTTATATTAGAGAAGTATATATAGTATAGGGAATTGATCATATATCTTTATGTCTTTATTGGTGCTACCCTATGTCTTCCAAGGTCAAGATGTTTTGACAATAAGTCCAGTCTCTTTCAAATGTATCTCTTTTGCATGGATAGTAATGGATTAATCAACGAGAGGCGTTCTCGGTGACACCCGAATCTAACTTTCTGAAACATTATATTGTACCTGATGTCTATGATTTTAGGAAAAGATCTTACATTTGAGTACTTTCAGATAACGAGGGCATGGCATAAGACAACATTTACAGACTTTTATAAAATTGCTATATTGTCGGCGTTCTCCTTACATGTCTTGTTTTCTTGTTACTTGTAGTTACGCACCATAGTGATGACCCTGGGCAACAAAAGAAGATGAGACATTTTCTATGTGCAAAAGAATAATTCTTAGCTAGCGGCGATTAAATCCCATCCACCTCCCCAACAGCACCCACACTACACTAACACAACACACACACACAGAAACACAAACAACACAAAAATAACACACCACATTGAAATTTCCATTTATTCTCCTTACTGCCAGTTGCGAGAACTTACTAAATAAAGCACGTGTCTCCAAATATGAAACAAAGGTTGCTAGTAAAATTTAGTATAATGTAAAATTAGGAAGTCTGGTCATAGCTATTATTATTACTTTCTTCAAAGGAGTTACCTTATGTAATGCATATCAAAAAAGGATGTGTATAAGTGTGTGAGAGAGAATTATGTAATTGCAAGAGGGGCAAGAAATGATTGAGTAATCTTCAGTCT
>JAQPZY010000781.1:0-444589 GCA_029931535.1 Margaritifera margaritifera | reverse complement strand
GCATTATATGGATGGGCCTACAGATATATGTTGTTTATATTTCTTATTTACACTTTGTAAGTGTGCATGTCATATATATATAGATTATATAAGATGGGCATACCAATGTATGTTGTCTTTAATTCCTTGCTAGCCAGTGTAAGTGTGTGTATCAGCCACATAATTGTATAACATTGGATGTGCCTACTGATGGATGTTGTCCTTGCATCCTTTTAGGCTGTGTAAATGTATGTGGATCAGTCTGGTAATTTTATAATGTAGGACAGGCCTACTGATGGATTTTCTATACATCTTTCTTTTATCCTGTGTAAGTGTGTGTATCAAACAGATACTTGCTCTATAAAGGATGGATCTACTGGTGGGTATTGTCTATAGGTCTTAGAATGTGCAAGTGTATATCATTAAGCTACACATGTTATATAGGATATAGCTACTGATGGATCTTTTCTTTGTCATTTTAGGCTGTACAAGTGTGTCGATAGGTTTTGCAAGTTTATAATATAAAACAGGCCTAGTGGTGGATGTTGTCTGTATATTGTTCACGGTATATGCTGTTTAAGTGTTTGCATCGAACAGATACATAACTTATAAAGGACAGGTCTACCGATGGATGTTGTGTATAGGTCTTTTCCTAGAATGTGCTAGTGTTTCTCAGCGAGATACATATATCGAATGGGCCTAGTGATGTTAATTGTAAATCGTTTTTATGGTGGGTTTTATATATTTTGATTATATATCATGTACAAACTGGTGGATATTGTCTGTAAGTCTTTAATTAGGCTGTGTAGGTGTGCACATCAGATGGATAGAAATATATTACATGGACAGGCATTATCTGATGGATGCTGTCTGTAATTCTGTATTTAAGATCAGCGTCTATATTAGTCATATAATGAATTATATAGTACAGACCTACCAATGGATGTTGTCTGTCTTTATAAAGGCTGAGTAAGTGAGTGTATCAATCAGACATATTTAATATAGGATGGGCTTTTTGATGGATGTTGTCTAGCTATATACGTCTTTATTTGTTTGTGTGTGTGTGCGTGTATCAGTAAGACGAATGTATAAAAAATGTCAGGCCTTTTGATCTATGCTGCCTGCAATTTGTATTTTTGGTGTTTTTTGTGTGTGGGACTTATGTTTATGTATTACTACTGATGGATGCTGTGTATGTCTTATTTAGGCTGAAAGTGTGTGTATCAGTAACATGTAAGACCATTCTCAGAATGTATTCATGTTTTCATGTGACCCAGGGTCAACGAATCCAAAACGAGGCTAAGCTAGGCACCAGCTTCATTTTACCTCGCAACCATGGTTGCTACAATTGATACTGGCAAGGAAAAAATCGTGACGAATATTGTTGTGTTCCGTTGTGCAATGGCAATACTAGAATTCACATCGATTTAGGCTTCCACCATATTCCATCAGTGAAGAAGATGGAGCTTCGTAGAAAATGGATTGTTGCAATATGTCGTGATGAGGGGCCGAATTTTAAGGCAAGAAACTGGATGATTGTTGGTGTGTTTGTATTTTCTTGCAACTGAATGATGTAATAAAGAGAAATCCAAACGCGAAATAGGTTCTGTCGATGAAGCAAATGAGTGTATGTCTGTGTTTTATAATGGTAGGTTTCTAAAATTTTTACCCCTAGTCCCTTTCCACAAAACGGGGTCATCGAAAACTGGGCGTACCTCCACGCAGCGCATTTATAGCTGAAATGTCAAAGGAAGAGAAAGTCCACAACGTTCTGACAAAATTTATGGAAGACAACAGTTTCACAGCTCCAAAATCTACTAAACAAATAAATGATAAGAAATTCAGAGATCAGAAAAGAAAACGTGAAGAAAATATCAATTCCAGAATAAATATAGCTGATGATGTGGTAAGTGTTTTAAGTGAGCTTCACAATAATCCAATTATCCAAGAAGTAATTCTAACGAAACACAAGAAACCTGTTGTCATTGTTTATTGCAATCAACAGATGGATGATATGATCAGAAACTGAGAAGGAAATGACGGGAGTGTTCTAGGCGTTGATAGAACTTTCAACTTGGGACGTTTCTATGTCACAATCTTTTCCTACAAAAACCTATGTGTGATAAGTAATAGAACCAATGATTTTCCGGTTATGTTCGGGCCATGTATGATACATTTTGATGCCGAAGAACAAACTTACGGGAACTTTTTCTCGCACGTTAGCGATAAATTCGGACACAAAGCTCGATTAACGATAGGAAGTGATGAAGAAAAGAGCATGACGAACGCTCTGAAAGCCAAATTCCCACAGGCAAAATTTTTGTTATGTACAAAACACATTTATGACAATGTGCGACGGCATCTTGAAGAAAATAGGTCATGTGCACAGACCCGTAAGAGAATACTTGAAATCATTTTTGGAAAAAATGATGGAATGTTATATGCCACAGATGACACCGAATTCGATTCAAGATGTCAGAATTTATAACCTTTTTTCCAAAAATTGCCAATATTTCAAGCGTACTGGAAGAGGTTTGTGTTGGAGAAAATTCGCAATTACGTTTACCGTCCCTTACGGGATCGATTAATAAGTGCACCGTGGACAAACAACAACAGCAAGTCAATGAATCATAATTTAAAGGCGGCTGTTAATTGGGACAGAAACAAGTTCCCAGAACTTATTGAAGAGGTTGGAAATATCACGAAGAACCAGATTTTGCACGTCCGATGTCCTATTTACAGCAAAGGGGATTGGCGTCTAGCGCCTTCAATGGAGCAGCAAGCCATTCCACAATTAGTATGGCATGGTATGCCGCAAATGGACAAAGATAGACATGTACAAAAATTTATGCTGGCAAAACCGCCACCAGCTAAAAAATCAAAGTATGTAGTTGCAAATATATTTCAAGTGTCCAAAGGCTACAGAAAATGTTGGAAAAAAGCCAGGCCAGCGGAAACGTCCAGCAGCTGAAAGGACTAAAAAATGTTATAAATGAAATGACAAATTGTAGTTAATATACTTGCATATGTGTACGTTTAGTCATTAAATAAGTTTATATTTTTCCCTCGTAAATTGTTCTGTTATAACTTTTTACTTTATAACTTACATGTATTACTTTGCACAATATATTGCGCATGTCCGTTATGATTCTCATTCAAAGTCTGATTTCACTATGTCCTCCAACTCAATGCATCATTACATCATTACATGTGCTAATATAACGGACTCACCCTTAGTTGTGTCCCTTTATTTCGCGTTGTGACAACTATATATGCCGACAATTGTTAATAAACATTCATTAACGAGTTGAGATATAAACAATACTATTGTGACGGTATTATATTGCATGAGTATTATATCAATATTTAATAGAAAAAAGACAGATAGAGTATGACAAAGTTACATATAACTTAGTGTATGACAAAGGCAGATTGTATAATTTTATATAATAATAATCGTATTGAGAGACAAATACTAATAATATGAAGTTATATATTGCATAAGTGTAATATAAGTATATGTATCATTACAATTATATTTATAATAATGATATCAGCACGACTACACAGGCAGATTGAGTGTTACAACCGATCACAATAACGTATGACATCGTTCTCACAACTTTCAACAAGACTAAAACACGCTTTTTTAATAAAGATTTTAATTACGATATTGTCAAAATAAGGTTAATATAGTATAATATATACATATATGTGCAAATTAATCAAAAATAAACAAACAGACTTTGTTTGACTTTGCATGACTTTGTCAGACTTTGCGGTGTTTAGTAGGATCGCTGACACCTTACTTAGAAATGATATTAATGCAGACCATGAAATTTTATTAATACTGAACATGAGAAAAACTTTCATGTCAATATGTTGTCGATTTAGTTGGATTTGGTGTGGATTTGAGTGGATTTGGGTGTTACGTAACACCCCTTTGTTAGGGAGCCTAACCACTTGAGGTCACAACGAAGCAAGAAATTTGAACACATAACTTCTGGTATATTCTTCACTAGGAAGAACGCAAATTTAATTGACGCAATGCCTATGGCCACTTGAGCTGACTAAGAAATTTTTTTTAGTACACACAGATCTTGTTGTAGCGTCTTCTTCCTAGAACCTTTATATACATTATTCTGGTTTTGCGAAGAGAAACAAATTGTTCAACTCGTATTTAATTGTTTGTTTGCCAACTGAATTTATGGACCTTTTTGTTTCATTATTTCTTTTGTATTTTGTCATTCAACCTTAGTTCAATTTCGAGACGCGTTTCAGTTTTTCTCCAAGAAACTATCGGTAAAACGGTAGAGAGAAAAACAGCAAATGCGTATTAAGTAGTATCCATGAGCGTCTTCAGAAAACGTACACGGAACTAAATGTGCTATGCAAAGAAAATCGTAACCATCTACTGCAACTTATACACGGTGCTGATATTTGCATGTAATACATGACACCTAAAGGGCATATTGTATATAACACATATTAAAGGTATATTTGGGTGATGTATGTGCTTTGTGTAACCGTGGAGAAACTTGTTTTAGCTCACCTGACTGCAAGGCCAAGTGAGCTTTTGGTATTAATGCATTTCGTCAGTGCTTTTGCTATTGCCCTTTGTCCGTTGTGCGTCATCTGGCGTCCGTTAGCAATTGATTTTAATAACTTCTCAAAAACTGACATCAGTTTCAACCAGACTTGGTACAAAGCATGATGGCATAAAGGCCTTTCAAGTTTGTGCAAATGAGGCCGATCTGCTATCAATCCTGGCCACCATTACTAACAATAGAAAAACCTTCTAAAAACTTCTTCTCAAAACCTGCTTAACAGAATTTGACAAATTATCCTAGCATAGAGGGCTTCCAGATTTGACAAATTATATCTATCCGCCATCAAATGTGACCACGTTTTGAAAATAATTTAAAATTTTCTTTTTAAAATGACTTCACAAAAATCGCTGAACAGAATTTAGCAATATTTGGCACAAATCATCTTGACATAGAGGGCTTATCAGATGATAAAAATGATGTCCGATCCATCGTCAAACATGGCAACCATTACTAACAACGTAATTAAAAAAAAACCATTTACAATTCTTCTTCTGAAAAAGTGCTTAACAGGATATGTCCAAACTTTACAGAAAGTATTATCTGGTATAAAGGGAAAAACGTGAAACGATCTCTCAGAAACTACTTATCAGAATTTGACCAAATCTGACATAAGCACTTTGATAGTAAGGTCTTTCAGATTTGTACAAATGATGTTGTCTTGGCTTCAAATGTGGCTGCCATTACTAGAAATGGAAAATCCTTTATACGACTTATTAAATTCCACTCAACATAATTTTAGCACATTTTACTGAAAACATTCTGGCACGAAGGGCTTTTAAGTTTATTCAAATTATACCAATCTACCATAAAATAAGATTGCTGTTACTAAAACATAAATAACTTGTAATACCTTCTTTCAAAATAAACTTGACAGAAGTGTCCTACTTTGAAAGTATTTTAGATTTATACAATGATGTCTTTCCACCATCAAGTATGGCTAATGTCACAAAATGTAGAAAAACGTTGACAGCTTTATTTGAGAAACAAAAAAAAGCTGAACAGAATTTGACCAACTTTTACACTAAGCGTCCCGGCATATGAGCCTTTTTAATATTGGACACATAATGTTCATGTACAATAAAATATGGATGAAGATACAAAAACAATAGA
The DNA here is from genome assembly GCA_029931535.1 of Margaritifera margaritifera. Classification (NCBI taxonomy): domain Eukaryota; kingdom Metazoa; phylum Mollusca; class Bivalvia; order Unionida; family Margaritiferidae; genus Margaritifera; species Margaritifera margaritifera. The sequence continues at coordinate 438,890 of JAQPZY010000781.1, read as the reverse complement.
AACCTCGCAAGAATTGTTTTCATAACATATGCAATCAACGGTATTGGAAGAAAGTTCAACCGAAATTATTATGCATACCCTGATATATTGGCCAACTGTTCTTGTACTTGACTATTAAACGTATGTCATCTAGATGAGTAATCTCTGGCTCACTTGGGCTTCTTGTTTTTTATATTGGATAATTTGTTTTCATTATAATGCACACATTACATTTAAAAAAAAAAGATTTTCTTTTTATTTGAGATATCATCAGCATATTAGCTACAAAAGTTGATGGAATTTGTAATCAAATTAAACGTTATTGGCTACTATTTATGTGTGAGTACATGGCAGATATTTGTGTACATTTTTCAAATAAATGATGCAAGGTTCCTCACATTTTGCACTGTTACCTTTTTGCAGTGGGTACATACTCGTTACCAATAAAAGAAAATCGTTTCTCTTTCACTCTCAATGTACTTGAAAACAGCGATGTTTTCATCAAAGCAATAAATTTGTGCACATTTTAAGATATTTGTTTGTCATAATTTCTAGTCGCATCACCACTTCTTATACCTTATTATCTGCAACTCAATTCATTCGGACCACCTCGGCTCTCTCTACGAATCGATTGACCATTGGATTGACCTAGAAGTTGCGAATGAAAAAATAGTTGGATGCATTTGCAACTTCTCAGTCAATCCTTGTTTCGTATGTAGCAGAGATGGTCCGAATGGCAGTTAATGACAACTATAGGCATACATTCGAGGTATGATCTATATGACTGACGTGGAGAAGTTGCGAATGGTCTATCACCAATACGTTTGTCTGTTTGTCTGTATATGGACACAGTAGCGTACTAACGGGGGGGGGGGGGGAGGCTGACGGGGCGGTTGCACTGGGAGAGTTATCGTTAGTTACAATATGTTCCGAATGACGAGTGTCAGTTCCAGAAATTTGAAAGTTGTGATTTGATTGGTGACACACAAGATCAACAGAACATGACCTCTTATTGGTATCCATCAGATCTCCACTTAGGACTCTGGAGATCTGATTTTAATAACATTGGTACTCATGTATCATTAGTCTGATACCCTGCCTCTTCACTACGTTACTAAACTGAGTGAAGTTGGCAGGATAGCAGACTAAAATTTTATAATGAAGTTTCCATACGAAATAGCGGATGGGTCGTAATAGATTAGATATGCTGTTTCCAAAATAAAGTTTATTTTGGAACTGTTTAAAAATAATGACACATAAAAATAGTGTTAAACAGAATGGTTAAATTGAAAAAGAATTCAGATAATGTAACACAAGCAACCAGTTTATAAGACTCAGATTTTTGCATCATACTCTGTGAACTTATTGCTTTTCTCCACACGATAACTATAAATGGTTACGTAAGCTAACAAATTCATCAAGCTGCTCCAAGATACTGCTAAGACGTGTTCTTGTTAATAAGAAATCCAATTATACTGAAATTAAATTGAAACTTCACAACAACTATCAAAACTTAAAGTCACTTTCAACCTACTGACATTTTGTCGAATAACAGGTATGGACTAAGCAACGTTAGAGATGACGAATTTATAAATGTGGCGACATCCTGTGCATCATGAAAGTTGTCTATTGCCGAAAAGAAATAAAGAAAGTGTCTCTAACAAAATTGCTTAAAAGAAAAACTTTGGTAAATACCAATTTTTTTCTACACAATTTACATTTGATAAAATAGCTTGTCACAAGCAATCACCGGAAGTTTTCCTTGAAAAAGGTATTTATTTTGCATTTTGTTTTCTATGGTGCAACGTCCCATATTCACCCCCACCCCCGTTACAGCTATAATATACAGCCAGAGTATTATTTTACCTTCTCTTTATTTTATTTACCTCTTTACCTTCCTTACACACTCACCTTCCTGACAAGCTTTATCCATCCTCCACATGGCCGCTTAAAAAAGGTTCACTTTAGTTTTCATTTATTGCTTTTCTTCACTTGTAGCTAATTTTTTTTTATTATTGAACATTATTGGGTCTTGATATATTAAGATAGGGCTTTATTCCATTTATCTCTTTCCTTTAGCCCTTGTCGTCTTCTTGTAACGCGGAATTCTTCTGATCTTTTTTCTTCTTTTATTCAGCCGCTACGACAGTTGTTTATGGGCTCACAGACTGTAACGACATCCGTTTCCAAAAATCCCTGTCGTCATAGCCTGGAAGCACAATCCTTTTTTTCGCCAACATTTGTTTTGTTTGTGTTGGCTTTAACGGCACTTTTAAAATATCATTGTATATATCATTCCGAGGAAATGGGAGTTATGTGCCTTTCCCAAAGACACACCGAGGCAGCCGAGCCGGGCTTGCCTGGACGGACATCGAACCAACGACCCTTGGATTACGAGTCTGACTCTCTACCATCTGAACTACCCTGCTCCCTTTTTTCTCAAAAGGGTTTACAAATTAGAAAAGCCTGGTTTAAACAAAAGACCTTATTATAATCCTTTTTTATCTACATGTAATTTAAGTGTATTTTATCATCCACCCATCAGTCTCTCAAACCCTCCTTCCATATCTCCCTTACCCTTACACACACTTAGATTAAATTATATAAAATGTGCAGCATGCTATAATTAACTGTGTGTTTTACCTATATTTTGATACATAGATAGATAAATTATAACGTAAATGTTAGCATGTTGGATTTTTGTGGTGCTGTAATAAGAACGAGCAAATGACGTTAACAATGTATCCATGGATATCACTGAGAGTGAGCAAATTTATAACCAATACTTCATAATACTTTCGACGGTTCTATGGAGTTTTTATCATTCTGGATAAAAATAAAACAAGCAAACAAAAAAAAACGCGAATACACCAGAATGGAAGCAGGGTTCTGAACTCACCGTACTCGTATCAAACGTAAAATCCCGAAATACAGCAATATGTTAGGAGTAGGGTGTAATGTTTTAAAGTAGCAAGACAGTAGACCAACTATAATTAAATAAGTACAGGGGAGTGTAAATTTCAAATTGAACTTACAATTTCTTTTTGATTTTTAAAATCCTATCTACGGCTTAAACTTGACCTTTTAGATACAGACCAGCTGCTGGTATGAAAAGAATGAGCCCCCATCCCTTTTTCTCCCTTAGGACACGTTTTCCAGTAATTCGTTTTCCATTTCAGATAGGGATGGTAGCATATGATTGAAGGTTGGATTTGCGACACGCCTTTTAAGTTTGGTGGTGCAATCTGGTGGGTGATGGGAAGATAAGTTGAAGTGAACCTTGTAACATTGTAGTATCTGAATAGCAAAAGAGAGTGAAATGTATAACATTCATTGTATATAAAACAAGAGTACTTAGATGAAAGAGCTGATGATCAGCATCAGAATATGCGTTTTTCTTCACACCACCGTATGTGATGATAAAAATCAATTAGATCTAAACTCCACCCCAACTCGCACCGAATCTACATCCCACCACACGCACCCCAACCAGAACAGACGAAAATTGCAAATTCACCAGGATCAATTTGTTCGGCCACACATAAGAAACCTGGACACAAAATAATGAAATTTTATTCAAAGTTTGCCCTGAGATCTATGTAATCCCAGAGGGAAATCATACCCATCAGATATCAGATATGGTTACAAGTTAAGCCATTTTGAAAACTATGTTGTCTCAACTTATCCTGAAATGATGGTCGCATCGACTTGTTTCTCTTTAAAACAGCTGGTATTAGTGATATTTATGTATGGATTGTTCCTTCACTCATTAATCGTTATTTCCTCCTTTAGTAGACTTTTCACAAAGAAAATACTTTGGAACATGACAAAAATAATTACAAAGACATCATAGTAGCATGCATACAAATTTACACAGCAGTTACACACACACACACACACACACACACACACACACACACACACACACACACGCGCGCGCGCGCACGCACACACACACACACACAACAAGGTGTTTCACTGTAGACGCATGACTGTGGAGGATGTTCTTTCCAGCATAATCAGATAGTTTCACTCATTTCGGCAATCGCATTGAGGCAATATGGCCGTCAGCGAGTGGCCCTTTATGTAAATCCTCAAGGACAAGAAAACTGAATCAATTCATTTTGTATGCATGCATATTAAACTGAAGTTATTAGTATCAATAAAGATTAAATATATTACATATACATGGCCAAAGTGTTCTTGTTATTGCCCCTCTTGTCTAAATGGAGAGTCATATTTTCATGGTTGTTTGACTAATACAATTTTCACAAAATACAGTCAATGAAATTGTGACTGTCTGATTTCCTGCAACGCCGCCTGCTTTACTATTTAAGCTTTCAACTTTATGATCTTTCTATCTTTACTCCTTCTGAAGGGAACGTCGAATCGGCATAGTGTGAGGTGATACTGATCGACATTTTTGTATGTCTTAAAGCGTGTTTGGTAAAATTCAACCATTATAGCCATAATACATAATAGCTTGCACACACCACATTCTAAGAAATTTAGTATAATTCTATTAACAAAAAAAAAAAAAAAAAAAAAAAAAGTATTCTGTGCATATTAGCAATATTGCCAATGTAAGTACACGGCTCTCTTTGTTCATGAATATTTTGTTTGAAGGAGCTTGTAAAATGTTTTGTTCAATAAAACTAACTTGTTTTCTTTACGAATGGTTTGGACCAGACTTTATGTTAATATATAGGTACCGTAGACGGCACAGTTCATATGAATGTTGAGAGCCAAACTTTATGGTTATGACTCAAGAAATATATTGATCGATCCCTCTGTTTGTCTTTCTGTCTGTCTGTCTCTCTTGCATAATGTACCAAGCTTTGTTGAAACTGCTTTAAGAAAATTTAATGCAAAGACTAATAGTAATTTTTTTAACAGTGATCTTGATCTTGAAGCACCTCATACAAAATTATTAGACTTTTCATGGGAAGGAAAATATAAATGTTATGGACTATAATTACACTACGTAACACAATTTTTGTTCCTGGGTAGTAAGTGTTATTTCGTAATTGCTTATGCCTAAAAAGTATAGAAAATGGCTATTATTCCCCACAAACTTTGCTTTTGTGACCAGGACAGTGATATTTTGAAATTTACCTATTTCCAATGAGAAAACGGGCGAATTTGTGTCTTTTCGTTCACATAAAGTCAGAAAAAACAACAACATATGAATAAAAATTAACATGTATTTATACTAAAGTAATACAAAAATGACTACAAAAGATTTAGAAATGAGTAGTTTTTCGAGATTTACGATTATACCGTAAATCACTTTCACGAATCAGCCCCCAAATGTAGTCTCCCATCATGTTCTCGTTATACTGTCCTTGGTAGCGGCGTTCAAAGTCCAGTATATCCTGGTGGAAGCGCTCGCTTTGCTCCTCCGAGTACGCTCCCATGTTCTCCTTGAATTTATCAAGATGAGCATCAAGGATATGGACTTTGATTGACATCCTACAGCCCATTGTGCCGTAGTTCTTCACCAGAGTTTCAACCAGCTCCACATAGTTTTCGGCCTTGTGATTGCCCAGGAAGCCCCGAACCACTGCGACAAAACTGTTCCAAGCCGCTTTCTCCTTACAAGTGAGTTTCTTGGGGAATTCATTGCACTCCAGGATCTTCTTTATCTGTGGTCCGACGAAGACACCGGCTTTGACCTTGGCCTCAGACAGCTTAGGGAAGAAGTCTTGAAGGTACTTGAAGGCTGCCGACTCCTTATCTAGAGCTCTGACAAATCGTTTCATAAGGCCCTATTTGATGTGCAGTGGTGGCATCAGCACCTTCCGGGGGTCCACCAGTGGCTCCCACTTGACGTTGTTCCTCCCCACAGAGAACTCGGTCCGCTGTGGCCAGTCCCGCCTGTGGTAGTGCACCTTGGTGTCCCTGCTGTCCCAAAGGCAAAGATAGCAGGGAAACTTGGTAAAACCGCCTTGGAGACCCATCAGGAATGCCACCATTTTTAAGTCTCCTATGACCTCCCAGCCGTACTCATCATACTTCAAGGCGTCCAGCAAGATCTTGATGCTGTTGTAATCCTCTTTGAGGTGCACCGAGTGAGCCAGGGGAAGAGACGGGTACTTGTTACCATTATGAAGCAGCACGGCTTTGAGGCTCCTGGATCAGCTGTTAATGAAGAGGCGCCACTCATTCTGGTTACAGGCGATTCCGATTGCCTCGAACAGACTGGTCACATTGTGGCAGAAGCAGAGCCCATCTTGACGGGTGAAGAAGCTGGAAAAAGGTTGGTGACGCTTCCTCTGATCTGCGACTTGCACACTTTCATCCAACAAGTTCCACTGCTTGAGCCTAGACGTCAAAAGCTCGGCATTGGACTTGGTGAGACCAAGATCTCTAATCAAGTCGTTGAGGTCTTTTTGGTTGGGGTAGTATGGGTTTCTCTCCTCAGCTCCACCTCTGAAATTGTCATCTGGATCTACAACGTCTTCCTCGCTCTCTGACTTGCTGCTCTCTTCTAAAGACGGCTGCTCTCTCTCCGGAGGAGTGGGTACGGGGAGCTCATGGCAGTGTGGCACCGGGGCGATGGATGAAGGAAGGTCCGGATAAGTGATAGCAGGTGCATTCTTGCCAGTCCGACGTTTGGAAGGGTCCACCATGCAGAAGTAGCAGTTGCTTGAGTGGTCAGTGGGTTCCCGCCAAATTCTTGGGATAGCGAACTTCATGGCTCTCTTTTCCCCTCTGTACCATCCTACAAAAATACATTTATTTCACCCATGACTAATGTGTAAGAGATTCTCGCAACATTTTTCATATATGATATATTTTTTCAATAACATTGAAAATTGTAAAACGTTTTAAAATTAAAACTTTTACGATTTTAAAAATTTTAACAAATTTTATAACATAAAATTCCGAGCAACAATTGTCCATCTTTCCTTCCAGAGTTTTTTTGCAGTGCTCGCAGGTGAAATGAGGTGCCCAGGGTTTGTCTTGATCCCCGACAGGCATGCCGAAATATGCCTTGTAGGTCTCACACATCTTAGCAGATGCTTCCACGGAGTACTTTTTCGCTCTTGTCTTGATAAATTGGCCGCAGACATAGCAAAATGCGTCTGCCGGATGCTTGCAGCCTCTTGATGCCATCTCAGAAAAATGCAGATATGTATCCACTTAGGCAGCTGGAACTAAACTGAACTGGTGGGCTTAAGGCCCCTGTATTTATACTACTATTTATATAACTGGAAAGTTCTAGAAAGTTCTAGAAGTTACTCCAAGTTTACTCAGCACTGAAGCTATCTGGATTGTTCTGGAAAATAGGTAAATTTCAAAATATCACTGTCCTGGTCACAAAAGCAAAGTTTGTGGGGAATAATAGCCATTTTCTATACTTTTGAGGCATAAGCAATTAGGAAATAAAACACTTACTACCCAGGAACCCCGCCCCCCCCCCCCAAAAAAAAAATTGTTACACGGTGTTATCATTATAGTTTCGATATCATTTCAGGTTATCCTCTGAACATATTCTAGTCTAGGTAATTTAACGTCTTTTCTAACAAACTAAGACATTTTTCTATTTATCTCTCTGGTATAGCTCATGAATGTACCAACATGATGCACGGAGTCAGACAACTGATGGTCAGTTAATGAGCGGTCCTCATTATGCACAGTTCATTAACATTTGAGAGTCCAAGAACAGTGTCTTAAATTCCCATAGGCAGTACTTATAGAGAGGTCTGAGGTTTATTAAAATGAGCAAAGAAGAAATAAGTGCCAACAGTATGTTTGAGTTACCAGTAGCGTACTAACAGGCGCCAGAGGTCTTGGGGCGACAAAACAGCTGTTAAAAATTCGGGCCTCGTATTCTGTCCATTTGGACCATCATCGTCGCCCCGGGCGCCATTTACCCTTAGTACACCACTGTGAGTGAATGAATAAATGAAATTTTCAATGACCCCCCCCCAACCCCCAATGTCATGGACTTATCAATCACTAATGTTTTGAGAAACACCGTAACAATATCCTTTTTATGCGGCATCCCTTATAGATACATAATGAAATGAGATGTTGTATTTAACATTATCTTAATTTGAGCATTTCGCTGTTTGTCAATAAACTGTGAGGTGTTTTAAATCTAAGCAGTTATAGCAAAAATAATAATAAAAGGAAAGAAGAAACAAACTTCTCTTGTATACCCGCAAATCCAAACTAAATGAACAATCGAATGTTTCAATTTTCTAGAATTTCCTTGCAGTTTCAATATCGTTGCAAACTTTTGTATATGCAGGATTCCCGAAACGGCTGCGATCAGTACATAAAATTCAAAGTTAGGCTTGTGATTATGGTACAATTTTCAAACAGCAAACAATGTCAGCTGTTGACCATTTATGTTCTGCTGTGTTTTGTGTATATTTGCACAGAAAATATCAGGGCCTCTGGTGGTCGTGTGGTCTAAGGCATCTCACCTCTGTCCACATTGAATTGAGTTTCATCTCGTCAATCGTGGGTGAGTGAGAAAGCTTGCCAGTAGCTTCCTGTGGGTCTGTGGTAAATCCCAGGTTCTTATTCCACCAAATATACTGGCCACCATGTATAGCCTATGATGTGTTGAACAATGATGTAAAACCCACAACATGTAGAATGAATGCTATATACAGTTTTAAAAAAAACCCAACCCCCGCCAAAAAAACAAAAAACAAAAAACAAAACACACGTCCACACTGGTAATAAAACCACCCCGCTATAGCGATCTAAAATCTAAAGACTAAAGAATCACATTTATCTCCAAGATGAAAACTCTATACAATCCAAATTAAAACAACTCCGCTATTCCGGATTACGAACAGTGATTCCAGTCCAGAGTGATACTTACATTTTACCCCGCTAATACAATCGATCGATTACCTATTAGTCCAGTACATTTACTCAAAATAGAGGCTTGACCCAGGACATATTGCAACAGAATTGATTTTGATTGGATGATGCTTGGGAAGGTCTATACATCAATGTATTAAAAGTCCCCCAAAATCTAATGATGGGAAATTAATTAAAAATGGCATTAATTAATTAACTAATTAACTTACGTTTATTTTTCACGTTTGCGCTAATAACTCGAAAACTATGACAAGTACCTGGTTATATAATACACCATTTGAAAGCCAATTTTACACTCTTGTGTTTGATATATGAGAAGATATGAACAAACATTAAAACACCAGTTGAAATTGCATAAATAACTTAAATTTCGTGCATTAATCGTTACACTGAAAGCATATACACTGCTTAATACTAGTTTTAGGATCAAGCAGTCTAGTATTTTCATAATATCTTATTTAGAATTTTCTCAAATGTTCATAAGCTATATTTCAGACCTCTAATTTGTCTGTTGTAAATGTGAAATAGAGTGAAATACAGTAATATATCAGACAGATCTATTTAGTCAAAATCACCATCTTCTTCTTACAATGTTGGATGCGGGGAGTTGAAATAAATTGTGCCTCTACAGTGTCCACAAGCTGTCAAACATTCTAAATTGTGTTTTTTACAACTACATCTCAAGGTACTACAATCTGTTTGGCAGTTGCATCGTATTATCTGCAGAAGTTCCTTTGGTGCTGGAGGTAAATCAGTCGTCTTAGGTAACATCTCACTCTCGTTAATTTTCCAACCCCATTCTGCTGGATTCAAATCTGTAACACCCATCCACGATAGTACAGTCTTAGACTGTGGTACTTCGCTGCAGCACCAGTTGGTGGTAAACTTTGTTGCTGAACAATAGCGTTACTCTTTGCAACGTTTCTCACAAAACTTGTCATAAAGGAGACTGTGCAGTCTTTCTCCGTATTTTCCACTGAATATGCAAACAAGGGGCTCTTCTACTGCAGTAATGACATCGTCTGCACTGGCATGTGGCACAGTAAATGTAGCAATGATATCTTGAAACTTTACATACTTTTGTGCTTTTCATAGAGCTACACCTTTTACTATTCCAAATATTCTGGATGTTGTGTCACATCCAAGGAGTGCATGGATTGGGAGTATCAAGGTGCGCAGTTTGTGTCTAAGTGTTTCCTTGATATCTTTAATGTTCCAGACATTAGCTTTTCTTATTGAACTTTGCTTTGGTTCAGGCCTTAAGAAGATTATGTGGGCGGTAAGGTCAGCAGCTGTAGGTTTGAATGCTATAACATTTGATTTGCCATTTATTTCAGTTATAACAATGTTGTCTCCTAAATGTTCCAAAAGCTTTGTTTTCATCCATTTAAAGCTATAAGCCTCACAGCCAGTATTTTGAAGAATATCATCCATCTTCTTGATGAGATCATGAATAGTTGTCTATTCATCATCATTCTCTCTCGTCCAAATATTGGACAACTTTTAAAACTGCTTCACTTTTAACATCATCTGATGGTCTGCCTACTTTTGATTTATGTGACTTGGCACCTTCTGGGAGGTAAGTTGAGGCTTCTGGCATGGGTTTTCGTGTTCTAAAATTAACACTGCACGTCTGATGGTAAACTGCATCTGAAGCATGAAGATCAGCAATGGCTGACATAATCCTTGCCCAAAACTTTATCAACCCATTCATCTCCTCTTTCTCTACATGTTGCTGTTGTTATAGACTCATCACAATCTTTTGTTCTTACAGGAAAAGTATAAATGCTTCTCCTTTTTGAAGTTTTCCCATCAAGTTTAGCCGGCGTAATGCAAAACAAACAGTGTTCCCTGAAGGAAAACTTTTATTCTTTGGACCGAAGTGTACACTTTTTGCTTGTTTCTTCCTCTGTCAACTGATTACTAGTACACGTCTTTTGGATTTGACGGGAGTGACAATAGCGGCGACGACATTCTGTGTGTACACGCTGACCGGGTGTTACTTGTATATTGTCTCCTCTTGCTTTACTTGTATTATTTATGCTAGCACCTAAGGTTGCAGTTGGCTTTTAATTTCCCAGTTTCCATTACAGAATACACACTTCTCCATTTGAACTTGGATAATTTGTTACTTTCTATTTTCCGGAAAGGAAATAATAAAGTCATTAGTACATTCAGCATATCATGAACAACAATTGAAACAAGGGTGAAAGGCAAGAAAGCAATCATCATTAGATACATTTTTACAACGTTGTACGTCAAAAAAATTAAACACAACAATTCTCATAACTGTGACAAATATAATGCTATGAACAAAATATAAACTTCATTGGAAAGTTAGTGAAATGAGCATTTCAATGATGTATCACACACTATGTTATGTTCCATGTATATTTCACAAACTGCATTAATAATATAACTGTGACCGATAATTTATTAGTGAATTAGTATGGATAATTAATCAATTTCCCACCATAGGACTTTGGGGGACTTTTCATATGTGAATCAATACAGCCTTCCAACTTGAATGCAACTGGTTTCATTTCTGTTGCAATTTGTCCTGGGTCAAACCACTATTTTGACTGGACTATATAGTCATCACATAAACCACTACCCGATGGATGCCGACAGCAGAACCCAGATATTTAGACCACTCTGCTTATGCGACCACTTTCTTTCCGTCCCGCTGCTGGTCGTAATAGCGAATTTTCATAGTATATGATACCATTAGGTGATTACCTTTGAGCGACATATATATAGAACCGTTGGGCGACACATACAAATATGTCGCCCAATGGTTGGTTGTATGCATGAACGGAAATCGTTTTACCTTCCGGCGACAGTAAATTGGCGACCAAAAATATATGTTTGTCATTTATGTTGTCTTACCACTTTTTATGACCTTTTACATTCCTTTCAATAGCAATAGTCCATACAGAAATCACTATATAGGCACAAGAATGACTCGCAGATATTCACACATATTCAATGTACAAAGATGTCGCCAAAAGGTACCAATTTATATGCTGTCGCCTAAAGGTCGGATTTGTCATTATATATATATATATATATATATATATATATATATATATATATATATATATAGCTTAGTCTGGATTCAGTTCACTACGTCTACTATTGATAATATATTTACACTCCACGTACTAATTACATCACCAGTTAATTCAGGTAACATATTATCCAATGCATGTATCGATTTTAAAAAGGTATTCAATTATATTGCAAGAAAATTGCAGTGGTTGATGTTTATTAAAATTGGTATTAAAAGTATGATATTCAATGTAACGAAATCTATGAGCACTACATGAATTTTATTGTAAAACGAGTGTACGACAAATGAAATGTTCAACACCGTTTTCATTTTCAATGTTTATTAATGGCTTAGATAAACTTTTGATGTAAAAGTGTATCGATGGTATTGACATTGGGGTCTAATTATGGTATTACTAATATGTTGCAAATTTTCAACAAGTAGTGATGGTTGACAAAAGGGACGAGATGCACTGAAGTACTAAAAATGGAAATGGAAATTAATAATAAATACATCTAAGTTTATGATTTTTCGGAATGGTAGTAGAGTCGCGAATAACGAACAAGTTTATTATGATGGAACTGACATTGAAATAGTTAGGACCTTTTTTTTACGACAGGCTACTCTTACAGAAGCTGAAAAATCTATAGTAGGACAAGCAATGAAATCATTGTTTACATTAAATAAGTACTTGTATTCATTTTCCGATATACGGTCAAACATTGCATGCAATTATTTGATGTTCTTATTGCTCCAGTTCTATCATAAAACAGTCAACACCGAATTACGTTGTATATAGTGATTTGGGGAGAGTTCTTTGTAGGAAATTTTTTTGGATTATTAAATACTGGTTAAAAATGGAAAATTCTCGCAGAAGAAAATGCACAAAAATTGTATATGCCATTTTATATGCAGAATATATAGTAGTAAGTCCAAATAAAATTTCGTCGTTTGTAAGAATTCAAGAACTTTTAGAAACACTTGATTTCGAACACGTAGGCCTATTGTTGCAACAAGATGTTGGTATGTGTTCCTACAAATAGTAAAGCAACATTTGTAAGACAACTTTATTCAGAATTGGAATTTTAGGCATGAATCTTCTAGTCCATCAAGGCTATATATTCATCTTGCAAACTGTTTGTCATATAATGAATATCTTACTTTCATAACTATTAAGAATTTTAGAATATCATTAACTGAATTGCGAACATCATTTCAGAGACTCCAAGTTAAAACAGGTGTAGATGGGTAAAGGCACAAGCGGTATCATGAAAATAGAACATTTGATTTTGTAGCGTGATAGAGGACGAATTTAATTTTATATTAGAATGACAGTGTTACATAGAATGGAGACGCAAGTATATACCTAAATATTACTTGAAGCATCCAATTATGGCCAAATTTATTCATCTCTTTTCAAGTAATAATCAGAAGTCGATACCAAATTTAAGCAATTTTATATCTTTTAAACTTAACAATGATTTCATGAAGTCTGCACCATAATCTTTCAATTAATTTATTTAACGTTTAATTGTTTAAAAAGTGCTTTTTTGTCGTCTCCAGATTGTTAGTTATTTCTTTTATAGCAATTAACATACATTTCAAGAATGATAATGATTCATATTTTCACGCATACGTCAAAAGTTTTATTTTTGCTATTTAATTTTCAATTACACTGTGTGATTTAAAGATACTATATATGATCTATATTATATATATTTTTTAATATGTGTCTGCTATTACATCATTTTGGTATGAATTCATTCTGTATATTTATATGTTTGCAAAAGGCTGATAGGCTAATATGCGATAAATATTATTATCACATAGTTGGTACGCTTTACATATAGTGTGTGCAGTTTAATATTTTTGATATGTTAACTTGTTAGCATATCACTTTATATGAATCTGATTGGTCCAAATAAGCCCATGAAATTCTTGTGCAGTATTCTCTTTACTGATTGACTGCGACCGTGGGAATTTTCCTTACTCCGCCTTCTGGAACCTTTTGTTTTTTACTATTACTATCAATATTTTGGCGGCCATTTTTTTTAATCGATTGCCCAAAGGGCATGGAGAAAAAAAGGTTAGGTCTCTCGGAATATGGCCAATATTCCCCACTGGAGCTCGATACAAATAAATTAATAGTATCGGTCAATGGATAGAGCAGGGGTATCAAACATATGGCCCGTCAGACTCATTGTTTATTATTATTATTTATTGTTTTTTATTATTATTATTTATTCTTATTTATTATTATTATTTATATCAATTCTGGCCTGCCACAGCAAATTAGTTTGACACCCCTGGGATAGAGGGCTGGAGGATCCAAATGTAGAACTAGAACACGAGTACATTTTACCCAACCCCTAGTACTAATATTAGTACCCCTTTTTCGTGGACCATGTCGAGGCTACGACATCGTAGCTACTCACTCCAAGGACAAGCATGGTTTAAATGTTAACCGATAGGAGTAAATAAACTCACCTCTGTTTAGAGAAGAATGTGGACAAATGCCGGTATCCCGACTGACAGAAAGTTTTCCAACCACAGCATTCATCCAAATAAAATAATACAAATATCCGGTCACAAAAAACATTAAATCTTGAATCACTATTATACACAGTAATACCTGCATAGTCTAGATTTAGTAAATTTTTTGCATCCAGTCATAATCCCTTCACAAGAATATCCAACAACTGGATATCCAATTTATGAAACGCGTTGATATCCAATTTATGAAACTCGTTGAATAATTTCCAGCTTTTGTTCGCCAAGGCTCGCAAAAGCTGGAAATTATTCAACGAGTTTCATAAATTCAATATTAAATCATTACCCATTTGAGATCTTATTTCTTCTGTATGCTACCGGAGACTGATGACAGCGTCTGACGTCATTACTATTGCACGGGGTAGTGCCTATCCCTGAAATACCAGTTGAACTTAGAGTACGGCCTGGTCGAGGGTTACCATATATGGAATACGGGGAAGATCAGAGGACAAAGTCGCCGTCATAAAACAAGTGCATACGGCTGAGTGTTAAATTCGGCTTGCCTAGTAAGTAACTGCTTGTGCTCCTCGAATACTTTATTTCGACCTTGTTTTAGCCATTTGTGAGCATGAACGCATGGTCGTGTTGGTTAGAGCGCTGGTGCGTGTGAGCTAGGCGATATATACCATGTCATTCAATATATAGATAAGTGAGACTACGACGATAAATAGATAACCTAAAAGATAAAAGTTGAACACATCATAAATAATGGCACAGTTTAATGCTTTAAATGAATAATTCCCGAGTGTGTTAGTTATGCTATTACCATTGTTTTAGGAGTATAGATATTGGATATTCCAGCGTAGCCTATTCTAGGTTATTTGTAATTTGTTAAAATCTACAAACGAAGGAAAAAGATGCAGAATGGAAAAAGTAAAAAAATAAATAAGTAGATACGAAATAAAAACAAACATAATATTAATTAAATATCGTCCAACCAGCTGATCTCGTGATAATCCTTCCATCGTGCGCCATGTTTCTCGCGACCTAACGCGCTTGTTTCGAGATAATGACGTCATCAACGGTGTCACCAGCGTTCTTCAAGAGTGACCGGAATGAATTAAACAGTAAATTCAGACAAAACAGGTACTTTCATGTAATTTTAAAAAAAAATCATAATGAAAATCTATATTGTCACTAATGCCTTTTTTGTGTCAGACATTTTGGCCAAGAATTTTCTATTTTATTTTATGCTAAAGATAGCGCCACCGATCACATGATGGCTTTGTTTACATATTTTGAACAGGAAAACCAACTTTGGGAATTAATACAACTAGATAGCCAATGTAAATATTTGGTTTTAATCATGTGGGGTTCTTATACAACGTAAGAAAAATTTACACTCGAAATGTATATTCACTCCGGACTTTTTCGTTTCATTATTAGTTCATAATGAACATATATTCTACATCAAATACATTGAATCTATTATAATAAAATGTATATCCATTCACCAGTGTCTATTTTTAAATTAATCTCTCCCTCTGTCTCTGTATGTCTGCCTGTCTCTCTCAGTCTATTGAGTCATGTATTTAGATGGTAAAGAAAAAGCAAGCAGTAATGTAAGTGCACAAACTGCATATGGAATTAACGGAATTTTTTTTTCTTCATTTTTACATTTTATTTTTTTTATCTAAAATACATGGAGACGCTATAAACTAATAATATCCATACCTTGGCATAACTGACACATTCCGGTCATTTGCCACGTGACCTTTTAGTCAGTGTCGCGAACCATGGACAACACTTCTGGAGATAAGTACTCTTACACACGCTCGGAAAAACGGTAATTCTGAACTAATGTACATGAATGCCAATTTTTTTTAACGATGATTAAATGAGGTAGATATAATTGAACACTTTCTTTGGTTATTTGAATAGATTCTCACAATATTATAACGAAAGCGTTAAAATTCACGTTAAGTGCACGAAAAGTGGTTGTTCGAGGATAATTGTATCTCCTTTGCTTGAAAGAATTTGAAAAAGGGCTGATATGCTTTTCAAATGTATTGCAAAATATACTTGATCTCTCTATGGTCAATTTATTTGCTTATTGCATTTTTTTCTTATCCTTGAATCTGTTGTATTAGGTATGATTCAGATAAACGTGGTTGATTTAATCTTCACTAATCGCTTTGCTTACAATGTCGTCAGTCCTGTTTACTTACGAATTACATAGATGTTGCTTTTTCATCTTGTTTTAGACATGTGGTGTCGATGAACATTTACTTGAAAGTTTTTGCACAAATCCTAACAAGATTGCATTAAATCCGCTAAATCAAAGAGAAGAACTATTCCCGCAACACATATTTCAGCTGCTGGTATTCCTATATCACCTGAAATTTAATCCATGATAGCCAATATCCAGTTCAAAACAAGTTGTGATACTTTGTATTTCTAACACCTCGATAGTGTTCAATATCTCAGACCAAATCATTTTTAATCTCGTTTAATTTTTGCAACCTATATATATATATATATATATATATATATATATATATATATATATATATATATATATACAAACAGACACAGACAGACAGACACACACACACACACGGCACACCGTTGACTTTTTAAGTGTTCTTCGGCTAGCTTTTCAAAAGCAAAATGTAATCATGCTTTAGATGTGTGCCGAAGGTATACTCATTTGGTACGGAAGTATTCACTCTGCTTTGCACATGCTACATTATTTATCTGACAGTGAAGATTCATCAACAACAAAGCTACCAGTACACATTTATTTAATAATCATTTTTGATGAACTGTACTCAGCACTGATTCCGTCCTTTGCACTGTCTTCGTCGCCGTGGACTATGTGTGGACAACGACATTTTCAAAATTCCTTATTATTATTATTATTATTATTATTATTATTATTATTATTATTATTATTATTATTATTATTTTGTTTAATTACTTTTTTTTGTCACTTTAAAAAAAAAATGTCAATATGTTTTAATATAGTTAAACAAATAGTCAGTACCGACAAAGGTAATCACAAGGTAAATTACAAAGCCAGTGTAGAATATAGCAACATTTGAAATCATGTAATTAACTTTCCGTATAATTTGTAAGGTTTCAAAGTAGTCGATTTGAGAAATTTGTAAATAAACAATATCACTGTGTAGATTACAAAGTTTGACAACGAATCGAAATTTTAGGAGCTCTAGCATTGTCAATGGACTCGTGCAAACCCTTATTCGTTTCTTGTCCATTTTTCCAGTTTTCAGTCAGGTGTTTGCACCTTATCTCTTTGTGTGTTCGTTTTTGCAATCTTCGAATTAAACCGAAGGCACACTTGCAGGGCACAATTCTGGAAAATGGGGTTATTGCTATTTTTGTTTTTGATAAATCTCCATTATTTATTTAGTTGTGCTTTGCCCACTTATCATAATTAAAATCATAATTTGCACGCGTGCCGTTGTCCCTCCAGGATAGGTTGCAGGGCACAAAGTGTCCATGTGCCTTCGGCGCACCTCTGAGGTAAAGGCACAATCTTTGGTAGTGGGATAGCTACAATATTGCACATGGTGGTAACGATTTATAAATGAAAGGATTTATGAAGATAATGATGAGATAGTACAAACACAAAATCAAATTCAAGTTGACAATAATGCAAATATTGCTTATGGTTCTGATGAAGTAAAAGGTCCACTGTTTCGACAAGAACAAACAGAAATTAAATTCGAGGAACTATTTAAAAATGTGATCATAAAGTAGGCTTGGATAAAGGTCAATGGAGAGAAAAGCCGAAGGGTTCAGTTGTATTAAATAATTACAAGATGGGGATTTTACAAACCAGCATCTAGAACCTAGTTTTATCATAAGAGAAGAATTTCAGGATAAATTAAATAGACCCCGAGGTACTGGAGTAATGGCAGAGACTGTGTAACACACAACAAAACCTAAATATCCACATGAATCCGCTGTTGGGAAAGGCAATGAATAAAGTAATCGAGGAAATAGAGATGCGAAAAGTAAGACATAAATGAGCCATTTGATGACCTGGTATGAAAAGCAGAAACTTTTATTAAATGATTACCAAGGAAGAATTCAAAGTGTTGATCTTCCACCTGCATTGAAAAGACTATTCACTCCACAAGAGGAAAGATAATTAAGGACTTATGTAAATGCTGAGGAAGCTATCAATTCTAAAATAGAATATAAGAAATCTTATGTTGAAATCTATGGAACACATGTTTAAGAGCGAAAAGAAAAAATCAGGAAAGAAACGGTCCTAAACATAAGAGCCTACCTGAAAAAACAAAGCAAAAAAAAAAAAAAAAAAAAAGTTGGAAATTATTGAAAGCATAGAAGCTCAAGCAGTTGGACATATAACCAAGTTTGATAAAATATTCGGACAAAGTATTAACAAGATTAAGAAAAATGTTAGAGAAATATTACCACTAGGCGAAACATTGAAACAGCAATTTATAGAAAAGGATGTGACAATTGCTGTTTTATTAATGCAAGTAGTATGAATATATCAGCTGTTCCTCCATCAATGACTAACACTGTGAGAGATGCAGTATATGGTGCTAGAGGATGTGCCAAGAAGCAAAGATGATTCGATCGTTGAAAAATTAAATAGGGCTTCATGAATACCGGTTCCTTAAGAGTGCTGGCCAGATTGTTTCTTTCTTGGTTGAACTTGTGTCATGTTGCTACTTATTTTCATTAGCGGGTTTTGATATTTGCATTTTTGATCAAAGGCATCAACAAAGCATCTGCTATGATTCACGAAACTCGTCACAGTAGGTGAATGAAAGGTTTGTAAATTATTTGAAAATGAAACACGGAACAGCTTCTGTAACCGTTAGTATCGATATAAATGACTGTTTATTTCAATCCTGCGTTTTGGTCTTTCTAAACTTGACTTTGTCCACATGTATGCTTCACCTCCTTGTTCCACAATTTCGTGACTGTCAACACTTACGTTTCCCCTCCGACTACATGTACTAGAGGAGCTGCATTACCTGATCGAAGCACAGCAGCAACATCATAAAATCAATCTTCTTTACATAATTTTACTCAGTTATCATCTTATGAGATTCTTTCACATGCATTTATACATGTCTGAAACATACTTAAGTTTAGGTAATTGTCTGAATATTTACCTGAGCATCGATTATCATGTGTACTTCTCAAATCAAGTTATATACAATGGTTATCAGTGTACAAAGTTTCAACACTTACACTTGCCTCACTTGTGAGCATCTACATTTTTGTATATGTTGATTTAAAATTGTATACCTAGTTGAACGTATCACTACCATGCAATCTGTTATAATGTGTGCTTCTCACATCAGCTCAGGTGAGGTGCATTGGAAGTCAGTTTAAATACAGTTACCACTTACGTTATTGATTTCTGCTTTTGGTGTTCATCATAAAGAAAATACGTCGTGGCTTCAGTTGAAAACCATGAGAAAGAAAACAACCTGTGGCAGGCCTTCTAAAGTCACTGAGATTGTTGGTATTGCTGAGTTGTAAAACTGTTTTGAATCGCTTTCTTCGTCTTTTTTTTACATAGTATCAAAACACTCTTTGAAGCGCATTCTGGAAGAATCGAATATTTGATTTGTTAAAGTTGTATTTGCTGCTGCTGCTGCTGCTCTCTCTCTCTCTCTCTCTCTCTCTCTCTCTCTCTCATTAACTGATTGCGCAGTTGATTTAGAAGTAATCGTACTATACTGTAGACAAATTTTGTCCAGTTCGTTGTCTTGTTTACCACCTTCTACCACTTAAGAGGATTTTGTAAGTGTTACGGTTTTTCTCTGTAATTCTTCAACGTTTTATCGTGTCTAATTCTTCATCAACTTCAATTTGATCAAATAATCTGAAAAGATAGTTGCTAGCCCTTTGCCGAGTGTTGCTCCAATAATGTCTCCTGCTGCTCTGATATTTTGGGGTAAAAAATAGTGATACTGCTGCTAGTTTTACATCCTGACTGAATAGTTGGTTCTGTTTTGTTTTCCAATCTAATTATCAAAACAATTGTTCTCTTTTTGATGGTATATGAATATTTTCCAATCTAATTATCAAAACAATTGTCCTCTTCCAGATGGTATATGCATGTTTTCCAATCTTTTTATAAAAACAATTGTTCTCTTCCAGCTGGTATATGCATGTTTTCCAATCTAATTATCCAAACAATTGTTCTCTTCCAGATGGTATATACATATTTTCCAATCTAAATATCAAAACAAGTGTTCTCTTCCAGATGGTATATGCATGTTTTCTTTACGTTGTAAGGCAGTGGTTCCCAAACCCCGGGTTGCGACCCAAATGAGGGTTGCGAGGATCCTCGCGACCATATGCTGGTACTGCATTTGGGTCGCAAAAGATGGTATTTAGGGTCGCGATCAAAAAAGTTTGAGAACCACTGTTGTAAGGATTAGATTCGTGCACTGCATGTTTACCAGAGTTACGTTAAGATTCTTTTTTAACGTCTAATAAGTAGGCAACAATTTGATTGCCTGCCTCTAATCTAATGTTAAAGTCCATATTAACATCCTACAAAATCTGTAAAGGTTTAAATCATACGTTAATGAAAATTGTGTAGAATTCTGAGTTTTTAAAATTTGAATTACATATTGATCTGCTAATATTTTAATCCAACAGGACGATGTGCGAACATAGTCAAATATATAAAAAGTTACCTAATTTCTTGCGATAAATCAGTTTGATAAAACTTGTACATCTAAAAACTCTCATCATTCTGGTTGTAGTAAACATTGTCTGCATAAACATTGCAATAATATCGATAGTATACCATTTCCGTTGTCAGTTGGACTGATAACATATATGTCTTCTTCAGGGAATGCGTCTATTGTAATACAGCTGTCTATTTGTATAGGCAAATTTAGCGCAGCTAAAACATAAACATCATATACTTTTTTCCAACTTGTATTCTTTTCTGTAAGTTTCTCTAGGATCCCTTTCCTTCATGGTTGATTTCATTATTACTTATAGTTTTTTTTATATCATGTCGTCAATTCTGTTTAAATTACTGATGCTACTATTTCATCATTTTTAAAAACTATGTCGTAAATAAACTTTGCCTTATTAATGTTGTACTAAACCCCATAAAAGTCAAAAGAACAACTACACCAGTAACTAATCCTGGAGCACCTTCTTCGCATACAACTTGAAAAGGTTGCCATGCTAGCCCCCACCCCATTCCAAACAACATTGTATGCTATTTCGTATTTTTAAAACACTTCTACTACAGTGTTAAATCTCTCTTATCAAATCATTTTAAACTCATCAATTTTGTGCAACATAATACTAGGAACATTTTCAGTTGGTTTTGTCCCGCAGAGGGAAGCCATCGGCAGTTTATGACATAACGGTAGAGCACTTGGTACTTTCTCACTTATTTATATATAGGAAAGAGACCGTTTCGACAGTGTTGTCATAGCCGGTTTTATTGACTCTGTAGATGCTGTGTTAAGTACATGATGGCCTTTGGTTCGTAGCTGTCACCGCTACGTTTTACAGGTTGTACTGTTGCATTTTTCACATTTATCTCTGGCTTGCCTTTTAAAACAGAAATGTAACTATCTTTTAGTCCAGAAGTATTAATTTTGTTTGAAGATACTCCGCTATTTATTGGGTACAAATTTCTCATATACAAGTTCATTTGCTATTAGGTAGATAACTGTGTGCTGTTTTAAAGAAACTG
Organism: Margaritifera margaritifera; assembly: GCA_029931535.1. Classification (NCBI taxonomy): domain Eukaryota; kingdom Metazoa; phylum Mollusca; class Bivalvia; order Unionida; family Margaritiferidae; genus Margaritifera; species Margaritifera margaritifera. The sequence goes on along the minus strand of JAQPZY010000781.1, from coordinate 416,775 downwards.
GAATCATTAGCTTAATAACCTTGTCAATACCCATGTTTGACGGCGGACTTATTAGAAACATTACCAGCATTTCTGGTATTGTTTTGGACAAAGTCCATGCTTTACCGTTGTAAGAAGACAAAGTTGGGTCATGTTGTTCTTAAGTTATGTTGATTTTCATGGTTTCAAACGACTTGCTCAGTACAGACTTTGTTGTCTCTTCAGATTTAACAACAGAAACAACTCCACTTCTGACCATGAACAGGATGCTTTGAACAGGTACACCACCACCTATCAGGTAATAGGTAGGTACATTTAATATTTTCTTTCATCTTGTACATTTTGGAATCTCCTTGTTCTTTCTTTCAACGCTCAACATTGGTCTTACAGAACGTCTCCCAAGTTTTCTAACAATCTCAACTCTATGTAGATAGTTTGGCTTTTGTAAAGTTACATTTCAGGTTCTTTATTACTCTTGCCTTCGTTTTCATTTTTGTGTTCGCTGTTTTCCATTTAATTTACACAAACATTTGTAAGTTAGATCAGTTTTCCTCTGAATCTGAACATAGGTTATGACTTGTAGGTTAATTGCAAGTCATATTTCCGTATGATTATTATTAGTAAAAAATAATTTGAAATTTCATTGTTTAAATAAACAAGACGGATACAAAACTATGTCCCACATACGAAAAAGAAAACAAAATAACTGAATTAAATAAAATCGGTTACTGTATATCCGGTAAAAGAGAGTACGTGAGAAAATGGAGAGATCAAAAATATGGTAAAACAAATGAAGAGATGAAAGTAGAAACGCCATAATGAATACTAGAGAATATATATATATATATATATATATATATATATATATATATATATATATATATATATATATATATATATATATATATAACACAAAACAAAGATGCCATTCACCTGAGAGCACTGACTAAATATATTAAATCAGATACGGCGTGGAAAATACGTGATGTTTTATCAATTGAATTTTATCCTAGTTACCAATTTTGTCAAAACCTGAAGTTGTTAGTGGAGCTGATTTAACTATAGATCATGTATGTCATACCTTGCTCTGCATTTGATCCATCCAATCCAGAGCAGTTGAGTAAATATTTCCACTGATCACACACAATATATATAATAGCCAATTAGAAAGATCTAAAAATGACAAAATGCCTTCGAGGAAAGAGGCGCAAGAAAAAGACAAAGACTTTGAATTTTCCAAGATGACTAACTTTATCCTTGAGGAAATTTTGAACGATATTGTCTAGTCATTCTTTCATTATGGACTTCATTATACCATAAGTAGATAACCATTGTGATTAAAACCGAAAATGTATCAACAACAATACAACATGCATTTATTTATTAATCATTCATTCAGTATTTCCTTATTTAAGGTTATCATTTCGAAATTAATATGTGCGAATGTAATCAAACCTGCATTTAATGCAGATAGAGGTAATCTCAGTTTGAACTACACAAATCCCGTGATGTATATTATTCTATTCAAGTCCTGTAATTATGGTTCAGTTAATTTTGCAACCCAAGTTATCGATTTGAGTTTTTACTTTAAGTTGTCTAACTTGTCGATTGGAAGAAAACTTCTAATCAGTGATGACACTCTATAAATTCCAACATCCGGGAATTACTTCTAAATTGTGGAAGCTTTAGCATTTACAAAGATTCTTATGTCTTCTTGACCTGTTTCTCTTCCATTTTTTCCAACTTGGTTTCAGTCATATTTGTACCAGTTATCTCTATTTATATTCCATTCCAATAACTATGTTTAATTCCTGCTTAGATTCATAAATTCCTAAAGAAAGTTTCCAGGGCTCTGCCGTAGTTCTTTCTCCATTTCTCTGCTATTTATATAAATCAAAACTAATTGAGAGTGTTGGTAATGATTTTAATTATTTAATTGAAAATCCTTTGTATAAAGATCATCTAGATGCACATATTCAAACGGAAGCAAAATATACTATAAATTTTGCTAATGATTTTGCAGAGCAAAGTGTCAGATGTTTTGATGATGTCAAACCAATTAGAGATTCAAAACTTTCACATTCGCCAAAAGTTCTCGCCTTGTAGTGGGGGGGGGGGGGGGGATAAAACACGGCCTTGTAATGAATTAATTAAAATACAATTTGGGGAAAACCAACCTTCACATAAAAACCACACTATTATGTAAAACCATATGGTAAGACATTTAAGATCTCTAGGATAGGCAACATCAAAACGCTGCTAGCACCCAGCACTATCGCAGGCCAGACTGGCAAGGAGTTGCTTGTTACAATATGCTGGATAAAACCAAGTTTTCCAATGGGTGTTGCCTATTGAAGAGGAGATACGACTTAGATATCCACTTGAACCCAGTTTCAACGACAGCCAATAAAAGTACCCGAAGAAATAGAGATGAGAACAATAGACACAAAGGATCCATTTGATCAACAGGTAAGAGTAACTGAGACTAGAATTGACGGATATTACAGAAGAATTCAAAGTGGATAACTCCCATCAGTATTTAAGCAATCATTCATTACACTATAGAAAAGAGAAATAAGGGGTTATACAAATGCTGCCGAATTTATAAAATCAAAAATAGAATCCATGCAATCTAATGTTGAAATATATGAAGAAAGAAATTAAAAAAATTAAAAAAAAAAAACAGATTGAAGAGTTAAAAAAAGGACATCATCTACGAAACAGACCCAAACCAAAAAACTGTATTATAAGAATAGTTGGGAAGTGTTGAAAGCATACTAGCTCAAGCAGTTGAAGATCTAATACAGTTAGAGAGGAATCTGAGTAAACATATTGAAATAATAAATGACAAGATTAGAGGCAAATTATCGTTAGGTGAAAGATTGAAAAGATTATTCAAATAAAGGTGTAATAATTGCTACAATAGCTACAGAGAAAGTAATGATGGCTCAATACAAATTGCTCTGTCTGTAACACTTTTGGCCAAAAGGTGTTTCCCACACCCCTGTTTCGCCTCAACATCCTACTCCTCTTGTCTCACCTACAGCACGTCCTTCTGCTCTTACTCCATCTGCTTCTACTCCAAGCGGATCATTTTATGTCAAAATAAAAAATGGATTGGCAAATTAAGTAAAAGTTGTCTGAGTTATCGAAAAAACTTGCAGTAGCAACGCCTGGTATTATTGACAGTATGATCAGTTGATTTTAAGAGTTTGGGCCAAATTGTTTCTTTTCTGGCTGATCACGTATTAATTGTTTCTGGCATTAGTTGGTTTGTTATTTGCATTGTTGTTCAAAGGTGTAGACACGATATCAAAGAGGATAGCAAAATTCGTAACCTACTTAATAAAAGAACACAATACGGCCCCTGCAACCATTAGTATCAATATAAATGATTGTTTGTTTGTTTCATGGTCAATATTGTTTTTGTCGGTTCTAAATTGCTTGTGTTCCTTGAACCTACGATTATCGGATATCATTAGCAGACATGGAAATGGAACCATCGTCGCGTGAGGTGAGATATTTTGAAGAAATATCATCATCATAATCCATAATGTTTACTCCATTTGTATTCCTTTTTGTCCTCTACAATTTGTTGTCGTTCTCTTACAGATTGTTTATCAGCCTTCGAAATACCGTTCTTTCCCACGTCAGTATTAATTGTAAGAGTTAACTCCAGTTTAAAGGGTAATGGACTGTTATAAACATCCGACGATGCTACTCATTTTCATGATCCTTTCACTGGTAATAGAAAGATACTGCCACGGCCAACAAGATGTTTTAATTTCACTTTTTAATCTGTTGTATATTGAAATTTTATCATAATGTTTTTACCTATGTCGTAATCTTGCAGTCATAGAATTAATAGTTCCATTAACTTCTTAGCAGTGATACTGCTGTAGCAGATTGTGTAATAATGTTCTATTTTGTAGCTATGCACATAATATACAGATTACAAAGGCCTTATACTTTGATCCTGTCCAGCTATTTCTTCACGTCCACCAAGTAGCTTTATCTTTGCCGAAGAATTTATTTCATCAGCTGACAATGTCCTCCATTATTCAACAGTACATATTTCATAGGTAAGTCTGAGTCTGTAAAAGCAGCCAACACAACAGTAGTTGCGGTGTAGACTCTCTTAAACTTTCTGTACCGTTTTGTTCCTCTGGCGCAATAGAAATATTTTGTTTCCCCTTGAGGTGTCTCACGCCATGCTGTGGTGGAATTTAAAAGTGTACAGATCAAGCTAAATTGTTATATATATATATATATATATATATATATATATATATATATATATATATATATATATATATATATATATGCTATTGTGATTTGATTTGACTGCATCATTATCGGGTAGAGGTGTTTCACATTCAGACAAAGGTTTTTGCATATGGAAATAAACAGGAAATTTTTATACAGATTTGACTAATTATAGTACCTTTATTTTTCTTTCTTCTATTAAAAGTCAGTAGGAAGTCCTCAAACGAAGTGTTTCCACCCATTCTGCCCAATTTAATTGATTCTGCCAAACGTTTATGTCATACTCACTGTATTCTGTATCTTTTCACACAGTAGTCATTGTCAAATTTTAAAGTGTAGTTATCAAAAATGTCCAATGGCTTGTACGTGACAAATTCAGTATAGTCGATTTTAACCTCGATACATGCATTTTTCAGTGTTAATTTAGTTCAGGTGAGTAAACCAATTTATTGCATTAAACTGAATCGCAAGACAATGGTTAAGTGCTTGTTTGTTTGTTTTTTTAAAATTTGAACCATTTTCGAAGGCAGTGTTTTAACTCCTTCATTTTCTTTTTCATATTTCATTGTTTGTCTTCAGATGGCAGTATTTTGAAGGCTTCTGTCATTAAATATGATTCGTGTGATCATGTTTAGCGCGCTAAGGTATGCACGTTCTTAACTTCTCGGAAGAAAGTACAGGTCGCTTATATCACTGCAAAATAGATTAATGTCTATGACAGGGTCTAGCCTCTATCTTCTACTTGACTCGCATGAATTAGTCTTTTCACAAATTTTGAAAAACAATAGGTTAACATATTAAGCTTTCCAGCTGATGTATTCTCATGGAATTTTAAGATTTCTCAATTATTTCAGCATATTCGAGAATTTCTGAATATCCAAACAGTCGAATAAAATGTGAAAAATAAAATTTACATTGGCAACAACAATTGGATATTTATGTAAAAAAAGACATGATTTATCGTTTTAAGGTATAGTTTGTTTTCAAGATAGATTTGGTAGCAATGTACATATATGAAAGTACCTAGTTTACTAATCGGGCGGTCCCAGCCTGGTTATCACTGAAAATTTGTGAAAGGCTCTTTATATGAAATTCAAAGAGATTGTATGAATTTAAGCAAGAAATATATGAACAAAAACTGCAGACACTGCAGCTTTAAAATGGCCAATAAACAATATTTGTTTTTATTAGACATGGGATATTTCCGACATAGTTCAAATAAATTTAACTAAACTTAATTACAACATAATTATCTACACATTTAAGCTGATTATTAAATCAGAAGTATAAAAAGGAGAGAAATTACTCTTATAAAATTTCACGATAGTCACGTAATGTTCGCTGAAAATTGTACTTTATGACGTTATTAGTGACAAATTTGTATTCACCATTTTTTAAACAATTCATAAATATCATCCGATTATGCAAACAGTCAGGTGTCATTTCCTCGTGTAATGAGAAATAACAACTCGCATTTGAGTGTACGACTAAATTCACCGTAGAGAGTCATACACTTTCTTCTGACAATTTCAACACTTTATATAGTTGGGTTTAACGGAACTTTTAACACATTATTGGTTGTATTATGCTGAGGAAATGGGAACTAAGTGCTATCGCAAGGTCACAAAGAGGCAGCTGACCCGGTCTGGCCTGAGTGGATATCAAATCCGAAAATTCTTTGAAGAGTCCGAGGCTCAACCAATGAGGTATTGAGCTATCAAGGCACTAACACTTCATGAGGACTTCTATTGCAGACTTGTTCTTAGAGTTAACTAATATCAAAACTTCCTCCAAATGCATGGAAATGAGTTGCATTGATGTAACTGAATTAGCGTATTTTAAGTTTTTTTAATACTTGGAAGGACCCATTTTTGGTCATCGATAATTATGACGATTATAATTTTAATGTACACAGGAAAATTAATTCATATCTTTAAATATTTACAGCTTTCAACATGTCATAACTGGGGCGAAAATCTGATTAATTTCTTTTAACAATACTAAGATTCAGAATCAGTGCAATGCTTTAAAAATATACGTCGATCTCCTTATAAAGACGTGTTGCTATGAATTTCCTTAAGGCAACCCCCCTCCCCAAAAACAACATTTTATATATATATATACACACACACACACAGTATATTTCAAAACTCATGACTTAGTTGAGGAGAAATGATGGATCAATAATAAACGATTATCATGAAATATTAAATGAAACTAAAGTGTTTACTAGGAGAATCTTTATCAATCTAGAAAATTACATCTAAACTTAAGTAATCTTCTTATCTCACAGTGTGAATCATTTGAATTACAGAAACTTACATTTAATGAACACAATTCAATTGAAGGATTAATTACATTTGATGAATTACTGCCTAGTTTTTAAAAAATATTAATAACGTATAAAAGCCCAGTCTCAGATGGGTTTACTGCAGAAGTTTGTTTGGAAGTATTTGAGTTTATTTATTCGTAGATATGTAAATTATTGTTTTCATTAGAGTGAATTGTCAGCTTATCAGAAAAAAGGAATTATAACTTGTGTTACAAACAGCAATAAAGTTGAATTATTACTAAAGAATTGGAGACCTATATCTTCATTTATATCTAGATATAAACTTGCCTCAGCAACCACTGCGAATAGAATTAAGAAACATGTATCAAAATTGACACACCTATATCAAACGGATCTCATTTCTGGTTGATATATATGGGGAAAAAAGAATTACTTATGAAATAATGCAATATGCACAAGATAAGAAAATCCCTGGGTTTTTTTTCTTCTTTTTGACGTTGAACGAGCCTTTGATTCAGTTTCATGGAGATTTATATATACAGTTCTTTTTTCAAATTTTGGCCTAATTGTACAAAATTGGATTGAAATATTTTATAAAGATATTAAATCATGTGTCGCTGTGAATAGTCATGTTTAACAATGGTTTCCTATTGAATGCGGTTGCATGCAAGGTGATCCGTTAACGCCATATATTTTCATTTTTTGTGCTGAGATTTTAGGATATATGATTGAATTAAATCCGGAGATCATATTTATAAAAATTTATAATATAGAATATATTTTATCCCAATATGCAGATGATACCTCTATTATTGTTGATGCTATTGAAATGTCACTGACAGCTACCCTATACACATTTAAGTTCTATGCAAAGATCTCCGGCCTTAACATTGAAAAAACAATTGCTGTTTGGTTTGGATCAAAGAAAAATAGCACATGTTTTATCAGGAATATTCATTATTCGGAAAGGGGTGTTTTCACACTAATTGGCATTAAATTCACAACAAATTTGAGGGAAATTATCAAACTAAATTATCGTGACAGAACTCGTGAAATAAAATTCATGCTCACAATGGTCCAAAAGAATTCTGACACCTTTTGTAAAACAAAATCTGTTATAAAACGTCTTGAGATGTCCAAGATAAATCATCTGATTCTTAGACGACCTAATCCACCATAACCTGTTATGAATAAACTTAATCAAATGTTTTTTCTTAAATTTCTTATGGGATAAATCATCTGACAATATGGATTGATTAGTCTGCTCTCGCGGATATTCTAAAGGAGGGTTGAAAAATGATTAACATTAAAATATGTATTGTTGCATTAGAAACCTGGATATGTAGACTTATTCTGGATACAGCTAAGTGTAAAAACTTATTACTTCAAACATGTTCAGAAGTATTTTATATTTTTGGTTTTGGAATCGAACTTCTTAAAAATATTTCTAGATGTTTGAAGAACAATGTTTAAAAGGATGTTTTATTTCGTTGGTCAAAACTAAAAGAAATAAATAGCCTGAAGCAAGCGTTTCTCACTGAGCGTTATTCAATAATAATATCAAAATCGGAAGTAACAGCATTTTCTATACGCATCTGTATATTTTTTTTAACAATTTATCCATATACAATAAACTTTTTACACTATGAGGGTATTAGACGTGCTATCAAGGAGTATTTGACGGTACAGGCATTAAAAGCATCAGATATTCTCTTGCAAAGACCATCTATGTCATTCCCACTACAATTTACATACTTAAACGAAAGGTTGTCAATATGTTTACCGAGTTTTAATGAATTTGTTTTTCTATATCCAAACGCTGAAGATAAATGGAGACTTGGTGGAAAAATAAATATTGGTACATAAGTGTACAAAAAGATACTCATTTTAAATGGTTCCAATTGAACGTTCTTCACTGAAATCTACCTAAAAATTTTCTTTTATAAAAAATGAATATTAGACAAGGTAAATTATGCTATTTTTTATTATTTTGTTTTATATTATTATTATTATATTTTTTTTTTTTAGAAACAGATGAATCGCTTTTTCCATTTATTACATTATTTTGCTAAAGTAAAATTGAATACACTTGTTCAGGTGGCTGAAATATAAATGCATACACCTTGAACAATTTAACTTTACAACAGTGGATATAATATTTGGATAAAACAAATAGAACAAGCCAGTATGATGAAATTTTAAATTTTATTTTACTTTTGGGAAAGAGCTACATTATTCAAATTACATATTCACAATAAAGTTTTAAACTTGAAAACGTCAAAAAGAAGTATCATAAAGGTAGTAAGATGACAAGTGTACAGCCTACACAAATTGCGATTGGGTGAAGTTCATTGAAAGATGCAAAGCATACGAAGACCAGGCCCGTATAAATCTTTAAGTAAAACTTGAGATCATGGTGAAACTTTAACAGCCTACAAGTTCAATCAAAGTAAAGTTAGAATCATTAAACTTTTCTGGGTTTTTTTTTTTACCTTGAGTCCCTTCTTTAGAGTGCTGAATTACATTGACCTTGACGTTTTCCAAGTATCGTATTTGGTTTTGATGTTTTGATCTTCAGCATGAGTTTCATGGTCAAAAGTTTCAAAATTAGGTGACCTTGCCTCAATTTCATCAACATAAGTCTGAAAGTTAAGTATAAATTTAAGAAATTCGATTAGCTAATTTTAATTCGGAGCTAAATTTCACCCAATCGGGCATGGGATAATAAACTCTTTAAGCTTCAGATTTTGTTTCTATCAATGAAAAATGTCGTTATTTTGAAAGATCATTTCTGATTGGATGACAGTGGCAAGTGTTACGACTAGGGGTTTGAATATGTAACAAAAGAAAGAAAGACTATAACAAGCTTTCACAATTTTGAAAATACAAATTTAATTTCCTAAAATATAAAATATTAAAAATAAAGTTAAAGAATTAAAAATAACTTACAGTGTAGAAATTCCTTAAATAATCCTAAATTGTTCTATAGAATTCACTACTCCAAAAACTGTCCAAGTGTATTCCGAATGAGGACACTAATGTGCTTATGTGTCAACAAGAATCACAGTTCTAAATCCAAATGTTATTAATTTCAGGTAAATTCCTGTGAATGTAGAATATCACAAAAGTTCTTGAAATGATTCCGATAATTTCGACGGAGTAGAATAAAGTTCAGATCTTTGAATAAAAGTATGTAATCCCAAAAGTACTGTTTAGAGTTAAGATTTCATGAACAATAAATAAATTCCCTCTATGACTTTACCAAATGCTGTAACTGCCAAGAATGAATACACAGTGATTAAATCTCGTTTTATATTATCTATACTGCGTAGAACAAATTAAAACCCAATCTACTCCGTCTCAAATAAACAAACCTAAATTGCAATGTTAATTCTTACAAGTAAACAAGTTGTACTCTTTACTGAATCATGGGAATTAGGTCATGGATAATTTCACCACGCGCTATTCACGTGACTTAGGGCATCGTGTTTAACCAACATTCCTAACAAGATATACATGTACTCAATAATAGCATTGGCTACTATAAAAAATATAAATTATAATACAAAGGTCATAAACCAAATGAAAACTATATTATAATTTAAAAGATGATAAATAATTCCGTACTACAAGTGAAGCTCAAACTAAAGTTCATAAGTTTTATAATCTCCAGGCCAGATCACGCTGGATTCTAGAAGTACATCTAAGTTTTAGACTTAGGTTCTGTTGAATCCACACCAGATCTTGTTCTTATTGATTTCAAGAAACTATAAGTGGGAGAGAGAAAAAAATAAAACAACCACAAAAGAGATAGCTGAACCATTCAAAACAAAAAATAAAAAGTTTCAGATTATATAGTCAAGGGTTACAAGATGTATAAGTGGTCCTTGGAAGAGAAAGATATACAAATGCCACGCAAGGTATGACAGAATTTTGGTAATATGAATGATCAATTACAATGCAGTCACACTGTTTTCCTTAACACCTAATCTACAATACTTATTCATGGTGGATTTAATTTCATTTATATTCATTACCAACTTAAAAAAGGAAAAAATAAAATAAAAAGGAAATTAAACTCTTGATGAACATTTCTGCTTTTACAATATATTAGATCATTCTTGTTTTCCATTTGTACTGAGGTAACTCAAACCTGCTCCCTCTGACAGACAAACAAGACTACCATGCATATGCCCACCCTGTGCTGAATTTGGAGATTATTAACCAACAGGTCTCAATAACCTGGACATTTAGTCAAGGTATGCGGTCTTGAACAAAATTTAGAAACCATTATTTCTTAGTAGACTTCACATGACCTCTGACCATTTGACCCAACAGTCTATAGGCTCTTAACTACCCAAAGTGCAAGCCATCCACAAAGTTTGGTCAAACAATCCACAAAGGTTGGTCAAGATATGTGATGCTTCATAGGACTCACGGTACTAATTATATGGCACAACTGTGAACCAGTCTAGAAATGGGTGAAGATTTAATAGAGTATATACGGGTTTGGTGGTCCATAATTAGTTAATAATGAAAAGTAAAATTTTAGTATAAAATTATTTTGAGAGCTTATCCTATCTGTACCTAAAAAAAATAGACACAAGATTCTATTGATGCAATTTTAGTATTTTTATAGACTTGACTTAGGAACAATCAATAACAACAGTAGCACCTAATTCATTAGGTGCAGAATGGATAACACGTTTCATGTACATGTAGATCCAAAATATGCTGCGACTCATGTGGTTTTCTTAACACAGAAGCTTGCATCAAGGATGGGTCTATACTGATAAATATAGGTTTGATCATGAGCATTTAGAAATTAAGTTATTGAATTTTTAATATCATGATGTTTCCATAGGTTTACTATGCAAGTTGAATTAGTACCGCGAGTCCTTCAATGTTATTGTACAGAAACCATTTTTGATCCTAAAATCAATAGGTTTTTTGTTTACCCCCAAGGGCAAGCCAAATTACAAATGTTTGTCCAAGTCTGTGAAGTAGAACCAATGTTATTGTTTGGAAACCATGTTTTTTCTTTGGGTCACTCTGACCTTGACTTTTGACCTTAAAATCAATAGGCTTCTTCTTTACCCCATGTGCAAGCCATATACAAAGTTTGGTCCAAGTCTGTGATGTAGAACTAATGTTATTGTGTAGAAACCATGTTTCTTCTTTCAGTCACAGTGACTATGACCTTTGATCCCAAAAATCAATAAGCCTCTTCCTTATCCTGAGTGCAAGTCATTCTCAAAGGTTGATCCAGGTATATGATGTAGAACTAATGTTATTGAGCAGAAACCATTTTCTTTTCCCTTTAAATCATGCTGACCTAGACTGTTGATCTTTTGTCCCCAAAATTGACAGGCTTCTTCCTTACCCAACGTGTAAAATCATCCCCAAGCTCTAGATGGTGGAGAAATCAAGTTATTGTGCAGAAGCAAACTTGTGCAGACGCAAACTGATAACAGATGGATGGACAACATCATAAGCAAACTGATAACAGATGGATGGACAACATCATAAGCAAAGTGATAACAGATGGATGGACAACATCATAAGCAAACTGATAACAGATGGATGGATGGACAAGATCATAAGCAAGTACTCTTGGCAACATGGCAAATGAAAACAAAATCACAGCTAAGCTAGTCAAGTCAAGAAGGTTTATTTCACTTGGTATAGAATACAACACCCGAATACAAAATGTTTGTGCATATCAAACAAAGATATTAACAAGTAAACAACGAAGAATGTATGCATATAATGTTAGAATACAAAAATAATTTTACATCCAAAGCATTACTCTCTCTCTCTCTCTCTCTCTCTCTCTCTCTCTCTCTCTCTCTCTCTCTCTCTCGTGCAGATATGGGTCAACTTGTATGCCAGGCATACTAAAAGTCTTTAACTCGCATAGTGTTACCCGCAGACAAAAAAAATCTACACCCTGCATTTTTTTATGAACACCCTGCTGTCCTTTCATAACGCACTGCTGCCCTTGAGAGATCATATTTTTATTTTTTGTATATATCTCCTTATTTCTGTAAGATAATGGTTCTTTTAATATAATTATTGCTTATTTTGAATATATTTCTATTTAATTTAGCAAGTAAAACAAAGAAATCTGCAAAATGTTTAAATATTTGTCTACCTTATAGTTTGGAACAGCCACCCTGCCCTCACTGTCTGCCACCCTGCCCTTTTCCATTGGAACTCTGTCCTCTTTTGCACACTAGGGGAAACACTATTATAAGACCAACATTACTATAAATCTCTTAAGTCCTCATAGATTTATATACCAAGGAAGTTAGTGACCAATGATAAAAGTATTGCAGAGTACTAAATCTGCTGTTTCTTGCTGACTCAAAGCCCGATTATTAAAAACAAATGCATGTTAATGGATATGGAACAAGCCAAACACTGAAATTACTAGTATTTGCATTAAAAACACATAAAAAAAATATTGATATAGTATGATTTAAGGCTTTCTTTTCAAAATACTTTGTGTTGTTCACCTTTGATTGAAGGATTGATCTATACAAGAAACTGAAGATCAGGCCCTGTATTTGACCCAGGGGTCGAGGTAAACTTGAATTTTAGGAAGAAGTGACTTCTCCTTTTGAACAGAATAGGGAGAAATGAGAGTTATGTTTTCAACATTATAGTGTTCATCCATTCAAACAACAGTGGTCACTGATGAGTAATCTCAACTTTACAACTGCATTTTGAGGAAGATGATTCTAAATCAAATGTGAATCTTTTGACTTTACTATTTTGCTGAAGTTTTTAAAAGTATAAAAATTAAATTGCTTGTTCTAGTGGCAGTTGATTAACTATTTATGCCTATTTATAAGTACAGTGATGCAATCTGTGTTAAACGATATGAAACATAAAGTAAATCGGCACACAGCTATATGAAAATATGGCATGACGCATGCCATGCAGATGCATCTGTTTTTAGAAACAGGGATTTTCTTCTTATGACCACTCACTTTCTAGCTTTGTTGCAACAATACCTAGATAAGATTGAAAATTTATAGTTTTAATATTTGTCTACGTACTCGTAATAACATCTTGTCTTAGTTGGATATTTTTTCTTTGCTACTTTATCTTGAATTTTCACAAAAATAAGTGATGTAAGAAAACAACCTTGACCTAAAGTTAGAGCACTTTTCTTCCATTCCACAACATAGCATTGTCCCATACGTTTCTGACCAACACATTTTTATTTTTAAGCTAAATCTTTTATCACATAATAGTTACACTTTTCTTTCTACGAGCTGTATAATTTCCTTAATTTATGTGCCCAATGAATTATGAAAACAGACAGTCTAATGAAGACATACTTCCAAAACACAGCGATGTCCACCATTATTACCCCTTAGCAGGTTCACTTACGGCTTCAAACTGATTTTATGAAGAAAATAATGCAAGCACAACAGCAGTTAAAATTTTCAAATTGTTATTTGCATATAGATGATTTAGTTTTGAAAAGAGTTGCTAAGTTTTCATCATCATAGGATAACTTATGGAATTGGGCAGTGATATCTTGCAGGGGAATAAAGTTAATGGTCAGTCAGCTATTAAAATACATGCCTGTGAATGTGCAAGAGTTTGTTTTGTCGATGCAATTGATATGATCACCTGCTAAAGCAACATGCAATCCATAACTACTTGGCTGGGTTGAGGGAGCATCTCAAAAGCCATAAACTACTGTCACAGGCAAAGTCATTTTCACTTTCCTAATAGAAGAAGGCGAAGTTTGCATTTTTTCAGCGACTTAGTTGCCTGGTAGTGTGACCTTTGACCTTTTGACCTCAAATTTGATAACCTTCTTCCTTAACCTGAGTGCAGATAATAATCCACAACTATATATGTAGAACTCGTGTCATTGTGCAGAAATCATTTTTCTTCTTTCAGTCATGCTGACCTTGACTGTGCCCTTTTTCATACAATAGGGAAAACAGTATTATAAGGCAATGGTTTTGTATACCAGTGTAGTTAGTGATCAATGGTGAAAGTGTTTCAGTGCACTAAATCTACTATTTCTTGCTGACTCAAACTGATTATTAAAAATAAATTTCAACTTACAAGACAATGTGTGATTATCAACCAACAGATGGTGTAGTATATATATGTGAAACTTATACAGTAACACCCATTTTCCTGGCAAATTTCATGTAAAAACTGACCTCACTGTATTAAAGAATCATTGCTTACAGTATTTTCACAAGAGGGTCAACTTATATATGGGCCAAAACACCAGGAAATTTTATGGTAAAATTTGATTCGACTTAAAAAAGTAAAACATAGAAATCAAAATTTGTCTTTATTACAAGAAGGGGGTTGACTTGTATGTGGGTCACACTATCAGCGAGTATCAATGCGGGATAAAACAGTCCTTTTTCAAGAGCAATATGCCCTGACTATGGCTTTGATGGCTTGCTGGCAAATGTTGCAGTTTTGTAGTTCTTTTGCACATACAGAACATGCAGAAAGGTGACCACAGGGTAAAAAGACGATGCAGGCTTTCTCTTGCAGACACGTTTTACACAGAAACTGATGTCGTAATTTCTTGTTCTCTTCTTCCAACCTTTTATAATCATGAAAGTCTACAAAATAAAAATTGATAGAAATGTAATTTTTTTTTTCTACTTGTTTTTATTTTTTATCTTGTTCATCTGTGTATTTATCTACCTATTTACAAAATATACATGCATGTACATGTAAGCACAAATATTTACAAAATTATATCAATGTAAATGTATGTTGTCAATCACAGTGTCATTAAAATTGTGCAAATATAGTCAATTTGCATGTTACCGATGTACACATCTTTTAGCAAATAAATGATCCTTGATAATTTATTATACAATATTTGTCGAAAAATATTTTCATGAATATAACTTCCTCACTAAATTCGCTACACTTTTGAAGTCTTAGTGACCTAAATTTTTGGATTTACTGCTTATGAAGACAGAGGGATTCAAATACACAGATACATAAATTAATAGTTGATAGTGATGCTAGGAATCCATTTTTTGCAGGATAATTCCACAAGTGATTATGATAATTAATTTATTCAGCAAAGTAGTAGAATTTATAGACAAACACCAGCTGCCTAATTTCAAAGCTAGCATGTATTCCCCCCCCCCCCCCTAAAAAAAATTGAAGCTGCCTTTATGAATAGACGTGTATTCCAAAGAAAAAATATGATGTTGCCTCTATGGCATGTAATTAGTATCTATTGTATAGCTGATGGCACTGCAAATATATATATATATATATATGGGGGGGGGGTCAGAGGCCTGAATTATTGTAGTTAGTGTTGTTCTCTTCAAACTATTTCTATATTTTACCTGTTTTTTTTCAAAATGTCTTCCTGTGCACAATCTTTTCTGAAGCCATCACCACTATTCTGCATTGAAAAGCTCTAAAAATACAGGAAATAATAATACTGCTAATCATTTAAATACTGTAAATTAAGCATATTCACATCACTGATTTCTTTCAATACAGACAATATAAATTTTCATGGCCAAATGAACTAAAATGTTGTGTTCTCAAAATTTTGAAAGCATAACTCTCATGCTTTTCTCAGTTATTCATAACCCCAAACACACATTATATGCCAAAGGGTCACCCACCCGGTATGACTAAAATATGAAAAAATGGAATACGATTGAAACACAATACACTAAAATTATGTCATTATTTAAAGCAAGTTTGCAAGTCAAAAGATATAAAATTAAGAAATATTCAGAAACAATAATAATATTTTAAAATAAAGTTGATAGATTAATTTAATTTATTAAGTTTGCAATTCCAATAGCGCATGTGGATTTCTGTTGTGTGGCAACATTCATATGACTTAGGTTACATTATTTTTTTATTGTTAAATTGTAAGTTTTCAATTAAGTTAATAATATAAAAATAACCAATAAAACATTATCCATATTTCGAGATAAAGACCAATAGATAAAATTTACTAACTTCTTAAATCTCCATTACATATAATGATTTCCATTGCACAGCAGGTTGGTCACATTTAAGTGAAAAATTCTTTGAGTAAATTTGCATTATTATTTAAAGTAAGTATTCATTTTTTATGTTTTGATGTCAATTTATCACCAGAAATCAAATAGTGACAAAAATGTGTTATTTTACAATCTTTTTATTTCCATAGCATATTTTATTTCTACTGCATTACATTTTTCCATTGCGTATCTTAGTCATACCCCACCCACCTACCCTGCCACACACCACCTGCTCTCTGCCTTCAGCAGCTGGATTTAAATTCTGAACCATTGTGCACATTTATATACAACCCCCAAATCATATCCAAAAGTTCTGTCTTAAATAGTGTAGGAGGAGTTGTATGTATGATATTAATTTGTGCATGCTTACAAGACTGGAAATCATCTATACCTTTACTTTGAAAAGTGAGGGTAAAATAGACATGCATCAAATAAATAGACGTAATTTTTTTTTCTTCAAATAGATAGCTTTTCCACATAACATGTTTTCAAAATCAACATATTTGTACTTGTTATTTCACAGTACTGGAATTATTCTAGATGTTCAATATTTTGTATATCAATTATTATGCAAA
Organism: Margaritifera margaritifera; assembly: GCA_029931535.1. Lineage (NCBI taxonomy): Eukaryota > Metazoa > Mollusca > Bivalvia > Unionida > Margaritiferidae > Margaritifera > Margaritifera margaritifera. Next base: position 399,622 of record JAQPZY010000781.1, on the reverse strand, counting down.
ATTACAGTTGATCAAATTGGATACAAAGATAGAACAACTATATATTTTAATAAATATCTCAGCATAGAAGCATGAAAAGATGTGAAGATCTTTGCATGTTCCCAAGAAAAGATATAGTAGGAATATTTTATTGGCTAATTTCTTCAATTGTAATAGTTAAATATTTAAAAACATTTACTCATGATGACTATCGATTTCAGCAGACATTTCCACTCGAATCTGTTTGAAATTATATAACTATTTAGTATGCACACTGACTTTGAAGAACATGAAAAAGTGCAACTGACATATTTAACATCATGGAAAATAATTAATGATTAATTGGAAGTGAGTGGATTATATACCCATTCAAATGGCATATGGTGAAGGTGTAGACCCACTGATTTGGTTTGATTCAGGGAGACAACAACTAATAATGGAACTCGACTGGCTCGTGCTTGCATACAACTCTACCATGTGTGTATTAAGAGAACAGGTGTGATGTGGAAAAATGGGGCTACTCCTGTCACCATAGGGGTCCACTCTACCTCTGGCACCAGAGGGGAGTTTACCTACCTGTGTAAGTATCAAGAATGGGTATGTATGTGTAAACAGTTGCAGAACTTTATCGGATTCTGTCTGACCTGTGAGATCTAGACAGACTGGTCATATTTGTCACCAAAGAGGCAGTGGCATGCCCGGTTACCTTTGTGTAGGCTGTCAGTTCATCTTCTGGTATCAACAATATTAAACTATTGGGTTCCCTTGAACTGTGGCCAGATTATCCCACTATTTGTGTTTGTCTTGTTATTTCCAGTATTAATAATAGTAGTTGGATTGTACTGGGTCTGTTGTTAATACCAATTATCAGATTAATGATACTTGTATTTAATGAAAAGATAGGTATTGTACCTTCTGGAGAACACTTGGATTACCGGTACATGTTAAACATTTTGTATATTGTGAATGTTTGGTACAAAGGAGGTAACCCAGTGTACAATGTACAATATATGCCTCTACTACATATAAACTTCTGGATGATTCGGATACACTTCTAATGAATCAACAGCATGTGAAAGGCATGTACAAATTTCTCACCCAACCAACCACCCAGGAAGAGTATAAGTTAATATTTTTCTATGCTTCTTTGAAACCTTGTTTACTGTTTGTTTTCATTTTCTAATTTCAGCTACCTTTCATACAAGGCTGCATAAAGGGACAGCATACTTGAGGCTGATTCAGGGAAATTCCACACCAGCTGATCCTAGTAGATTGTGGTGTATATGCATCAGCATATGGTCATGGCATGCAGTTAGAAGCATTTAGACTTTATATTAAATGTTGACATTGCTCCATATTGATTACTTGCTGGACATTACAGTCCAAACAGTTAGCAGCATACACATGCATCAGTTAAATTCCAACTTTCTGTTTTTACTTATGCTAATAAATAATTTGTCATGGCTTGGGGGACCCGTATGGTAAAGGGTTTACACCCACTGGATTGATTTGATCCAGGGAGATAATAATTGATCATGGAACTAAATTCAATGATTGGCTCATGCCTGAATACAACCCTACCTAGTTTGCATAGGAGTGATGTTGAAAACTGATTTACTCTTGTCACCAGAGGAGCCCACTCTACTTTTTATACCAGAGTGGTACTAGAGGGGAGTTTGTCTACCTATGTAAGAATGAATAAAGAAGGAGACAGGTGTCTGGGCAGGCATGTGTGAACAGTTGCAGAACTTTATCTGATTCTGTTTGACCTGACTGTGGCCTAGGTGGACTGGGTTTCCTGAAGCCGTGTCCAGATTTTTGCACTACATGTATTTGTGTTTGTGTTGTTATTTCAGTATTAATAGTAGTACATGGGTCTGCTGTTAAATAAGGCTAACAATTTGGTATACACACAGTGGCGACGTGAGGGTTTGAGGCACCCGGGGGAAATGTTCTTTAATGGCGTCCCTACCAAAGCGTCGGGGGGGGGGGGGGGGGGGGGGGGGGGCGCAGTTTGTTTAGTGGTGCCCCTACTTTGCCACAGAGAATAGTTTTTATGTCAGTTGCCAACTTCGACCCCTCCCCTTCAACCACCCCCATCTAAACCCTGAAACCGGGGAATTAGATTGGGGCGAGGGGGGTGGAAAAAAGAAGAAAAAGAATCCTGACGGCGCCCCCCCCCTCAGCTGGCGACCCCTCCTCCTTGCACCGCACTGATACACTCTGACTGTCAAGATCACAAAAAAGTGCAACTGACATATTCTATCATGGAAAATAACTGATGACAAGAGTGTCTGTTGAAACAAGATATTTATCACACGTCACAGCAAATACATGTACCTAAATAGACAAAAGCATTAAATAATACTTCTGTATACAACCATTATTTTGGTGTCTTTGTAGTGTTGATATCTATTCTGTATCTACTATATCCCATTCTACAAACCTTATCTGCATATCCATCTCCAAGACTCAAGCCACCTATCTTGTGTAAAAGGACATGTGTACATGACTGGGAACACTTTTCATACTCGGCCCAGGCCTCATCCCCAGGTTCCCATGTATCCAATTCTACACCACAGTAGTAACATGTCACACAGTCCCCATTTCCTACAGTAGAGTAAAAAAGACATTATAACTAGGGTTGTTAAACGAAAATCGGAAATCCGATTATCGGTTTTGAAAACGATAATCGGTTTTTGTTTTTACAAAACGATAATCAAATTCAATATTTTTTACCATTTTTGTAGTGAAAATTTTAAAAAATGCCAGAAAAAAATTCATTCATGCATTTGTTTAGTGTTTACATTTTAATACAATATGGCCAGCAGATAAGAAGATGTGTTTGTTTAAAATTTGTGAGCGCTCCATGCAGCATGTTTGTAAATGAATACATTTATTGTTGAAGGATGTCAATAGTTAGTCGACCGACCGGTCGCTAAGTTCTTTGATGTCCGAAATTGACAACAATAGACTGTTAATAGCTACAGCTTCTGTTGTTGAGGATTGGTCTCTGCTGGTTGTGTCTTTTCAAGTTTACAAATATGGCTGGTCGTATAAATAAATCTGATGTATGGGAAAACTTTGAAAAAATTTCATCAAGCATGGCTCGCTGTAAACTATGTTCACAACAAATAAGTCGGAGCGGTGGTACTACTACTGGATTGCATGCACATTTGCGTAGCAAACATCCCGGATTTGCGGCTCCTTCAAATGTTCAGCCGCGAATAACAACATTTATTGGAACACAAAGAAACTGTCCTGATAGTCATCAAGAAAAAGTTACTGCTGCTGTAGCTAAGTTTGTCGCTGAAAACATGCTACCAATTTCGATTGTTGAATCCAATTCCTTCCGTGATTTGATGGCTTTGGTGGAGCCACAATATCGTCCTCCATGCCGTCAGACGATGATGTCACGAATGACTACAATGAAGAAGACGCTAATGGCGAAAATGCAGACACATCTAGAAGAAAATGTCAAGGATATTGCCGTTACCACCGACATATGGACTAGTGTAACCAACGAAGCATACCTGAGCTTCACTGCCAGCTACATTGATCCAGACTGGACTATGAAGACACCCATTCTTGCAACAATTCCAATGAATGACCGCCACACGCAAGCCATCATCGCTGAACATCTGGGAACTGTGTCTGAAGAATGGGCTATAAAAGGTAAAGTTGTTGCATGTGTCCATGATGGTGCTTCCAATGTTAAAGATGTCGGTAGCGTGAATGGATGGTTGGATGTTCATTGTGCGGCACATAAATTGCAACTTTGCATTAATCATGCAATGGGCACCCATGCCGTCACGAATCATCAAATTTCCAAGTGTGTATCCGCTGCATCACGTTTAGTTGGACATTTCTCACATAGCCCAATGGCGGAGGGTGAGCTTATGAAACGACAGGTGTCCATGGACAAGGACAAGACACCACTCAAACTGATTCAGTACTGCAAGACCCGCTGGAACAGCGTCTTTGACATGTTTGAAAGGCTCTCACAACTCAGATGGCCTGTTGTGGCAGTTCTTAGTGACAGAAGCGTGACAAAAATGAACGATGCCAAAACACTGGATATGAAGGAGGAACATTGGCAACTGATTAGCGAACTACTCCCGGTCTTGAAGGCGTTGCAGATCATGACCTCCGTCTTGTCAGCCGAAAACCAACCTTCAGCCTCTTGTGTTTTTCCGATGTTATGGGGTCTCATCAAGAATCATCTAATCCTTAAAGAAGAAGATTCTAAGACTTTGGGAGAATTCAAGACTGACGTTGCTAAGAATATTTCACAACGGTTTGGCATGGAACGCGACGAAACAGCAACAAATGAATGCGTCGTTGCATCAATCCTCGATCCAATGTACAAACATCTTCCCGGATTTGATGACAACTTCAAGAAACTGGCGTATGATAATGTCCGCCATCTACTCAGACAGATGCCAGCTGACCTTGAACAGCCTTCGACTAGTGGTGATGCAACCAGCTCTGAACCGCCAACAAAACGATCTCGACCAAATCATGCGTCAGTTATGTTTCTGCTGGGTGATAGTGCATCACAGCAGGCATTGAATGACTGTGACTTTGAACATTATATCAAATCGCCATGGACGACGACTTCAACGGAAACAGCACTGGAGTGGTGGAAACATAATGAGAAACTGTTTCCGAAAACAGCCAATCTTGCCAGGAAATTCTTGTGTATTCCGGCGACGTCGGTACAATCAGAGAGATTATTTTCAGCCACTGGACGTTTGATAAGCGATCAACGTAATCGGCTCCTTCCAGAACATGCAGAGTCGTTAGTTTTTTTGAATAAGAACCAGGACTTGTTCGATATGTAAACTAATTTGGATTTACTAGTTTGACTTACTTTTTTTTATTATCTGTGGACAATTTTTATCTATGGTTTGTTTATTGATTGTTGCATTGTAAAAATCAATTTAAATAAACCTGCTTTGTTTTATCACGTTAAGTCGGTCTTTTGTATCAAATCAGATAAAAGACGTTTAATACAAAAGTTCAAAGGAATGCAAATCCTACATGCATAAACTCTTGTCGTCAATATCTTGTCTCAACATCAGTGAAATTAATTGGACCAATCGAACATGGTTTCAAATAGTATATACTTATTGTCATTAAAGTATACATTAATCAGTAATTTATCCTAATCATTTATAAATGTGAGCATGGAGAGCAAGGGAATCAAGCGAAAGTCGTACTCGGTGAATGAAAAGCTTACTGTCATACAGAGAGTTTGTAATGGTGAATCAAGATCAAAAGTTTGTAGTGAACTTAAAATTGCCGAGTGAACACTCAGAGGTTGGCTCAAGGATGAGCAGAAATTTCGGGGTTATTTGCATGAAGTTGATTCTGATGATGGATTTAAACGGAAACGGGCACGCACTGCAAACGACACAGATTTAGATGATGCTGTGTACACCTGGTTGTGTTCCGATTTCAGGAACAATTCTCAAGGCCCAGGCAGAGAAAATGGCCCAAACTATGGATACTGATTCAGATTTCATGGCAAGTCATGGATGGTTTTGGAGATTCCAGCGCCGACATGGAATAAAACAAAATTCGTTGTCGGGAGAGATACACGCAGCAAATCAGGCGGCTGCATCTAGTTATCCCAACCAACTCCGAGGGATACTGACCCGTGATGGATATACAGACGACCAAGTTTATTATTGTGATGAGGCTGGTCTATTCTATCGGATGATTTATTTATTTATTTATTTTAATATTTTTTTTTTACATGTCTGACGTTTAGACACATTAAATTCATAGTTGGTATATGGTTTATCTTTGTGAATTTATTTTGTACAATCTATCTATCTATCTATCTATCTAATCTATCTAGTGATAGTTGTCGTTTTTCGATATGAATGTTATCTTTTTTAATAAAAGAAATCTCATTCATTTTGAACAAACAATAAAACTAGAATGTATCCAAATCAAAAAAAAAAAAAAAACAGTGACGTAATACACAATGCGTTTAGCGATACACATGTTAAGAGTACTGATACCTCGTGGAATAATGTTTGTTTTTACGATCTTTTCAAGATATTTTATCCAGAAATTAAAGGTAATTTATAAAGAAAAACGAACAACACCTTTATAAAGAAATATTTATTCGGTGGAGCCACAACATCGTCCTCCATGCCGTCAGACGATGCGTGTCTATACGTTATGGTATGTAATGAACATCTTTTATTCGCAAGAGGCATTCACTAACTTGCATTATAAGAATATATTTCTTGTAATTTCAGTGTAGGAAAAAAACCGATAATCGGTTTAAAATCGGATTTCTACAAACAATAATCGGTTTTGGAAAAAAACCGATATTAACATCCCTAATTATAACTCACCATCTGTACCAAGAAAATTACTTTCTTGCATATGTGATTCATTATATCCCTTTATCAGCATGTTAGTGTACTTTGTTCTAATCATAAATGTATTGTTTCCATGTTCACACTGTATTTTTATTGCATTGTGTTATAACCTCAGTTAAAAGACTGAAAGATGCTCAGAGATATGGATGGTAAGATGCATGATATCCATGCAAAGATCTATATATCAGTTGATGGGTGGAGCAAATGATGGATGGAATAAGGGATAGAGGGATGGATGGAAAGATAGATCAAGTAATGGATCTTGGATAGATAGATGCATTGGTTGTTAAATGGATGGAGATATGAATGAATAGATAAAACAGATTGAAGGATAAATAAATAAAGCAAGTTTTCTACCTTCTGACTGTATCATGGTTCTGTGTACAGTAATATGTAACACCCTAGTCGTTTTCTGGAATACAAGCATTTTTGTCAAAATGCCTAGGCGATGAATGGATGGATGAAAACATGGTATGTAAGCAATTTTTCCACCTTGATACAGTCCCAAAGCAGTTGCATTCAACATAGTCCACATTTCTGGAGTATGTGCAAGGGAAAACCTTTGATATGAGGTGAGACGCGATGGGTGCAGGATGATTTGGACCATGTCTGATTCGGATCATATTATGGGCTGATTCGGACAATGCGAAATATTATTAAGTTTCATCTTAGCTGTAAATGTGACATTTACAATTGTTTCAAATATGATAATTCTCATTATTTCCCAACAATGTTGAGCAGTTCAAAACTACATTTAAGGAAACAAAACCCCGATTTTATGCTCATATCTAGTTTGTTCTGTTTTCGGCTAGTTCGAACTGACATGGTGGAATGACCAGCAGATCTTTACGTAAGAACTGTGAAGATTTATGAGCTGAAAATCAACTATGTACATTCTCTTTCTGTGTTTGCAAAAACAGGAATAACTACTAAAATAAAACAAGTATGTTTGTTCCATTATTTTTCTTTATTATATAATAATTTTACATGGTCCGAATCAGCTTGACATTTGGTCGGAATCAGCCGGTAATTTGTTCCGAATCAGCCATGATCCAAATCAGCCAGCATTGAGATGCAATATGTACAATGTCTAGAGTGCACGACGACTCGACAAATCACAGACGGTTCACCAGTGCACAAAAATTTTTTTTCTTTCTTTTTTAATTAGCAGACATAATGGCTTTATATATTTTTCTATTTTGGGCCATGAACAATAATATCGTGGTACGTATGTCCTTCCCAATTCCCTAAAAAAAACTGACAAACAAGCAAAACATGATATCCATTTTCGACAACTCTTGAATTACGCCAATTACATAGCCCCTCGTTCCTTGATACTCCCTTGTAATGAACCATTTCATATTCAAGTTATGCAATACTGCTCTAAATCTAGTTAGTAATGACGTACTTCGTCCTCTGATAACCTGATTGCATATTAGGCGAGTGCGATCATGGCCATGTAGAGTGGTAGCGTGGGAAGATGGTCTGGCATTCCTTAAAGGTGTGATAGTAAGTCAAACTTTGTATATACATAAAAAGTCGAATGTCTGAGCTAAACATTGGTACCAAATTTATTACGCTACACAAAAGTGTAGGTTGAAAGAGTAGCGATAAAGGCAGAGAAGTGTCCTCCCGTGTTATTATTAAATGTATAGTACATGTGTATAGGTAAATTGTTAGCAACCTGTGCTCCCATCCAAGTAGATCAACAAGTTGTTCTCCACCCCTTTTTTTTTTTTTACTGGTGGGCGCACATAGTAAAAAAAAAAGAAAAAAAAGAGGAGAACAACTTGTTGGTCTACCATCTAAGCAGCAGTAGGCTTTCAATGGCCGTACCTTTTATTCTGCATAGCGACGGGCCTGCTATTCAATATATTCCTTCCACTTAGATGACAGACACTTTCAACCACTACTGATGTTTGACTTAATTTCTTGGTTTCACAAGCAAGTTCAAGGAAACTGCCGATCAACACTGAAATATTTATGCACACATTATTGATGCTGCTGCAGGAACTCTCTCTCTGTCTCTCTCTCTCCATAAAATTTAGGTACAGACAGAAGGATAGTAGGCGCAGGCCCAGGATTTGTTCTACAAGAGTTCAGTTTTGAAAAGTGGATATTTTGTTTTGCTTAAAATGGTCATCTTTCTATGTTTATCAGTAAAACTTGAAGTATTTTGACCGGAAGGGGGGGGGGCGGCTTACTTAAATCCTCCGAGCACTCCGCACACACGCCCCCCCCCGGGCTAATCTGCCAGTAGATAGCTGTAGTTAGCAGTTTTATTTATCAAATAGAGAAAGTGTTGTTATAACTATAGTTGTTATGTTTGAAAGAATGCAGATTGGATGAAATGTTATGGAAGGAAGAAAGAAAACACGAGTAAAGAGGAAAAGAGAGATCCCAGATAAAATTGACCAGGGGGATATGAGATACACTAATATCTATAATACTTACATAATGACAAAGATTGAAATAACAATAACCTTGGTACACGGGGATACGAGATACACTACTACTATGAGACTAACATAATGTCAGAGACTGAAAAAACACTAACCTTGATAGACAAATCCTGCCTCTGCTAGTTCTCTGGGCTGCAGATGACTGTCCTTTGGCCACTTATCAAAGGTTTGTAATCTGCTATCAACTGTGTAGAACTGGGGAAACTTCGCTCCAATCCTTCTGTTAGACAGTTCCGCCATTGGAAATCGGGCTGATTTATAACAATTGTGACCTACAAGACATGTAGAGTGCCGATTTAAGATACTAACGAATAATACGAAGAGCTGTAAATTTCAGCTGAAATTAAGTACCTCACAATATTATAAACGAAAAATATGTCGCTAAAATAAAAGAGCACAGTATATCAGTGGTCAGAGCACAATGAAGATCAAGCATTGCTACTACAAACTTTCGTTTCTTCTTAGCTTAGTCTAAAAATAGAGTCATTAGGGTTTTCCCCTGATTAAAATTACATCTCGACATTTCTAACTGGAGATCTGATAGAACTCCGTACATATACATATATTCCCAATCTATTTTTAGATAATTTTCCTCTCTATTTTTGGTGGCGATCCTTGGCTTAGATTTAGATATTCTTAGTATTGATGTAAACGAAATCGTATATTTTTTTACAATATGAGCATTATGGTGTGATTGTCTCTGTGTATTTTGGCGAAAGTGCACAGTTGTTATCTGGCATTCAATGCGTGACCGCAGTGAAATCTGTGACCAATGACACGTTGTTATGTTTACAGGCCAGTTAACCCTGACATGAATTTCAGCGCGTGCAGCGGTATTCTCAAAATACCCCCACTCCCTTGTTACTTGTAATAAGTTTATCAACATTTATAAGTCAATAGTTTAAGATATCTTTCCAAATAATCAAACTGCATACAAATTTCATTTCGTTAAATACATACATTTTTTATCATGTTCTTGAGATGGTCTTAAAAACATAGACAACCAGGCTAGTACATTTCAACTAAATCACAGAAAGTTGTATTTCATTCAATATCGATCACTTGGTGTCAGAAGACTTGTATGTAAACATTAAAAACGTCTTTTTCACACAAAATATCTTAGTCGACGAAGGCCATGATCTTTCTTTTCTTTTCTGTCTTTCTTGTTTATCAAAACTGATGTAAAATATCAGTAAATGTACTTTATAGATTGTTGAGATTGGTAAATATCCGATAGTAGTAGTAGTAATTGTTGCGTATGTAGGAATAAACACAAGATATTCTCTACACTACTTTTATTATATACAGACAAAGCTATTAACTAAATGAAGGCCCAACACCAAGTGAACATAAAGGTGGGAGAGTATAAAATAAATGATGTACATCACAAGCTTTCTGTAACTAATTGGACTCTAATTAGACTGACTCTAGGTCTTACTGGCCTTGAAGCTGTCAACCTTTATCTGTGTCTCAAACTCTAATTACACATGGCTGTGCCTCATTAACTGATACTACATCTCCCCCTCTGAGAACAATAAATCTGTGACCTGAAGAAATCTGGATGTACTATATATAATAGTTGTCGGTGCTATTCTTATATGAACTCTTCTATCAGTCCCAAAGAAATCTAATAAAACATTTAAGCTTATAGGAATCCCCATTATCCTTTAGCATACACTTTACAAGTCTAGCCTTTTTGGTGGAATAACAAGTCGATTTGATCTTGTCCTATAACTACGATTAGAACTTGTCTTTGGTGTTTCTGAAGAATTATTTCCATTTTCCACAGTTTGTTTTTCATGTCTACTTATTGAAGAGTTATTCAGCTGAAACTTGTGAGGCAAACCTTCTTGTGCATAAACCATAATTTTGCTACAAATAGCATCTCTAGTCTGAGCCTGCCTAATCTCATGTAACCTTTTATTTGAGGCAAGTAGGTCGGACAGAACCTGATCAACAAATGCCCTAGTTTCATTTTCCAATTCAGTGTCACCTTGTACACCATGAGAGGTTGGAGCAAGTGAAAGTGCATCAGCAGTTACAAGACTTTTCCCAGGAACATGGGATATTGTAAAGAGATACCACATTAACCTCATTGTAAATCTTTGGATTCTAGGAGATAAATCCTCCAGATTTTTTTAACACAACAAAGGAACGAGGGGTTTGTGGTCAGTTTCTATGTGAAACATATGACCTAGCAAATACATACAAAATTTTTCACATGACCAAGTGACAGCCAAAGCTTCTTTCTCGATTTGGGCATATCTTTGCTCTGTGGCAGAGATCAACCTTGAAGCATACGCAACTGACCTCAATGTTTCATTTAGCTGTTTTTGTAACAATACAGCCCCTAGGTCAAATGAGGATGCATCAGTTGACAAGACTGTCTGGTAGTTGGGATTGTATAGGGCCAACACTGGTGTAGTGCTAAGCTCCGACTTTACATCATGAAAAGCTTTCTCAGGAGAAGGTCCCCAGACCCACTCGGTGTTTTTACTGAGTAAATTTTGCAGCGGTTTTGTTTTTTCTGCTATGTTTGATGAGAATTTGCTTAGTTGGTTAACCATGCCCAGAAATCGTCAAACTTCTGAGACATTTTTGGGTGGTTCCATTTCAATGACCGCGCACGTTTTTTCTGGATCGGCCCTAATTTCAGTGGAATCTATAATGTGCCCTACGAACTTTACCGAGGCTCTGGAAAACTCACATTTTTCATTGAGCGTAATTCCTGCCTTTTCAATTACACCCAAAACAATTTTCAACGGTTCATCATGCTCTGATTGATCGCGCCCAAATACTAGAACATCATCCATTTGACATACTACCCCCGAAATTCCCCCAAGAGTTTGGGACATATATTTCTGGAAAAATTCAGGTGCGTAAAAACGACCAAAGGGCGTAATGGAAGTGGTTAAATCACGAGACTCGGGTGAAAGCATAATTTGCCAAAACCCGGAGTTGGCATCTAGCTTGCTGAAACTTTCGCACCAGCTAGCTGAGCCAAAGTTTGATCTACACTCGGTATTGGGTGTTTTTCGCTCATTACCGATTCATTTAGTTTGGTGAGATCTACGCAAATACGAACATTGACATTACCTTTTGGCGCCACGCCCATACCAGCGCACCTTTCCGTTGGGTGATCCACACGAGAAATGAAGGCTAGCTTCTCCATTTTTTGTAATTCCGATTTCACTTTATCCATTAACGGAATAGGCTACTTCCTAGGTACACTGAGTGCAAACGGAACTGCAACAGGTTTAAGTCTTATCTTGTACTCCCATTCAGTTTCCCCAATCCACTGAATACTTTAGGGTACATTCTTCTGTATTTATGGTCTGTATTGGTGATCTAATTAACCCTAATGACGATTCCTAGCTCCTCTATTACTGATCTTCCCAACAGCGATTGTTTGAGACCTATGATTACATATACGTCCTCTACTGTACTTCTGTTGTTCACTTTTAAGTGACACCTTAACTTTCCAAGGACATTGAGCCTTTTCTGTCTTGTTCCAAACAGAATTTTGTTAGCTTTGATGAGTTTAACTCTCTGCAGTTTTCTGTATAAATCCTCTGAAATGACAGTAACATCTGCACCTGCGTCAATTTTCATAGCACATTCCTGTCCCTGAACTATGACATTTGCTATCCAGGGTTTTGCTCCAGAATCAATTCCGCCAAGAAATCCATAAGATTCAGGATTATCGAGGTTCTCTACCGAAACATTTGTCTTAGTTCTGTACATCAATGCGAAGTGTCCCATCTTTGAACATTTATTGCATGTTGCTTTTCAGGCAGGACATTTGTCTCTGCTATGAGGATTCTTCCCACATCTGTCACATCTCCGCATGCTATCAGCAATGTAGTTCAATTTGCCATTTCTTCATAGTTGATTGAAACTGTGTTTATTCTTAGCAACATTGTTCCTCTTTTGTTGATTTGAACTGAATTGGTATGATACCTTCTTTTTTACTTTATTCCATCAGCATTCAATGGGAATTTACGTGTATCCCTCCCTGAATTAGAGGTTGCTCTTTCTTCACGGCCTCACTCTGTCTAGATAAACTGATTGCTTTGCCTAAGCTAAGTTGGAGTATTTCTGCCAAATGCGTGTCTCTCAGTCCAACAACAATTCTGTCTCGAATCAATTCATCTTTAAGAATTCCAAAATAGCAGTATTCTGCTTGACAGTGTAATGACGTAACAAATGTATCGACGGATTTACTTCCTCTTGTCGTCGGTGGTTAAATTTAGCTCTTTCGAAAATAACATTTCTTTTCGTGATGAAATACCCTTCGAATTTCTCTCTGACAATTTCATATTTCTTTTTGTTGTCATCACTTAAGCCAAATGAAGAAAATATGTCATCCGCCTGAGGCCCCACAGATAGATCAGAGTGTTCACGTGCGTTTCTTCTTCCTTGTCATTTAATCCAGAAGCAAGTCTAAACGCTCAAATCTCTGAATCGACTTTGAACAAGACTCTGGGTTAGAAAACTGAAATTCTTCTGGACTTGGAACTTGGAATGTCGCAATTGCTGGAAACTATTTGTTAAATTAAATCTGAACTGGAACGTTCCTTTTGTGAAAATGGTTCTCAGTTCGATTATATCCAACTAGCGCTGATAATCCACTGTGTCTTAGGCAAATCCCACATCTGACACCAAAGTTGTGTGAGCTATTAACTAAATGAAGGCCCAACACCAAGTGAACATAATGGTGGGAGAGTATGAAATAAATGATGTACATCACAAGCTTTCTGTAACTAATTGGACTCTAATTAGACTGACCCTAGGTCTTACTGGCTTTGAAGCTGTCAACCTTTATCTGTGTCTCAAACTCCAATTACACATGGCTGTGCCTCATTAACTGATACTACAGTAGTGGTAGTGGTAGCAGCTGATGCTGCTGCGACACTAGCAATAATGCATTGTAGTAGTAGAGTATCCTGGGTTACAGTCCGTTTTAGATCTCCAGATTGATGGTCGATATCGCTACAATCTCAGTAGGGTGCCATTAATCAATGATAATCTATTTTCGACGGATTATCAGCGGGGGAAAAAAAAGAAAAGAATATATTGGCAGAGCAAACATATATCAACGACTGTACCCAGGTTAGTAGTAGAGTAATGAGAAATAAGCGATATTTTAAGTGCTTAAATGATCTTCTTGGTAAAACTTTGTACAAAATAAGCACGTAAAAATGCAAATAATCTGAATTTAGTCCAACAAACAAACGTGATACCCGGTATATCACATTTCTTGACAACGGTTAATCACAATCTGTTAATATGTGCTCCCATGGTCTTTAGACTGCCAGGCAACTGACCTCTCGGATTTTAGGAGCTTGTCGTAGGAAGCGACTACATTTCGGAGCTACCTCGGTTATTTCTGCGAGACAAAATTATGCCTCGGATGTATATCGGCGCAGTAATTTACAGAAAAATCTTACATTTTGTTCGCCGGAAATTTCTCCGCAAAAAGAGAAATCCAAACTATTTGGATTACCTTGGTTATTTCTACAATTGGATTGACTGTAGGATTAACCGAGTTGTTACAAATGAAAAATAGTTCGATCATTCATAACTTCTTATTTAATCCTTGTTTCGTAAATAGCCAAAGTAGTCCGAATGGCAGGTATCGACATACATTCGAAGTATGATCCGTAGAATTGACATCGAAGTTGCGAATGAGGCTAATGGAGGCAGTAGCCGCAGTGGCTCAGTGATTAGCGTACCAGACTCGCGACTGTTCGAATCCTTCCATCAGAAGATAAATGAAATTGACGTACATTAATGCTCTACAATCTATTTCTCCACATGTTCGGTTTCTAGCAGCTTATCTTCAGTATTATATTGTACAGTCTGGATGTTGTACATATACGCTTTTAATTCGAAATTAGCGAGGGCATAGACTTTTAATCTCCATGTAAGTCATTCCCTTCTAGATCAGTGTTCAATACACATCCAGTATTTTGAATATAATGCCTTGATGTAGCACATTTATAAGACTATTGACTCTCACTTGTGCAATAATAATAATAATAATACTCAGATGACGATGATGATTATGATGATGACGACGATGATGGTGATGATGATGATGATGATGATATAGACTGTGCTTTCTGCCGATTGATCCCGAAAGTTGCGTACTCACTATAATTCCAAAGAAAGTTTTTGCAGTGAAACTCACAGATCGAGAGGTGAGAGGCAGTGAGAACATTTTGACCTCCTCTTAGTCACACTGATCTTGAGAGGTGTCACTCCATCGAAATTCGAAGTATTCGATGGTGCGAAAGGTTTCCAGGTTCGATACTATCTCTGTAACGAAAAGAAAAGAATTCTGAAAAATGCAGATACAATTATGACTGCGTCTACCTCTCTATAAGTCGCTTAGATAGATCCCTCTGGCCGAATGTGCCGAACCCAAAATAGATACAGCGAAAAGGCGACCACCGTAACCCTTGTGACAGAAGCAATTGTTCAGTACATTCTTTATCAAATAAGGTGACAGATATGGCAGGCAAAGGTACGTAAGTCAGAGTTAGAGTCCAGAAACTTCTCCACGCTACACATAAGATGCTATCTGTATCTGGTTGACATAGGGAAACGGAAGAAGATCGGCCGACTTATCTTATTCACTGAACATGGCGTGGGTTTTGCAGTCAGCAACGCATTGATGCAGAAGATCGAGACACCGGTAGCAATATCTGAGCGCATCATCTCACTCTGCATGGCATCCGTTGGAAGCTTCGTTACAGTCATCAGCGCCGACGCTCCAACTTGATATGCATCCCCTGAAGACAAATACCACTTTTTTGACGCTCTCCGTGACATCCTGCATCGCGTACCACAGGACGAGAACCTGTTCCTCCTCGGCGACTTCAATGCAAGAGTCGGATCAGATCACAGATCGTGGCCATCGTGTCTCGGACACAACGGTGCCGGCATAATTACTGAGAACGGCCAATTACTCGAACCGTGCGCTCATAAGCAGCGTTGCATTACCAACACGTTCTTGAAGGGCAAACATCGGCACGAGGTGTCATGGCGCCACCCAAGATCCGGTCATTGTCATCAACTCGACATGATTATTACGTGGAGACGCGACCTAACCAGTTTACTCCACACCCGCACCTATCACAGTGCAGGCTAAGACACCGACAACTCACTTGGCAGAAACAGAGTCAGAATGCAGAATCGAAAGCTACATGGATCCAAATATAAAGGCTTGCCACGCATCAACGCACGCAGATGAAAGACAACGCTGAATGCCTGCATTTTTCTGAAACCACTGAGCAAGTTATAAACGAAGAAGGCCTGAAAGGGAATACCGAAGAAATCTGGAGCTCCCTGAACTCAGTTATCACCACATTTGGTAAAAACAGGATTAAAAATAAAGACTGGTTTGAAGCCCACTCAGACAAAATGGTGCCAGTGACAGAGGCAAATAATGCGGCCTACCTAGAACACAATCTAAATCCAACACCAGAAACACTTCTGGCTTTCAAGTCGTCAAAAAGCGCTGTGCAGAAGACAGTCAGGCACTGAGGATATAAACACTGGCCTGATCTGTGCAATGAAATACAGACCGCATTAGGCCCAGGAAACATCCGCTCCATGTACGACGGAATCAAAAAAGCCCTTGGCCCCACTATCACCAAAGTTGACCCCTTGAAGGCACTGGATGGCGAGGTGATCACCAACACGAGCAAACAATTATCTCGCTGGGCAAAACACTACCTCGAGCTATACTCCCGCAAAATGGACATATTCCAGCAAGCACTTGACGCACTGCTAGCGTTACCTGCCATGGAGGAGCTCGACGAGGTGCCAACAGTGCTCGAGCACAACCGAGCCATAGATTCCTTGGCAAGCGGAAAGGCGCGTGCAAAGGACGGAATTCCAACCGAAGAGCTCAAGTGTGGAAAGTCGACCTGCTACATCTTTAGAACCTCTTTCTCCACTTTTAGAAGGAAGAAGCAGTTCCACATGACATGCGCGACGCCAGCATCATTACACTATACAAGAATAAAGATGACAACAGCAGTAACTGGTGCTGCTGCTGCAACATTAGTAGCAGTGCATTGTAGTAGCAGAGTAATGAGAAATAAGCGATATTTTATGCGCTTTCATTATCTTCTTGGTATAACTTTATACAAAATGAGCACTAAAGAATAAGTCTTCCAAATAATATGAAACAAACAAGCGTGATATCCCACATACCAGACTTCTTGGCATCTAATCACAATCTGTCAATATATGCTCGCAGGGTCGTTAGACTGCGAGGAAACAGACTGTTGTTACGCTATTGACCTCTGGAATTTTAGGAGAATGCCCCGCCACTAACTGTCATAGCAGCCGAATTTTTCTACGTTACCCACTCGGTTGGACAAACTCTTATCCGACAACAAACCTATACCCATTGGAGGCGCGAGGGAGGGAGAGGAGTGGGAGGGGTGTATTTCCTCCATGCGAAAGGGGGCGCCGTCGTAAGCTTTTTTTCAAAACTGAAATTATCATAGTATTTCACCTCATTTTTGTGTAACGGGGGCAATTCTTGACAAAACTTGTATTTAGGAGGGGAGGGGGAGGAGGGAGGTTGGCAACTGACATCAAAACTATTCTCTGTGGCAAAGTTTGTGCTGTTGAAATCAGATATAATTTGAGAGGAATTATTTATTTAATAAATTCATTGGAATTATTAAAGTGCTCATTGGCTTTTGAATTAATACATTACTTTGAACTTTTGTGAACTCATTGAAAGACATTCTAGATTGTATCATCGTGCTATATCAGGACATTCAAGACTATCGTAACTCATTCGGAACATTCTATATTTTTGGACTTGTGATTAGGGCATTTAGGATTATTTGTAATGTGATTCACATTGTAAGGATCTCTTGAATTTTACTTTGTATTGTAGGGAAATAAATTGCTTTCTGAAATTACTTAAATTGTTGGTTTCACTTTATTTCTGTTACATATTTTAAGACCAAGAGTCGTAACAATACGTATTATTTAGACTATATGCGCAAGTGGGATAGCAAACATATTGTAGAATGCGGCGGTGGAAAAGAAATTGGTAGCGAAAACGACGGCGCTTGAGCACCCGAGTTTTCTCTGCCAATACCCTTGGAGTACTTCGCCCTTCGATATATTATTGTCTAACTGATTCATTGTATGACAGCTGCTTTCTTTCCGATTTTTAGATGAGCAACTCTCTTTCGTTTTTTCAACTGAATAACATAACTTCCCTTATGAATCTCTTTCCAGGCATCCCGGTTTCTTGTTTTTTTAAAATGCCACACCATCTATCTAGTGAAATGTATCCAATCATTTTCGACTCATTTCGTGATTATAATTGTGTCCCGCTAAAAGTCGTCATTTGTACATTTGCGTTGTACAATGCTGTGATGTTGAACAAGACTATTGTAAATCATCTTGTCACACGTTTTGAATCATTTTGAAGGCAGGTCAAGAAGTGAAAACGTCATATATACTTAAGATCTTCTTAAATGGAAACGCACACCGTATTTAAGGAATATTTGTTGACAGTTTGACATGTAAAGTTGACTGAATCTTGATAATATTCCGCTGCTGAAGGAAAACTGTCACGATTTCCTCTGCTGAAGAGAAACTGACTTAAAGGTGCAAAACTTTCCTTCAATCCAACCTAAATTTACCTGGAAATATTACATTGCTTTATTTCCTAAAATATATTCATATTGCATTTGAATGAGTTTTGCGGAAATTAAAACTACAAAATATGGCCAAAATATGTCAAACTGAATATACTGATGTCAATGGTGTATTTATGGAGTAATGGTTAAGAAGTTTAGTTGGTTTTTCTTTCCCTCGCGTTAATTCATTATTCGATGCTTTCTTTCATTATTCATTTGCACGATGGTACAATAAATACAATAAAATTTTACTATGTTCATCATTTCACTTGTTCCCTGAATCAATTTAGAAAATATACCCCTCTCTCTCATTGGATAAACTAGGTTTTTCCTCGCGTTGATTCAGTTTTTTCTTTCCGCAATATGTTTTCTTTTGTTGCTGATATATAGGGTGGCACGATAAATACAAGCAGATTTTGATTCCTACCTTTTTAATGTTACTCGCTAAATTATTCTCTCTCTCTCTCTCTCTCTCTCTCTCTCTCTCTCTCTCTCTCTCTCTCTCTCTCTCTTTGTAATATAGACGTATCTGACCGGAGACGGGAGACAGCGCCTGACGTCATCAATCAATATTCCATTTGGTAATGGCCATCCGTAGAATACCGGTTGCTAGTACCCCACGGCCTAGTAGTTGGTTATCAAAATTTAGAACACAGGAGGGATCTGACAAGAAAGCCGTTTTAATACAATAATGAAATGTATCAGTGAGAGAAATTTTATATAAAGTCACAGTGGCGTTTTCTTCTACTTCACTTTCTCCCACCCTTCCTCTCTCACTCCATTAGAATGAACAGTTTTTTGAGTTTGTCAAGACTGTAGATATATGTAAGCAATGAGGAGGTGTCATCAAAATGCATAAAAACAAACCGAACCAACAAAAGGTAGGTTTTCAAATATTACCCTATTTTAAAAGAGTTTTGACATGAATGGTGCAAATTGTCAGTGACACCCATCCAGAACTTGTTGCACTCTAGACAAACGCTGGAAGTTTTTACTAAAAACCTCTTGATTAAACATAATAGTCTACTAAAATTATTTACGTCATGATTTCAATTCTCATCACACTCATAATCTTGTTTGAAAATGATGGAGAAAAAGGGTATAGATGAGTGTTGACTGCAAACATAAATTAGGTCATAACTGAAATTTGGGTGCAGCGTCTGTTACCGAAATAGAGAGTAAGCTTGCCAGGGCCACACATTTCACGTTTGAACGCAGAAATAAACAAAATATAAAAACAAAATCATTGTGGATAAACTCACAATCATTAAAATCTTTTGTTTCAAGATGTTAGGCTCTGGATTCTGCCTGATAGGACAGCTCTGTGATGATTCTACAGTACCACTACCCCGGCAATATTCACTGTATCAATCCACTCAAGATGTATTAAAGAAAATAAAAATATCTTCATTTTCGCTTCAAAACGGTCATTATTTTGACAAAATACATAATTTGAAACATTATATGTAGCAGCTAAATTTGTTAAAATTCACTATCCTAAATTCTTGCAAACTTTCTCGATTTCTTTTTATCTCTGTAGCAATGCAGCCATTAATCGCACTTGCACAGAATGAAAAACAAATCCATGAAATTCGACGGCTTTTGCCTTCAAAAGTATATAATCAAAAAAAGGCCGACATTTTTTGTAGAGTTCAGGAAATATTTCACGAGTGAAGTAGAAAGATTTTATATTGTCACTCATGACAATCCAATGTTTCCACTTCACTCGTTAAAATATTTCCTTATATCCACTCAACGAACGTAGATATCCTCGATTTCTCCTCTAAAATTTCTTTCTCAATTTTTGTATAAATTGTATCCAATTTTTGTACATTAGACATCATTTTACTGATATAGTTTCTGCTTTCTAACCCACAATTTTCTTAAGCTAATTCCCCTTCCTTAATCCATTTTGCTCGAGATCATTTTCTTACCCTGTCAGTTCTTTTTCCTACATATTTCAACCGAGTTCGTCCCCTAAAATCTGATGGACTTGATTAGTCGTCTCTAAATCCTCGATTTCATTTATGAGTTATTTCTCCAGTTCATCTTGTTGTCTCTTTTTTAAGCTCTATAAAAGATAGTTTTACCTCTAATTTCTTGTGGTAACATTTAGAAAAAGAGTTTGATCATTAACTATAAATTGTATATCTGAAAAATGGAATATTATTAAAGCTTAATGCTTGATCACAATGTATAAGATATACAACATATTGACTTTTACAATCATAAATTATCTGCTTCACAAGAGTAATATAATCAGGATCTTTAAGTAATATATTATTCAATTTCCAAAATGTTTTATGTTTTCCAACTTGTTCAAACTCGAAAGTTATTAAAATAAGGAGTGGTCAGTTTTAAGTCTAGGCTCATATTTAACCAACGTAAGTCCACACTTACGAAATTTGATTGGTCAATTTTAAGTCAAACTTAAACTGTAGCAAATCAAATTGCTAGAATCTAGATTGAAGTTCACGTCTTGTTTTAAGTTCTTTTGCGGAAATCCGGGCCAGGAACTATAACTGACTGTTCAGTTATGATAAATATATTCTCTAATAGAGGAACTAAATCAAAACGTGCTTGTTTAATTGGATTTGTTTTTCTCCACCTATTCCTATGAATAACCTTATTTTGTGCTCTCTAGATGTAAAATAACCTTTATTCTACACAGATGTCTAAAGCAGCCTCTTGTGCTTTTGGATTGTTGAGATTCATGTAATTAAAAGAATCATATTATTGATCCATTATTAAATTAAAATTATCCCCAATTACCACACAATCATTATTTCAATCAGCTGTGTCATTCTTTATTTCTTTATAAAAATTGAGACTATCATGATTATGACCATACATTTAAATAAGTATGAATCTGTAGTTCTAAATGATTGTATTGCCTACGTTCTCACTCTTAGTTCTAAGTATAGTCAAATAAGCATTGTTCTTCAAGACAACAGCCACCTTCTTGAATTGGAAGAAAAAGAACTGACAAACATTTCAACAACAACAAAAAAGTGAATCGCATGCAACTTTTGCATTTTTGAATAACATGTACGTCTTGCAGTAAGATTAAAGAATATTGATTAGGTTTCAAATAATTAAAACATCACGTGCCTTGTTTCGATTAAATAATCACGGATAATTCATGTTGATAATTCTTAAAGTATCAGCTATATCTAATGTAGGGTAACTGAAGTACTGAATCATTTGAATACAGCAAGATTACTTTGTGCACGGCCACAGCCGATGATAGTGTGGTTATCAAGTACTCTACCTTGCGATGATATTGTTACGACTGTAGGTCTTAAAATAATGTAACAGAAAGAATGTGAAACCAGCAATGTAAGTAAAATCAAGAAGCTATTTGTTTCTAGACAAATTAACGTGAAAATTCAAAAGACACTTACAGTAACGTGAATTAAAATCCAAATATTCCAATAACCCATTAGTGTCTTAATCACAAATCCTAAATATAGAATGTTCCGAATGGATTCCATTTGCCTTCAATGTCCTAATGTGCTCGTAGTCTTGAATGTTATAATATAACTGAATGATGTAATCCATAATATATTTGAATAGATTCACATAAATTCCAAAGTCAAGTATTAATCCAATATGAGAATGACAATTTGTGGTAATTCAAATGAATATGTAAAATAAATAATTCCTCGCTCTGAATTTGCATTGATTTTTACAACTGTAACATCTCATTACTAAAATAAATTCCATAATAGACTGATCTTAATGACATGAAGTTTTGAAGAGGAATGAAATCTTGTTTACCAAACCTGTATAATTATAAGGATAAGTCACCTGACAGAATATTCTAGAATATGCGTAACTCTAATGGAAATGTACTGGTGTACCTGACTTGTCTCATGTCAAGATATGGGAAATTCCAATCTAAGTACTCAATGCTATGTAAACAAGTCTGAACTTGAACTCAAATACAGTAAACATGTTGTTTGGAAAATGACCAAAGTACAACTTACCTCATGGACACATATTATAAATTCAATATACATAACAATATTGTCGTTATGAAGCACTCTACCATGTGAACATGTACTGACTGATTATGTATGATATGATATGCGATGATATTGTGGTTATTAAGCACTCTACCATTAGTTAAATTATAGACAACTATCTCTTAGGGGGTGTATCGGACACATGATAGCAAACTTGAATGAAAGACAGGGGGGAAGAGATGAAATAAAACTATAATCATGACAAAATAGATGAAATAAGAGAATGTTTTGTGATTGGTCATACACGTCCATGTATAACACAACCAAGTTGGTCAATCGAACAAAAACAAATAACGTCTAAGTTAATAAATACTAAATAACAATCTTGGAATTTTGAAACGCAAAATAAATGTTTCACACATGGGTCCAACACCATAAAGCTCAAATGTCATAATTGAAGAGAGCATATAATGCACCTATATCTATTTAGGTCGGTATTCTACAAACCAAGCTTGTAATAAGAACAATAAATACAATTATCTCACATTTTAATGGACTAATTTTTCTTCGATATTTATTTATATATTATCGCCTAGTCAGTCATTGTTCGGCATCAATGCGTGGACTATATTATCTCGGAAGTATTGCAGCCATTTTCATGAAAACTTATCCAATATTATTATAAGAAAAGATACATTGCTGGCTGAAGTGACACAATGACATACCAATGCAGAATTAAATTGTTTTCTGATGTTGATGTAGGCGTGGCACGCGTTCTTTTATACAACAGTTTATGTTGACTAAAAAAAGTATATCAATAGCAGACCGGTGCAGAATCAAATTGTGGCAAATTTCGAAAAGTCATTTGTATCTTGATTTTGAATGCGATTAAATACGCAGTATTTGCATCGGGAAGTTTGGCAATAACTGTAATAGTTAGTCAGTAGGCACGTACGCATTCAATATACAATCGTAAGAGAAGCAACTTACGATAACACTAACCTGACCAATTACAGATCTCACGCAACTATTTGAAACAACATATGCTATCAAATATTTTTTTTTAATGTAAACAAAAATTATATACATTTTTTGTTCTGTAACTTAGTTTGCACAGTTTTCCTAGACACATACAACTGCAAATATACAAATATGATATGCTGTACTTTAATGCGGTTATTGCCTCTTGAAATGGTCCATTGTCAAAAATACATATGCAGTCATGGTATTAGAAGTACCTTTTACACCTCGTTTTGAAAAACTTCACATTTACTATTTTAGCAGCATGTCAGGTGCGTCGTCCCTAGACCACCAGTCCAATGTCCGTTGTAGAACATGGGGCCATCAGTACCTCGTGGCGCCACATTCTCGCATGTTTCCCGTGGTACATGAAAGAATGACACCAACCATGGGCTCCGTAAGACCCTGCGCAGGCCCAGGGAACAAAATAGGAAATGTAAAACAAAAATATTTTTAAGATGTGTGACACCATAACGAAAATGAAAGGCATTAATCTTTCTGGGTGGTTGATGTTTGGTATGACTGTCCAGTGTAACAAATCATGTCTTAGTGGTCTTTGCAAAATACACCTCCAGAGACAGAGAAAAGGAAGTGTTCTGCTAGTACCATTGCGGCTATGTGGAAAGGGAACACACGCTGGATGTAGGCTCTGTGTTTCGTGTGGTAACAATAAGGTGCAGCATCATTTGGTGTATATAGAGCAAAAGGCCAGGAGACAGTTTTCTCTCGTATTTCAACAATTGAGGAAGGCTAAAACATCCATTTAGAGATTAGTGTCCTTAGATGTATACTGATAAAATTGCATTGGTAACAAGGAAGGATAGGGTCCAAAAGTCCATTTAGAGATTAGTGTCCTTATAGGTATACTTAAAAAAGCATGGGCAACAAGGCATTACAGGAGATTAACGACTTGGCTCGACGAGGCTTTCTTAGTTCAGAGTCACAGGCAGTTATGGTGGCTGTTGTCATAAAGTGTCCCACTCCCGCACCGCGTCAGCGAAAAGTACGGCCTACACTGACTCCATATCAGCGTGACGAATGACCAACTCTGGCTCCGCGCCAAAACAGCGAGAAGCCCACTACGATTCTGCGCCAAAAAGGCGAGAAGCCTACACCGGCTCGACATCTAGCACACAAGCGCGAGGAGCCGATGCCTACTCACAGTTCCAGACTGACGGATAATGAAAAAGTATGCCTACACCTTAGAGTTGGAGGTCTTTCAGAACTTTTGAAAGGGTGGCGTGATGTATACACAGAAGGACACTAACCGTTTTCACAAAGTACTCTAGGATTCTGTTTCAAGTGACACAAATGTTGTTGCTAACCTCTTTATGGCTATGGACGAGCTAAGCTGGATGGAGATCCGTTATTCCCTTGAGCCTGAGGTTCATGTTATCTTTATAGGCAAGGAAAAGAAAGATCCACCGCTTGACTGGACAAAGAAGGAGGTACACGAGGGTGGTAGATATCAGCCCCCTGTATTTTCCCAGTGGGTGGACAACTCACGGTCTCTCTGGGATAGTCCGGACTTTCGTTCTAGGTCAGTGAAAGGCTGTTCTTGAGAAGCGCCAACTAACGGCCAATCCATATTTTGGAAGCTTCCTCGTCCTGGCCAATATTCCCCTCCTGCCTACAAACCTTAGGAGATGTGCTGGGACGATGCAGACAATTGTCTTCCGCAAGTGGCGACTACCTTGCATTCCTATTGACTTTCATGGCAAAACGCTCGTCCGAGTTTGGCGTGCTCTGCTCGGCGACATCGTGGGCGACCAGCAGACGACCGCAAGAGCTGGCCAGAGAAGCGCAACCGGCAAGTTATGGGATAGGTTTTACAGCTCTAATACAAAGTGACCCCACGGACTGCGCCCTCACACTGCAATAAAAAACGAGCTTACTCTCTTTGGCCACTTCCACCATAGTCCGCGCTGTGGACTGCTTATTCCACAGGAACAGCTTCTAGATGCAACCAAGATTATTGGCATTGACGTTGCCCTTGCTTAGACTTCTATGATGGCCAAACTATCGTTTTTGCCTGTACTATCCAAGTTTTACCACCTGCAAAACCTCAGCGGTGCTCCAATCTGACCTGCACGCTTTTACCTGGTAGAGGTTGTAAGCTTCGATCCTATTATCTTTCCCTGAAGACACTACTTTGTCTCGGCCACGGTCTTTAAATATGCAGAAGGGCGGCGCATTAGGTTTACGATCCTCTTAGAGTTTGTACCCCATGACGCAAAACAAAGTATTGGGTAAGCTGTACAGCTGTGAATAGCACCGAGGTCAGTGACTGCGACAGAAAAGTACGTAGCAAACCTTGTCTACAGACTTGCCTGCAGACGCTATAATAAGGCAG
The DNA here is from genome assembly GCA_029931535.1 of Margaritifera margaritifera. Taxonomy (NCBI): domain Eukaryota; kingdom Metazoa; phylum Mollusca; class Bivalvia; order Unionida; family Margaritiferidae; genus Margaritifera; species Margaritifera margaritifera. Next base: position 373,756 of record JAQPZY010000781.1, on the reverse strand, counting down.
CATGGGAGCAGCTCTACCAAGACAAGAGAGAGGCCTTAGCATACGGCAACGGCTGCCTGCATAGAGCTTGAACTAGACCTCCGCCTAGTTATTTACCAGCTACATCAAGAACTTTCAGAGGGCTACAGGACGATTTGGCTTTTCATTATCAATGGCATGCGCATCTTGCTCCTCAGGTTTGTTAGCGCACTGGGCGACACTGCAGTTGGAGTACATACAGATTGTGTCTGCACGACTTTGGAGGAGCCGGAAGCCTGCCATCGTTTACAAGAGGCAGGTTTTCAATTTACATAAACATACTTCTGTAGGTGGCACGAGGTGGGTCGGCTCCGCATCGATGCCTCAAAGCCTGCTAGCTTGCGAAATGGACGACCTGGGGGTGGCTGTATGTCCACGTCTAGCTGACTTAAAAAGAGAGCAAATTACTTCGGACGACGAATAGGACGACAAGGAGGATACCAGACTGATAGAAGCCGAAACAAAAGGATAGAAGAGGAAATATACAGCTATCTAGCAGATGCTACCGGGCGAAAAAAATAAATAAAGGCTATCGTAGACGAGCTTAACGGTCGAACTGATACTCGTCTACCGAAGGCTGGTCCACTTCTAGTTACCGAGTCCATTCCTAGAACAGGTAAAACCAGCTTTGCCATTCGCAGGGCGATGCTAACAGACAAAACGATTAGCAGCTGCCCCCTGGAATGCTCTTTGTGACGATCTAGCTGAAAATGGATTTAACGCGGTTCCGATGCAAATGTTACTGGGTTGGCGTCCAGTAGGTGCAGAAGACTACGTTTCCTTAACGTCCTATGATGTCAGTGGCTACGACGCCATTTTCTTTCACGAGGTCTAGCTCCACACCGTGTCCCAAGGACATATAATTCTTATCAACGGTGACCCTGCTCAAAACGAAGCCGCTGAACAGATACTTGATGTTAACGTTCACCAATACTATACTGAGACCCTTGCTCAAATCTTTCCACGTCACCTCCTCCTTCGGGAACCTAAGCGCTACGTTGAAGAAGACCCACAGCTAATTGTGACTCTCTACAATAACCTTATGACCAGTCGCAACGGCCAGGCCTTTGCAGTATGTATAAAGCACGGCATTCAACAGGTGACATGGGACAATTTGCAGCAGCAAAAAGACGCTGCCTTCGTCCCTCAAATGCTTTTATCAGCGACAGCGTGGACCGTGAGAACGCCTGGGCGCAGAACATTTGGCGACAGCAAGAGCAAACAGACGAATGGCAGGTAGGAGACTACGTGTTCGGCCGCACCTATATCTGAGTGGCAGGGGAATGGAAGATTAACTCGAATGTCGAGTATGCAGCGCAGGACGTCACCAAGCCCCACCTCACCATCCAGGGTTGCGACGGTGTAAACCGAGCCTCTTGGTCACGTCGAGATGGCTCCGCATCGCAATTATCCGGTGCCATATCCTAGAGATCATCCTAGTCACTCACAGCTACCCCATGCGCCTCTTCCGCCGGGGTATCGAGAAGCGCGTCCAAGGACAGAAAAACATAGATGACGCAGCCGGACGGCTGTATGATAGTGCTTTCTAGGAACGACAAGCAGGAACGCAATACGCCAACGTGACTGCACCATGCTACATGCCCGGAGCCGCTAGAGAAGGACTGGAGCATTGACCGCATTGATAACGCTAGCGCGCGGACCCAGGACAATTGCAAGGTTACGCGTTGGCGCTGCCAAAACTCCAGTGCACACCGTCCCGCTCAAAATACACAGTCAAGACAACTCAAGAGCGGCCGGTTGCTGCAGATGTGCATATACGAAATCTGCTCACTTTAGGCTGAGCATGGAAAATGTACTCTTTGCAACTAAAGGACACGATAACAGTTACGCAGCAGAGAACGCGACGCGCCGTAATGCCTAAAGATTTTATGCCTACTGGGGCTTCTCCTGGTACATACTATACTGACCAGTGTTCTTTGACGAGCTGAGCCGGTTCAACAACCGCTACAATCGCATTCTCACAGTAATCTTCTCCAACATCCACTATGTCTACGCCAAGCCTCCGAAAAGCAAAAGGGACACATCAGCGGCAATTGCCCGGTTTTTAGCTCAAGCACCACAACGACACTCAATCCGCCAGCTATAGACAGATATCGGAACTGAATTTGCCACACGCCCCTTTTTGGCCCTAACGAAAGCCAATGGCGTTGACCACCACTTCGCCGAGGCAACAATCTACGCTCCACTCGCGCAGATTGACAGCTTCCACCTCCGAACTATTCTTATGCGTTGGTTTCTACCGGCATAAACAACTGGGGGTGGGGACGTCCACCCTCAAATCATTGAGGCGTATAACGGCCATATGCACCGAGGCATCCGGCAGGCGCCTGCCAAAGTTTGGTTCCGAAGGAATGGAACATACTGGAGCGGAAGACTGGGCGTGTGCAATGCGTGTGGCTATCCGTGTTGACAGAGGTCCCTTAGTCTGCTCGTGACGCTAGCATGTACCGGTACGCCTTATAACAAACCGGGTAGGGTTTATCAAAGAAAGCGCTCCTCGGTGGTTGGTGTGCGTCCACCCGATTGAGAACCGCGTCGAATGCGTGTTCGGTACCTTTAAGAATTACGAGATGCAAGCCGTGCCCGCGCAAGCCAGCGCGCAGTCGAAATGACGTGTACTTGGTGCGCTACAGGAACAATCGCCAACCGCTGATAGACAACAAGAACAAATCCGGTTGACAAATGACCAGTAAAGGTTTGACGCCTCGCTAACTCTCTCCACCACGTTTGCGCAGCGGCGCCTGTGGTCAGTTCCACTCGTAAAAATTGTTTGTTGTGTCCCTCACTACGCGTGTCCCACGTGCCATACGGCTCTGATTAGGGCTGTCCCAGCTCGCGGAATAATTTGGGACACTTTAAACCGACTGTTTACACACTTATGGCGTTCACCCACTACTAGTTTGGTTTTCATGTTGCCCTTTTCGAGTCAACGCCCACAGCATTTGCCAACTTTGTGGCCGTTTATGTTGTTTAGGTCAGGCCTTATGCTAGTTGCGGATGTTGCTGCTGTGTGAGTGCAACAGGTAGTGTCCGTAGCATGTGGTATCTATACGATTTATTGCGGCCTTGCTAGACTCTAGTCGAATGTCAATCCTTGTGCCTGGCTCGCAGTAGTTGTGGCGCGGTAGATACTTTTCCCCGGTATACTTGCTACAGGGCAGTACCATTAGCTTTCCGACGTTAGAAGCTGTGTCCTAACATTGCTTCTGCTCGCGTACCCTATCGTACCGACTAGCAGGAGCACGCGAGACGATGGTGGAATCTTTTACCCTGCATTACGTGCAAGTTTCTTGGAATGAGTATTTCCTATTGGCGAGCAGCCCTTCGTGTTCGCCTACAGTTTCAGTCTTTTGCCTACAGTGCAGGCAATATGCGATCATTTTCAAGGACGTAGCGACCTTTTAATAGCATGGACATCATTGGCTTTTCAGCCACAAAAGAGACCCACAAGTCGCGGCATAACTGGTCTCGGCTGCGCCTGACCCCATCCAAACTCTGTTCCTTGGCTCCTCTGGTTGTGGAAAGACGCAACTGCTGCGGAACTGCCTGACGCTCTGGACGAAGAGAAGCAGACTCTACGTGGTAGCGTCCAGTGCGGACGAACTTCAATGCAAGGAAATCTTGCGCCAAATCAACAATGTCATAATTTTCGAGCAGGTCAAAATGCTGCTAGAGGCCACGGATGAAAAGCCGAGCGACGAAACACTAGTCACCATTGAGGACCCCGTGGTGTTTATCTTCAACGTTAAAAAGGCGCCAGGACCTGATGATCTACACAGCGGTCAAGACAACGTCATCGTCTATGACAACGTGATGCTCGAGGAGCAAAATTACCCTAGAAGAACGCCGACGTGTTGTACTTGGCTCAGCTCTACACCCAGCTTCCAAAGGTAATTCGTGACAGCACAAATACAGTGGTCCTCTTCCGTGTGACTGATGTCCATGGCCTGCGGAACGTGCACACCACATGGTGTGCCGCCAACATGGACTGGCACGAGTTTCTTGTACGAGTCAACGTCTATAACTCACAGCCTTGCTACCATAGACCTGACAAACACAGCCCAGTACAGTTTTATGCTGTCCTTGATAAGGCGTAGGCTGTGTCAAATTGAAGTCTTGCAAATATTTTTGAAGACATTACAAATCCGCACTGCAAAGGCCGCCGATGAGACCAGCAGTAGCAAAGGCACTTGCTGAGCAATCGGAAGACATGCAGTTAACAAATGCTAGCCTGATACTCTGCTACAGCGGCCCTGACGAGCTGGCCAAAGGCCTCGAAAGGCTGATAGGGTCTTTTAGGGCCAGCAACACGTCCCTCGAGCTAGTCAACGAAGTTAGCAGCATCTGCCAACACCTTCTATGTGATGATATTATAGACGATGCTATATTTAAAGCGCTAATTAAAAAGTTTCATGACGGGGTTTCTGAGTCAAACAAGTGTACTGTTGGAACGGCATTGGATGCAAACGGCACAATGGGAAAATACTAAAACAGATGGGTGAGGCTGTATCGCCCCACCTTCAGACCATTCAAGAGCATGCCGCCCCCAGAAACACACAGATGGTGTGAGCGAGTTTAAAAAAGCCGTCTTTTTGACGTCATTTTTTCCGACGCCAATTAAGGCCTCCAAGGACACAACCCTGAGATTGCTCTGGCGTCTCTTCGGGTCGACTACAACTGGCCCAATTTCTCTCCCAGCCTGTTGGCGGCTTTTCGGACAACAATAGTTTTCTTTTTTGTATACCATCAATGGCGCCATATGGAAGCCGGTATAACTGTTACCGCATGCCTACAAAATAGATACCATTAACAAAGAAATCCAGCAACAGAGTAAGGCCCTGAAGGGCTACAGCACCAAAATTAGCATTGTTGCCAGTGAGCCAACCCATTCAGCAGAGATATATGTCAGTTCCACAGCCTACAGCATCGACATTGCAAACTCAATCTTGCGCCAGGTGTTGGGATGGTCCGCCTCGGTAGACCCCGCAAAGGATACTTTTGGCGATTTCTACAAGGTCACGTCCTGCACTGTGCAGATCACCACCACTATCTCTGTATACTTTTCATGCGATTCCATGGGTGACTCCTACGTGCTCTACAACTTTACTCCTGACCAGAATCCAGGTAGGCTCATGGAATTCGCACCACCCCAAAGTGCGCTGTACGCTGACTGACCAGGATGGCAACCTGCACGACCTCCGCGATGAGACGCTTTCCGTTGACCTCTATGTCTGAGACCACCCTCCACTTTAAGTATATTAGAGACTGATTGCTGCATTTGTCTTTTAGCGTTTGTAGGCGCCCGAAGGCCGGTTTTTCGTGTACACTATTTTAAAGGACTCGGTGATATCATCCAAGCCACAGTTAGAGCAGAATCCACGACCGCCACAGCACTGGCCAGAGTCGCCGCCCCACCCGCCAGAGCCGTCCCTTTGCATGCCGTCAATATTAAGACGGCTGCGTAATTGCAAAAGGAGCGCTGCCATCAACCACCAATGCCGTCTGTGGCAAAAAGGGAGTGGAAATGTCAAGTGATTGCCTCAGCAGGTTGGCACTACATTTGGCCAAGACTATGCCTCCCGAAACGCGTGCTGCTGTAAAAGAGGTGACCCGCCAAAATGTTACCACTCTGGATCAACCTGTCGCTGTAAACTTGACCGCGGTCAAAAATATATTTTCGGAAACGCGCAATGTTATCGTGGCTAACTTGGCCATAGGCACAGGACTTCGCCTCTCACCATATTGGAAGATGGTCGCACGACAACAACAACAAGATATTCTTTATTGCAATAGCATTCTTCCAAGACGTGCAAGACCCAACTCTCGACACGAGAACCCGTGGGACTGCTGCATCTGCGATCTGCAATACTACTCGTACAAAGCACGTGATCCCAATCAAAAAGGTTGTGTGGAGCTCCATGTGGAGGACACCTCGCGCTATTTTCTCCCCGCCGAAACCTTTATTGAGATTGTCAGTGAACTCACAAAGGAAGACTGGACAGATTACACCGCAGAGGTCAGGGTGGCATTTGTAAATAACGGTTTGAATGCGCTGTTCGACTGTGCCCGCTATATCATTGATAACACAGAAGCTGAGTCCTGCCTGGATGATGCCGATGTTGCCAAGACCATTCTAGGCCTTGCTTGCTAGAGTGACGGCCGCCGGAGATGGTCAAGCGGATGTAGTGAGCGGTAACAGCCCGAACTTCAGCCAAGGCATCGCGTTGCGAAAGGCCCAAGTATACGAGCACGTTAAATTTCCTATGCAATACCACTGACCCTCATCTTCGGCTTCTGTCAGGATGTATGCAAGGTCATCTTTGGCGCCAAGCATACTGTCGTGCTGACCCGTAAAAATACAGACGATGACGTCATCTTCATCGATAATGCCGCTGCAGCTGGCAGGATCACTCTCTCAGAGTTTGCCCTTTGGACGCCGCTGTAACGCATCCGGCCGACGAATCCTTTTAGACCATTCCAGCAAAATTGTGGAATTTATCAAAAACTATATTGACGTTGGTAATGCCTCGAGGGTATTAAAGACCGGCGATACAACGAACAGCGCGCTTGTAATGAACAACGACTTAGTCGAAAAGGTACGAGACGCTGTTGACCCTCAAAATGCTGCCACCTTAAAGTTTTTCACTATCCAGGTACCACACGCACCAGCCGATGTTGGGACCAGGCCGTACGTACTGGCATCCTCTTTTGGTCGGCGCCTGCCTTATCGTAGCCGACACCTTTGGTCCAGTCGGCAACCACCGTTATGTCTACCGAGAATGCGATCATCATTGGGTACCAGATATCGCTGTCGTCTACTTAATGGCCAGAGTTCAACGTCACCAAGTGCATCTGATTACTATCGCTGAGATTCAAAACTTTCAAAACGTTGGTGGTTTTATCCTCAGGAACAGCAACGACAACACTATCAGCATCATAGGTGCTGGATTTTACTTCATTAACCTCCATGGACGTCATGGCAGCGGATCGTGGACAACGCTTCAATCCGTGTAAATGGAACCATACAGGCACAAAATGACAGTCAACCGATGGCATCTCCTACGAAAGCTTTACAACTAAGTTTGCGTCAATGTTTGCCGCAAGAGACACCATCCGTTGTCAGGGATTCAACGTCGATTAGCTTAAAGCAACACAAAAAAGCACTATTCATTGGTGTCGATTGCCAGTCCTGCAATCGACGAAAAAGACGGAGTATTGGTACATGACATCGACAATGAATACAAACAACTGCTGCAAGAATATCTGTGCCTCCTTTAGGTTAACAAGTGACGATTCAGATTGGAGTGGAACGAGGATGCAAAGCAGATAGACATCGAGCACTGGAGCCAACCAGATCACCATAAGTCAATCCGAGAGCAGCTAAAATTAATTAGCTGTGGAAACAATAGCCAAACGTATTGCCCTGGAAGCGTCTCGGACGTAATTGCTACTTCAATAGCAACGTGACGTTTGAACATAAAGAGCTCACAGCGGTGTAATTTTTGTCTGAGTATGTAAATCCCTCAATCACTCATCGGCGACAAAACACTACTTATTTTGTTTTTGTTCTTGTCTTTTGTTTTCTTTCAACAACAACAAAAAATAAAAAAAACACACGCACTCTACCGCATCGCAGTATTCGGCCAAAAGACTGACTCGTCGCAGAGGCTAAAAGGCACAGTAATGTTGACCCTTGATAATAATACTATATTGGAATCTGGTGATATCAGGGAAGCTATAAGCTTTTTTGATATCGCCACGGTCTTAGCTGCAAGCACAGACAATCGGTTAAAGGTATGGGTTCGCAAACTAACCGGATCCAAGGACAAATTAGAGTTTCATATCAGGCTGCTTATAGAGGAATTATAACTTCAAAAAATCCGAAAATCCAAGATTCACACGATATTCGTCTGAAAAGGATCAACAAAGCTAAAGCATTAATACGAACCGAGGTTCAACAGCGGCGTGCTCTGTACAAAAAGTACAAACGCGCAATAAACGCGGTGGGTGGTGTGGACAACACACTGACGACTGTGTCTATGAGCACTAGTGTGGCGGGGATTGGAACTCTTGTCAAGAAATCTTGCTATACCCATCGCGACCGCCCTTGACACTACAGTTTTTAACTGGAAATTTTACCACCCGGCGACTATTGAATGAAAGCTAAATAGCACCATGAAATCTGTCTTGTCCGAATCAAAGCTCAGAACAATCTCATACCATATTTCTAAGGCGCTGCTTGACAAGGTAATATCAGAAGAGGAGTTCAAACTTATCCTAAACAAAGTGGACATATACACAACCATGAATAATGAAATACGGGCCGTGTCGCACAAGGTCATACACTTCGGTTGTAATCGACGAAGTGGCAAAAATCGAACTAATAGCTCGCTTAAGAACCGAAGCTCACGAGGAGAACATGAAAGATCTCGCTGGAAATTTATCAAAGGATTTGTGTTGTCTGTCGAAACGACAAAAATAAAAAATCCATCGAAACAAAGGCTTTCTGACTCGAGACCTATTCCTAGAGCACCTCCAGCATACGATGCGGTGTTTCAATAACAGATGGGCAAAAAATATGTTGTTTATTTTTGCGTTGAGATATTTTATACTGCTCCTCATGTATTGCACTGTTCCAAATATATTTTGAATAAATACATCGAACTTTTGCATAGCGATACCATGGTCTCCCGTCAGGAAAAATGAGCAAAGTCAATCTCAAATTACCTTCTCGCCGACATCAAGCATCACAACGAACAGCTGAATACGGTAGTAGCGGCCAAACTTACCAAGCAAAGTGTCGTGCTTGAAGCAATTCTAACCAGGCTTGAATTTCTCAAACCTAATTCAGTTGTTGGCACCAAACGAGCTGTTGGTACAGTAGACACTACCTACAGTGACGTGGTTGTCAAGAGTAACTAGGTAGACTGAAACAAGGTAACAATGTCAATGCTCTGGTGTAGCGCCATTTGGGTCACCTCAGACTAATTTCACCATGAGTTTGGCGGCGCAGACGACAGCACCGAGGTGCAGAGCGTCAATGACATTCTAGCAGCTGACGACTCGGTAGCCAAGCAAACACATTCAATGATAGGCTTCTATTCGAAGGTGCGGTAGTTTTGAGAAAAGATACTTACAGACGACCAAGCAAAGACAGCATGATTGTAAATCATTTTGTTTTGGCACCGGTTAGGGACCCACCCGTTTACTCTCTTTGTCATTCGTTCCGTGGGCCCTGGCAAGCCCATGGCGCATGCCAATTTTTTTTATTTGGCACGAGAAACATACGATAACGTGGCGCCACGACGTACCGCTGGCCCCATTCCTACACGCAGAAATTGGACTGGTGGTGTAGGGACGACGCAGGTGCTATTGCCACAACAGAATTGGACTGGTGGTGTAGGGACGACGCAGGTGCTATTGACACAACAGAATTGGACTGGTGGTGTAGGGACGACGCAGGTGCTATTGCCACAACAGAATTGGACTGGTGGTGTATGGACGACGCAGGTGCTATTGCCACAACAGAGTAGTATAAATATCTGCCAATCCATTACACAATTTGAAAACGCTTAGACTCATTCTATGCTTTGTGGCACGCTAAAAAGTAAAAACAAACCTGGTACTATTTTCTATTAGCTATGTTTTGAGGACCACCAGGAAACCGCATTGTATTTGTTGCGCCGTCCCAAAATCACGTGCATGTGACTATATTTAGGCCCTTGCGAAATTTTCTTTTGGAAAGATAAAGCAATCTTTGTACTGAAATTACACGATATTGTGTTTTCCTTATCACTTAAGATCCGATTCCGCTAAACAGTGACAAGATAAAGAAAAATATCCCTTCTTAAAGTTATCCCACACCTGTTCATCATGATAATAATATTGTTACTTCAAACGGATTATTTGACTTACTACTCGTACCGCGTGCATCTATTTTGTTGATGTTGTCCAAACCAAACAGCGAATTAAAAATATCATAGACTTCAAGCAATTGGGAAAGCTAATATTTGTCATTCATCTAACATTGTTCAATCGTCTGCATCTCTAGGACTGTGACCAATATTACTGATGTTTTAAAAACTAAATTCACACGGTACCAGTCTAAATAATTACTATACATCAAAATAACCTGTTAGGTCTGGAAATTCCCTGAGAGTTTTTATTTGATATGGAGGCGAGAGTAAGGAAAAGGGGATAATTCAACCAATTTGAATCGACCAGAACTTAGTGTTTATTTTTCCTTATTATTCTTTTTGTATTGTTTTTCATGTATCTTACCCGTAATATCATACACAAGGTGGGCTACAGAGACAAGAACATTGTTATTGGCAGTATCAATGCTGATTTTAAATAAATACTTGATTAATGATCGCCCTCGAGCTTCAGAAGGTCGTGTGTCATCTTTACTATTATTGTTTTATTGTTATTCAGTTTTGCAATGACTGAACTATCGAAGATCCCCGCGGAATCCACCATTTATACGGTCTTAACTTTCTAAAGGGGTTTAGATGTTTGTCTTGTCTCGTCTTCTTTGAATACTATTCCATAGATACTTCAGATAATCTCGACAGAAGCTCAGTGTACACAAACGGTTGTAGAAGTCCCTTTTATGGGCTAAGCAACGAGACGTAAGTAGCCTAAGTCTTGGTGATTACGGGACATGTACGAGATTTAAAAATATCTGGAAACTCAGATATCGGATTAGGAAGCTGACAAAAAAGTGATTTGACGAAAACTTCACGTTGGATTGGAACGATAGCTGTCTGAAAGATGGACGATCAGGCCACCTACGTATTTAATATTAAGCTTCCCAAATGGAGCTAAATCACTGCCATCAAACACGCTGGCAAAATGTATTGTTCTCTGCTCGTGATTTTATGTGCAGCACGCTCGATCCTGGATAAAAGAAACGTAATAGCCAAATAATAAAACGATTTCCAAAACAGAGAAAACTCGGTCTAGTTCCCTGAGTGGAAGCCTGTTTTTCCTCCAGGGCCAGTCATGTCTAGTAAGTTCATACAAAAACAAAACAAGGGGTAAAAAAGACAGTGTCAACTTACTTAAAAGTTCCTGTGACTGAAACCTCCATGTTCAGGAGTCACTTAGAATATATCACTTACCAGAATTAACAAAAACAATTTTAATACAAAGCAAACTAGATTTAACTTTTTGCACCACTACTATTCACTATTGTTCACCCAACACTGTTTACCTTTGACCTCTCCCGTCCTTCAAAAATAACAAAAATTGCGTGTCACTACGCGCGCGCGCGTATGTGTGTGTGTGTGTGTGTGTGTGTGTGTGTGTGTGTGTGTGTGTGTGTGTGTGTGTGGAAAAGGGGAGAGAGAACAGCAGCTTGTCTCATGTCACCTCTAAATCACTTATAGCAAACTATTACATAGTTCCTATCAGCACATATAAATCCTCTTCGTTTACTTGAACTTGCTATTCACTGTTTGACATTGCAATTAACGTTAAAATACCAAGAAGAGCAAATATGAACCTGGACAAAAATAATACCCTAGAAAATAAGTATAATTTACTTACTTACTAATGTTATAGCAGATGTTGGCAGAAGGTGTATGTGTACATATGTGCATACAGCAACGTGACATATATACACATATGCATTTTTCATCACACACACACACACACACAGACATATATATATATATATATATATATATATATATATATATATTAAAACATGCATAAACTCTTTCACATCAAGTCAATGCCACTAAAAGTAATTTCTAAACACTACAAATTTGACTAGACTATATAAAAAGGCAGACTGAAAACAAAATGGCAGCAAAACTATAGCAATTCCATCAGATCAGCAAATGAGTTTTAATGTAAGCGACTACATTAAGCTAGTAAGCAAGATGCCTATGGAGACCCTTTGCAGGATCCACCTCTTTAAGTACAAATAAATCTTTCGAATTCATATAACTGCTTGTCTGGCTACATCTGGGAGAAATTTCACAGCTTAGCTGCTGCGTAGCTAAAACTGTTTTACCATACTTTGTTGTCCAGATTTCTCATGTTATCAAGCATGTTTTTTTGCATCCTAGAAACTACTCAGAAAGTTTCATTTTTATAAAAACTGTAACATGTGTACAAACAATTTTACATACCTCTAAGGTATCTACCTCAGTCTGCATAATTGCCCACGTCCTGGTACAGGACCACACGTTTCCGTCTGCGTGTTGTGGGTTATTTTTAAAGGGTTTTATTTTTTTGCCAATTTTATTTTCTTTTGTTTTGTTTTGTTTTATTTTGTTTTGTTTTTCCTTTATTTATAGAGAGTGAGAGCTTACTTTTTGTATTGATAAAACCCGATGATAATGATGACGATGGAAACAGCAAGAACTAGAGCTACAGGCAGAAGCGTCTGCATCAACTGGAAGTTGGTACTGTTTGTATTCTGAGAACTGCTCGAAGAGTTGCTGCTTGGGACGTTATTTCCACATATCAAGAACAGTTGATTCTTCCTGCTTTCTGAAATGAAAACAGAACACAAGAAATAAAATATCGATGAATTATATAAAATGTAACACGCCTAACACTTTTATTTTTTAATGATTTATGTATTTGGTAGTAGGACAGACCTAAGCTCATGGCCCAGTAAATAATGTCTGACACAATTTTTTTAAAGTACGGAAAACTATGTTTAGAGATTGTACAATAGGGAGAAAAAGCTACAAATGTTAGCTTGTTATTCAGCATAAGGAGAGGAAGACGAATCACGAATTAATGTGGACACTTTATTTCAATCTATGATGTATACGGTTTAGTTTCATCGTATGTGTGTTCATGCGACAAAGCATCATAAAAAGGTCGTGTACAGAATCAGATTTGGGCTTCCGGTTCATTTGTAACGTCTGAACATAATATGGCTCTCTTTGCCTAGATAACAGAATAGTCCTGTGATAAAAGATAGTTCAAGCGATAGCAAACCGTCAAATATTACGCATTACTTTACATGTTTTTTTTTTTAAATGTTCAATGATCCCTATTTTATTTTTTAACTCATTTCTTAAATTAGAATTCGATGTGCCTGAAACTCGTTTAGGATTGTACGTGTTAGCAGTTATTCAGATTCATGCCTGTAACATTGCAGCGTTCCCATGGACGTGTAGGCTGACATATGGCATTATTTGGATAGTCACAAACCAAAACTTTATGATTGTATATTTCCTCTGGTGTGCAAGATTTATTAAACATCGTGGATTGGATTCGGTCACAGTGGTAACATTTTCTGCAGTCACATGGGTCAAAGTAGTATTCTGAGCATTGTGTCAAATCTACAGGGTCACAGGTTCCTGGAGAAAAAGAAAAGCGAAAATGCATTAAGGTGTAATTTTGCACCTCTCTCTTACAACCAGAGTTTTCGGTAATCTATAAACAGCAGCATCTCTACACAACAATAGGTAAGTCAGAATGAACATTAATGACTCTTTACGATATTTTTTACATAAAGCACACCTTATAATTAAAATGCAGTTTTCCAGTGTCTAATCGCGACTTCTAGAGACATAATTAATTGACTGTATTTAAAACACATGATCCTATCAGAAGCTGCTTCCAAGATAATGGTGTTGAGCTATTTTGCAGCTAATTTAAAATGCAGCGGTATGGTATACATTCTATTGGCGAATCGTGTGTTATGAAGATTCCAGTCTCCAAAAAAAGAGGATTCATGTTTATTTCAAAGTGTGATGCCTGACGTCGGAATAGCTCTCTTCCTCTCTCTCTCTCTCTCTCTCTCTCTCTCTCTCTCTCTCTCTCTCTCTCTCTCTCTCTCTCTCTCTCTCTCACACACACACACAACATGCGTGCAATAACCTTTGCTACAACATAATAACCTGCTCAAACATACAGGGATAATTTGTACAAGACTTACCATTGAAGTGCAAGTTCTGCCCCATTTTCACTTCCTAACCGCTTCCCTAAAATGTGAACCTGTAAGTGATAACGAAGATTTCAGATCAATATATATATATATATATATATATATATATATATATATATATATATATATATATATATATATATAAACACATATGATACCATTGGTCGACAAACAAGCGACCTTTGGAAAACAGCTATCGCCCAGAGGATATATTTAGTGACACCCAAAGGTAAATCAATATTCCCAACCATTTCTGCTTTTAGTTAAATGTATTAGCTGTTGCATAAGCAATAATGTGATAGTAATAAAGTTGAAACTTACTTTGAAACCAAGTGTATTGGAAAGGATGCACAGATTGTTATATATTGTTCCAGTTTTAATATAAATTTACGTTGCAACCTTTCGGCAACATCATGTTTTATATGTATATTCCTGTTGACCGTGTGGATGTTTGCATGGCTATGGTAAATTTAAAAATGCTTTTATTATCATCATCGTTCTTACTTATTTAACCGTACCTTAGAAATAATGCGAAATATCATAAACTAAAGTTTTGAAGTTAGTGAGCTTGGGCTGGGCCACCTTTGAGGTTTAACATAATGGCAGGGTTGCCATTGGATCAGATCCGGCGTAAGACTGAATTTGGAGCCCCGTTGAAAACATAGCCAAATCAAAATTCAACGTTGAAAACTGAGCCCAATAACTGTTGAAAATCAGTCATGCCTGTATCTTGTCATGATCAGGTCACAATTCACCACTGTAAACAGAACCTAGCAGCGGTTGGAAAAGAGTCATTCCTGTTGAAACCTGACCCACATTCAGGACAATTTTTCAACGACTCCTTTTGGGTTTACTATTTGATCATTTTTGTGCGGTCTGTCAAGCGTCGAAATCACTTAGTGATCCTTTGTCTACTCTCTTTCCCTATCGTCCGTCGTTTGTTCAGGCGTAGTAAAACTTCACACTTTATATATATATATATATATATATATATATATATATATATATATATATATATATATATATATATATATATATAACTACTTGTATTGTGTTTGAGAAAGCTGATACACAAAATTTATCTTGAATTGCAAGAGATTTCTGCATAACAAAATTAATAAGCCTCGGTTGGGGTCGTTATATGAGACCAAAGGCATGTTGTCATAAACAATTCCTACTGGGGAGAAACCATGTCATATTATCCGTGGCTCTAGTCCCTATACTCACCCAGTGACCTCTAGCTATATCCGGGACACTCTGACTCTACAAAGGGATGTCCCTGGATCAGATTGAACTGATAAAGATCTCTTTCAATGAGATCTTTGGAGTCACGCAGAAGCTCTGAGGTGATGGTAGATATACATAAGGAGACGCCAGGTCATAAATGGGAATCCCTGTACTCACCCAAGGGCCTTCATTTAAGCTCAGGACACCTTTGCTGTATTGAGTGATGTCCTTGGGCCTATTTAAGGCTCTATGGCTGATCTACGGGTCTCAGATCATATGTTGGCGTCTTCAGTATGTATATAGGTATATATCATTGCATTAGATGATCTAGGTCTGACCAAAAGTCTGCTATCAGACCACAAAAAGGCCCAACAATGACCAGAAATATAAAAAAACTGTAGTTCCATGTTGTCTTTGGGCCCACCTGAGCTCTTTGGCTGATTAACGGGTCTCGTGAATAGCCAATTATATACGTACCAACAAGTGAGGCACATACAGGCTATTACTTCATGAAAAGGGATCAGCTCGGACTAAAATAAACGTTATAACATTGGAGAGACATCTCTCTAGCAAACAATAGTCAGCTTGAGTCGATATCTGGCCCAGCTCGAGTCGATATCTGTCTCAGGAAAGTCGGGAAAATGCATATGTACATATGTTAAATTGACAATCTGTAACTTAATTTCTAATGGAGATATCGACTTCAGGTGAACTATGGCACCCTGGCCATTGATGTTGATATTTGGCACAGCGGTCTCAGGTTCGAGCATTGGTACTAGGTCGCTGCTATTATGTGCGTAAAGTCCGTCCATTGCAAGCCTGTAACTCAACTTCCACAAAGAAAACCACTGACACATAGGACAGACATACATCTAGATGTCTATGATCAGCTCGAGTTGATCCGATACTCAGCAGACTCGGGTTTGAGGATCAAAGTATCCTCTATCACTTAATCCCACTGCAGTAATCAGATACTACCGATCATCGGTTATACTGCTATAAAAGATCTTCTGGTCACCGTACTAATCTTAAATGAACGCTAAATTGTAGTAGGGAAATCCAACGGTCAGACCATAGTCAGCTGAAGTTGATCAGACACCCAGCGGTCTCATGTGTGAGCACCAAACTTAAGTCGGGAAGATATATAGTTGCTACACGCAAGGAGCCTCATACCGAGCGAATCAAAAACTTGCGTGAGCGTGGATTGAAGCACATGTTTCCCCTATTTCCAGTGACGTCAAGACAACAGTCGCTGTCAACTGAAGGGTTCTTAAAAGCGCAAATACTACAATAATTTTCCTCTAATCACCTAATGACCACACATCACGAAACTCTAATTTCACACTTGAATGGTTTTTCTTGTTTCACGTGTGTATGACTTATTAGTAAGCCTTTCCATGCCAAATATTAGTGCTTCACGCCATGCAATACAAAACACGACCCAAGCACACAAAGCAAAGATGTAATCCTATCTCAAATTACTAAACACGTATACCTAAATCTATCCAGAGTATTCCCTATGTTAAGAAATTAGGGAGGGTCCATTTTACGAAACTAATCCATCCTGTCATAAAGTCTCGTGAATGCTGTATATTGTGACATCTGCTCCTAAAAATTGGCTAGTTACTAGCTTTGAGAAATCTCTTCCCAAAACCGACTCGCCATAACCAAACAAATAATCATTAAACTCTAACAAAGCTATAAACGGAGACGTAACTAGAAATAGCACATACTCTAGGTTTATAACAATATATACATACCTTAGATTGACAATCTTTAACTTACGTTCTAAATGAGATATCGACTTCTTGATGCACACTGGCAAAGAACAGAGACATCTCTCTCGCGACCCTGGCCACCGAGACTTGATATCTAGCCAAGCGGTCTCAGGTTCGAGCACTGATCTTAAGTTGGGGCCGTTATAAACTTTAAACCCACCGATTGCAAGGTTTTAACTCTATTAACACTGCTCCAATTGACCTCAATTTAAAATTAAAGTGTGGCTTGGTCTGAGCAGCGTGAACCGATCGCATGCAAGGCAGTGCCATGCTTAAATCTCGAAAAATGGTCATACAGATTTAGGACCTTAGGCAGGCAAATCACCATCGAAACATGTCCGCTGAGTGTAAATAAAAAAACATCAACCGGTTCAGGAGGAAAAAAATAATTAAGAGTGAGCCCTCTCTATATGGAGTTTAATCTATATGGAGTTTAAGAGTAATTTTCATTCTCTAGGAACTGATAAAGTTTATTGAAATCGGTGCACTTTCTTGGAAGTTAAGAGAGCGGAAGTATGATCATAGCACCCCTTCACCACCACCCCCCACCCCGAAAAAACAAAACAAAAACAAAAACAACATATTATTGGGAAAACAGCTCTGGCTCAATCCCTAATGACAGAACCTGCCTAGAATATATCTAGTCTCTAACATATACCGTGTTATAAGTTCTTAAAAATAAATCCGTCATGACAATTTAGGATTCAATGACCACAACGATTGTCCCTTGTTCTTTGACCTTGAAACAGTTCAAACAGAGTTCTGATCTTGAAGGTCAATACAGGGCTATGCTTTTCTTAGGACAGTGCACAAGTGTATGCAGCCAAAAACAATGCTTATAAGTTCAGTGGCGTAGCAAGAAATTCTGAGCCCCTCCCCTTCGCAAAACGTAATTCTTAGGCCCCCTCCCAATACAAAAATGTTGTTTGATGGGACTTTGGGCCCACACTGCATCCGCCCCCTCCCCCCCCCCCCCCCCCCCCCCCCCCGTTGCGGGGAGTCCGTGGGCGGATGCTACGCCACTGCTAATAAGAGAATTCTAGAGTTTATATTGAATTGGCCAGTCATTTCTGGGTTAGACACATACCACGGGTAAGAAATGTTTATTTTGTATCCCTTTTGATAAACCCAAGGATTATGCAAATCCTTTTTAAAATGTTTGTTTGACACGTTTATGTGTAAACCCTGAAATACCTCCCTGTTTAGTACAAGAGGTAATGGTCAGGGACAGACGGAACATGATCTTGGTGTATCAGTTTTCCCCCGCCATGCGGTGCCAGTAACCGAAAAAAAATATGGCATCCGCACATGACACTCTTTGTCGGTGTAGATCCAAAGGACGATGACAGAATATGTAGGGGATGTTAGGAAAACGCGTTTAGTTCACAGATGACTGTCTAACTTGACAGCAGGATGGACGCCAGAAAAGTGCTGGAAATCAGAATCTATATCCTGAAAATAATTTACCATTCAGAAAAAAAGCAAAACAATAACAAGCCAGAGGAGTATCCGATGATTGTATAAGAAATATTGCATGAAAGGACAAGATTCTTTTCTATAAATCTAAGGTTGGTGCAAGAAGGGTCGTAACCGTATCTGAAGAAAAGACCATCCTAAAGAGCGTGTATTGTCATGAACATGGTGGCCATCATGGGGTTAACAAAAATTAAGTATTTAAGTAGTTGCGTGCTTAAAATGTTGTTTGTTTGTTTTCTTTTTTGAAAACATTGTATATTCATAGACCTCAACCTAGGGAGCGTATGCATAGGTATTATACCACTGAATAGTGTATCCATCGATTGAAAACATGATGTTATACGAGAGGATTTCTTAAAATAACAACACCTGCCAATGTCAAGATTTTTTTCTATGAATCTTTTATATATTCTTTTTAAAGGCATTTCTACGTTTAAAAATTTTAAGGACAATGTATGCTCATCCCAAATCATTGCCCATTCCCCACCGTTCTTACATTGGCGACCTTCCCCGTCCCAAACCAAGAAACCCTGTCCTCCTAAGCATTTTATTTTGATTGATAAGTACATGTAATATGAAGAACATTTTTGACGGTATTTGAAACAACATCAGTATTGCCCTAGCGTTATGTAGAGGCCTCGGCAGTTCAGTATATAAGACCTTGCTCTCTGGAGCAACAGAACTCTGCTAGCGTGGTTCGATTCCTCCGTCTGAGGGGAATTTCATCAATCTCGTCTTCCTTTGAGGTTGCTGTCATAATATGACCTTACATGTAAACCCCCATTCATTAATTCTTAGAGTCATGTATAATATAAATTATGGAAATGCATTGCAGTTCAATGAAAAAAAATCAATGGAACTGTTTTAGGTAAAAACTGTTTATGGTAACGTCAATTGCAAATGAGTAATAACCTTTAAAACCGACAATTGCACGTGTACACTTAATATATATTGTGTGGGTAACTTCATTGTATCTTTACTTGACTAATTATTGCCATTATTACAATTGTTTTTTTTATATTGTACAAATCCTTGATTACTGTTATCATTTACGAGATTTTTAGATTCAAATTGTTTGTCATGTGCAAGACTGCTGGTGCGAAATATTTGCATTGGTGCTTTTTGGTTATCCATGTTAACAATTTTCATTCAAGAGTGCTCTTTAAACTAACCTATTTCGACTGCAAGAAAGATTTCAAACTTGGCTTAATTATTTTCAGAATGTTTTTTGTTTGTAATTTCATGGTGTTTGTTTTTTTAATGGTTTCCATATATATGTCCTTATGTGTTAACTAATATTGTAAACACTTAGAATTTCTAAAGATTAATCGCTGTACCAAGTCCTCATTATTATTATTATTATTATTATTATTATTATTATTATTATTATTATTATTTTGAGGTTTGATAGCGCACGTTTTTCTAACGCTGTCGTTGGTTGGAACAAAACTTCGCTGTTACGTTTGGGATTAGTGAAATACAAGAGTGTTCAGCTAATAATGTCTACTGTATGAAGTCTATCAAACAAGTTGTATCAAAGAAACATACATAACATTCAATTAAAAAAAAAAAAAAATGTTTAAATTCTTTTTTTGCTTTCAATTAATGGGTATTGAATCAAAAATGGAAAATAAAAACGAAACTGAGAACTGTTCCAAGTTGCTTATATAATTTTGGAAATTGTAATCATTTTTTGTATCTTTAAAAATGTTTATTTCTTTTTACAATATCTGAAATAAATGACATATCTTTGGACTTGGGTTCTTAGCTATATTCCAGGTAGGAGACAAATTATAGCTTCCTAACATGTTTCACATAGATAATGAGTTTTCTTCCAAAGAAAGACAAAAAAGATTTCATATTGTAACACCTATTAAAATTGAATGTATTTACACAACCGTCAAATGCATATTTATGAGCCCAATTTCAGCTTTTTAATTACCAATTTATTTTAAACTTCAGACAAATGTTCACTTTGCACGACTTTGTAATGAGTAAGATGAAGCCACATATTAATGAACTACGTTAAATAAGAAATTTAATCTTTTGACTGGGTGGGTGGGTGGATCTGTCTCGAGCCCGGATTCCCAAAATATTGAATAATATATCATGATAACTTTCTGTATATATTATTTATCTCCGATGAAATTATTTATCAATACATACATACATACATACATACATACATACATACATACATACATACATACATACATACATACATACATACATACCCAGTACCTGATGGATTCCGAAAGCAGAACCCCGATATTTAGACCACCCTGTATATATAACCACTTTGTTTTAGTCCCGCTAATGGTCGTAATATCGAATGTTTACTGTATATGATACCATCGGGGGACAAATATGTATTACCTTTGAGCGTCATATATACAAAATACCTTTAGGGGACACATACACACGAACCATTGGGCTACGTCATCCAGTCGTAGTTCATATGCATGAACATAGATCGTTTTACCTTCTGGCGACAGTAAATGGGCGACACAGAATATATATGTTTTTTATTTCTTTTGTTTTACAGCCTTGTCTTA
Organism: Margaritifera margaritifera; assembly: GCA_029931535.1. Lineage (NCBI taxonomy): Eukaryota > Metazoa > Mollusca > Bivalvia > Unionida > Margaritiferidae > Margaritifera > Margaritifera margaritifera. Next base: position 352,763 of record JAQPZY010000781.1, on the reverse strand, counting down.
CCTTTTAAACTTTCCTGTCAATATTTCCCACGGAACATACCTTACGGGTACAATAATGACTCTCACATATTCATTGAACAAAGATGTCGCCGTAGCGTCGCGACGAGAGATTTCTATAGCAATTGGGGGTATTGGAAAAGTTGTGAATATTTTGCTATAATCTTTTTTGTTTCTTTGTACCTGTCTATTAATCGATAAACAAAATAACGTTCTATAAAATGATTCGCAGCTGTACGTACTGCACGGCGCACACCTCAAGATATATGCGTGTGACGTAACATAGGTATATTATGGTGACGTAAAAATGTCAGAGAAGGTGAAACAATTCTGCTACTGAGCAAAGAGCATATTGTAAAATCCAGGCGCAGTTAGGGTACTCTCTGACTGATATCAAGGCCGATTTAAATGAAGTTTACAGATGTGATTTTCTCTCATATCCTATAATTTTGAGGTGGTTTCTTCGTTGTAAAGAAGGTGGCGAAGCCATGGAAGATGACCCACTTTCGGGAAGACCGTTGTCTGCGATTGGTGATTGGGAAGTGGCTGCTTTTAAGGGGGCAATTGATGAAGATATTTATATTATCACGGACATTAATTTGTCATCTGTTATGAAACACTATGGAACCACATGTCCGCGCACCGGTACTCGAAGTATCTATCTACTCCGTGACAATGACAATGCACTGGCGCATAAATCCGCCGTCTTGACAGACATCCTGAAAGAGCACAGCATTCAAACTTTGCCACATCTTCCTACAGCCCCGATTTAGCTCCAAGTGATTTTTGGCTGAATCCCGTTATCAAAGATTCGCTGAGGTGTAGGCGATTTGAAAACCGCCATGCGGTTGGAAGTACAGTTTACAAGTACATGAACAACATACCAGATCAGACTGAAAATGTGTGTAGAGGTGCATGAGGAGTACTTTGAGGGGATGCGCTGACGTACTGTTCACTAATAAAGAACTTTGTTGTACACTCCAATCATATTCAGAACTTTTAAAATACTTCTCGTGCGTAATCAAGACGACTCATTTACGTCAGCACAATGAGTTTACCTATGGGAAAGTGTTGACAGGATTATGTAGATCTGATGACAATTTACATATGGAAAAGCCAAAGTTTTGTGTCAGTTAAATAGTTAACAATGACAGTAGAACCACGACTAAAAGACCAATACAGACAAGTTTGGGCAGCTAATATCAATACGTCATCTTAAGGTCTTAACTGCAGGTTATTTTTAACTAGTTTTCATTTAGGAAAGATCTATTTTTCAATATAAAATATATATCTAAACACTTCAATAAGCATAGAAATGCAAATCATAGGTGTCCTGTTGAAACTGGTCGATGGGCTAATGTTCCCAGTAACGAAAGATATTGTACACTATCTCAGTCGCAATAAATGGGTTATGAATTTCAATATCTTCTATCCAGCTGTTAATTTCATGATGAAAAACAAAAAATCATACATCATTATTACATTTCCAGGACTAACGTATACAAATGTAATCAAATAATGAATACAGGTAAAATACTATCCTTGTATATATTTGGCGGTTCTTAGAGTGTGTTTTCCGAATTTTGTAATCCCGTTAAGCATTATGTTGTCATACTATTTTAAAAAAGAACCCGAAAAGGAGCCATTGGAGAACTGAGAATGGTTCTGTGTATCTTTTATATTAATTGCTTTTGTATAATGCTTTCTTGCATGCGTTGTTTTTGTTAACCCCTTGTACACTTCAGAGGTATTAAATTCCTTTCTTGATGTACTAGATTCTACGTTGCGAACAATTACATACTCAATGTTCACGTGGATGGGCTCGTAAATTACAAGATGATGATATACATGTGATTAGTTAAAGGAAGGGAAGTTTGCCATAAAATGCCATTACGGGATAAAGCTAGCCGACAACTTGGTGATCACTCACTGACTCACCGTACTCGTTGCAGCCGACAAACTCTCCTGAGAATAAATACCCAGTTAAACTTAGTCCTAAACTCTAAGAGGTCCCTGTGATTTCTTCATGAGATGGGCAATCCTGGCTCTAAGGATGGTACTAGGAATGAAAAACAGACTTTAATTTAAGCTTTATCTGGTTTTATTACTTGTCAATAAATCAAATGGCAGTTGAAATTCAAGACTAAAATAAAAGGGGCATCACCTATATATAATAACTCATTGACTTGATATCACAGTGGTAGTGTAAACAAACATACTTAATTTAAATAACTGTTTAGCATGATAAAATTTTATGTAAACATTTGCAAATATCAAAGTCTTGGTGTTCAGATTCTATATTAATTTATTATTTAGTGACAGACTTCAAAACAATGGCCAAAATTTAAGTATATTCTGTTATGTATATTTAATCTATAATGTGCGTTTGTCCATGAAGATGAGTTGCAATTTTAGAATCTGGTCACTTGTAAACAGAATGTTTAAAAGCATTTGACTTCAAGATCATTCTTATTTACTGTTAGACTGCTTTATTTCCCTCCATTTTATTGCTTCACATCCTGTTGATATAGGTCAAATGAAAATGTGTATAAATAGGGATTTGGTAAGTAAATAATTAATTCCTGTTTTAGATCAGTCTGTGGGAATCCATTTATGATCAGATTTTACATTGTGCCGTTGAAATAAGATATAATTCGAGAGGAATATATATATTCATTGGAACTGCTAAAGTGCTCATTGACTTTTGAATTAATACATTACTTCCAATGTTTAAATGACCACCTTTTATTTCATGTCCGTTTATATTCCAAAACGTTTCTTCCAAATGGTAGCGTCCTGTTCCATTTAAATATTTAAAAAACTAAATTTGTTAGTTGAGTTAACACTATCCTTGATTTGTCTGTCGACCACCTGAGAAATACGTGTGTAAGCGGCCAAAAGTCGCAACGTAATCATCATTGGTTAGGTATTGAAATCCATTCATACAACAAACTTTATCAGTAACATTGCCAAACTATATAGCTCACAAGTACCAGTTCTCAAATATTAGGACTATATGTTTCTATTCCACTTTCAAAACTCACTGAGTGTAGAGAACTGTGTTATTTAGTTCTCTTGCGAGTGTAGCTTTGAAGGACTTACAGTACTAATTCAGCTCCCATTGTAAACCTATGGAAACACCATGATATTCGAAATTCAATGACTTTAATTGAATGCATTATATCTTTATATTTTGTCTTCCATTTAAGATTGAAATATATTATCACCCTTGTCATATTATGCAATAAATGAGTAAAAGGTCAATGTGACCATTTATATGTGAATGCATTACTTCAAACAAGAAGATTTAAATGACAGAAAGTACTTAAAATTCCTCCAGAACACATATAATTTGAAATTAAAGTAAGGCAAGCATAAGCCAAATAAAATACGAAAGATGAAGTTTAAAAAAAAACATTCACTGAATGAAATTGGTGGGACACAAAATCATGAGGGGTCATCAGCATTAAGCATTGTGGTAGAGATCTAAATTTTTAAATCTGAATCATAATGTTCCAAAACACAGTTAGGAAATATCAAATTCGTGACCATAATAACTCTATAAATGGTAAACTGTCTAAAAGTTATATATTTGGTTGCAGAGATACTAACCAATGTACAAAACACTCAACCCAACACCCAACATAGTAAAATAAAAAAACTCTACCCGCCCCCCCCCCCTTTCATGGCAACAGTTATCATATACGAAAGTGTTTAATTTCCCACTAAAACTCTTTTTGAGGTAGATTAAAGGTATTCCTTTTGCTTATTATCCGCAAACAGAACCAGAATTTAATATATATAGAGTAACTTAATTGTACATGCATATGTGGAACTACTGTAAAGTTGTTGTTCTCTATTTCCACCCTTGATTTACTTGACAGACCTATGTCTAGTAATAGAATAATTAGTAAAAAGTGCACATAGTTCTGAATTTGAAGATTACATTAGTGACTGTTAAATTATATTGCAAATTCATGTATACCAACAAAAGCAATGGTGCGTTTCAGGCAACATTTAAGTATTTGAGTTTCATTTCAGAAAATCAGAAAAAATATTAAAATAAATATGTCTAATCAAGAGTTACCTTTTTTGCTATCACCATTTATCTGTCTTCAGTTTCAGATCATCTATGTGTAAATGTATTACTTTAAAAAATTAGATTAAAATGACAGAAATTACTTAAAATTCCTCCAGAAAACATATAATTTGTGGGATACAAAATCAGGAGGAGTTATCAGCATTTAGCATGGTGGTAGATATCTAAGTGATAAAATCTGAGGCATAATGTTTCAAAATACAGTTAGGAAATATCTAATTGGTGACCATAATTACTATATAAATGGTAAACTGTCTAAAAGTTATATAACTAATGTACAAAACACCCCAGCCAACATAGTAAAATCAAAACACCCCACCCCCACCCCATCATGGCAGCAGTTATTATATCAGAAAGTGTTTGAATTTCCCAATGAAACTCTTTCTGATGTAGACAGAAGGTATTCCTTTTCTTTGTCTATATAGGACTTTAATTTATGAATGCTCATGATAAAACCTATATTTCTCAGTATATTTTCAGTAATGAGTGTCCCAAAGCTTCAAAAGATTATCTTTGCTAAACGTTTACTTTTCATTATCAATCATGGCCAACAAAGCCCATATATACTCTATTTTATCTTCACCCATTTTTAAACTGGTTCCCATTCTTGCATATAATTAGTACCGTGAGTATTATTCTTAAATCAAGTCGCCATTTGCTATCACACTACATTGGTAGAAAAAAATTTCCAAAAAGATTACCCATTGTTACAAGAATTATCTGTTTTAGTTACCTCTGTCCCCTGTGTCTGTGCATGTATGTATGTGTGTGTGTGTGTGTGTGTGAGAGAGAGAGAGAGAGAAAATTACCTTGTTGTGATTGTTATTCCGTAGAGACGTACACTAGTGCCAACCTGTGTGGCAGAATACATGACTTCGTCAGTCGATTGATACTTCCTGGTAAGAACAATAGTTTATTTACTCTTTGCAAATATAGTGCACCTTATCTATTATATTGGTTGATATTCAGTGATATGTTCACTGGCTGTATATTATACACTGTTTAATATGGGAAATCACCGAAACTTTTGTAGTAGACATTTAAGGTTCTAAATTATATATAAATGTTATAAATGATCCTAGTGGCAAATACAGTTACGAAAAGAACAAGACCGCAACAACAATATTGTACTTCTCCTAATCATATACTCATTTTTTCCTCCAATAACTTAACTTTGTTGGAATCGAGCAGTCGCAGCGCGAGGGTTCGAGGCGTCGGGGGCAATGTTCATTAGCGGTGCCCCTACCGAGACGTCCGGGGGCAATGTTCTTTAGTTGCGCCCTACTTTCTTACAGAGGACAGTTTTTATGTTAGTTGCCAACCTCCCTCCCCCCTTCTAAATATGTTTTGGGAAGAATTGCCCCCGTTACACTAAGGTGAGGTGAAATACTATGAAAATTTCAGCTGAAAACAAACTCCCGACCCCTCCCCTCGCGCCTCCACTGGAATCGTGCAGTATTTCTCCTTATTATATACTCATTTTTTTGTCTCCATTAACTTTACATTTTCCTAGTTGTGCAGTATTTCTCCTTATTATATACTTTATAAACAGTTCCATTAGTTTAAAATTGTTGCTACCAGTCAATATCCAGCGGTAGTTAAGTAGATATATTCACCGCTTCTTAATATGGTAAATACGTGCCCGCATTCAATGAACTACTTCTGGCTACGGTTAAATAAAAATGGCGACGAAAACGTGGAACGATGACTACGTCATAAATCTGATGGCTACCAGAGGCTGACAATGACTGCAACCCTTTCCTTCTTACACCAGTGCTGAAGAATTAGTAGATCTAGCTCTCATCCAAAGCAAAATATCTATCCTCCAAATTAAATAAAGAAAATGTGAATACATCCAAAGACTTAAATTGCAAGGTAAAAAAAATAAAATAAAACAGTAAATTATTTTTTTAAATATTGAAAATGGACCCCTAATCATCGATAAATGCTGCTGATAGTAAGAGAGAGAGAGAGAGAGAGAGAACTGACCTCTGATAAAATGTACCAGTCAACAACTTCTCTTTCACGTAAACAGTGTACTTTTATCCATTCTGAATAGCATTGTTTTATCCTGTACTTGGAATTTAATGAAACAAGCGACTCCAAAATGAATCTATGTCTGTATTTTAAGGTGTTATCAAAGACCGATTGACCACAATACCCTGACAACAATCATGACACACACTGCACTTTCACATTTACCCGCCACTATCTTAAATTTTCATTGATGTATTTTTGGGTTTTTTCTTCCTAATATGAATATTTCGTTGTATTTCTGTGGCTGCATGACATTCCATCCTTTTATGAGAAACTTAGTTTACGTTTACTGCAAATGAGAATCACCCCATGTACATTCTTTTTTTTTCTCCACTACTTTACATTGTCGGAATCGTGCAGTATTCCTCCCATATCGCACTGTTTCATACTGCACGATAAAAATAGCATAGAAAGGCATCTTAATGCCAAGGGCTATCCTGTTTACACATACATGAGTAGAAGATAAAAAAAGTCAGACACTGAAAAGTGTACTCTGCAAAATAAATGTAAGTAAAAATAGCTTCTACGGGAGAAAATATTTAAAATTGCAGGTATTGCCCTATATCAATTGTAGTTAATCAGCAAGGATCTCTGATGAAATCGGTTGCAAAACGGGCAGAGGTTCAAGGGAGAATAACCAACCATTCATTAGGAAGACTACTATGACAACCCTATCGAAAGTTGGGGTCCCTCCAACAAAGATCATGCAAGTGACTGGGCATAAAAATATGTCATCTATAGCTGGTAATAACAATGACAATAAATGTACTTACCTTTCTGTATCTTGAATTTCCTCAAATGGTACTTTCATAGTTATTTATGCTAATTAGAATGACACAGGTTCCAAAATAAGATCCTCAACGCGAAATTGTACTGCAATCTAGAATACATTTCCTACAGAAAATCACATTCTAGCGAGAATATTTTGCACTCCAAAAATAAATACATTTTGCTCATCCCTAACAAAATATATTTAATTCTGCATCTCCTTGAGAATTTCAATTTAAAGAATTTCATATTTTTGCAGTTTATGACTCCAAACTATCAATGGCAGAACAGAAACACGTATTCAGCTTGCTGTCAAGCCACATGAGCTTTGACATTGTATGGAATTGACCCTGGTAATAACTCCAGTCAATTACTGATAGAGAAGCAGCATTTAGCTGGATCGACAGTAAAACAAAATCTCATCATTCCAGAATAACTGGAAAAGTTTTTCAAGGCGAAGTCACTCACAATATGACTCTGAGGTTTAATTTTAGTTAGCGCAAAATGAGATTTCTTTTGGGAAAGTAATGACTGAGTGTGCGGTACGTTACTAAGTTCAAGGTCGCAGGGAGAAGCTATTTGCGCATGAATAATGTATTTGTTTGTGGCTCGTTTAACTATGGTTGTGTATTCACTTTGGAATTTGGCAGAAATTCAACTACTCTTTTTCTTGTTATGTGTTCTTTTTATTATTTAGCCTTAGATACAAAATATGAATATATAATAAAATCATTACTACACTTGAATAGGAAATATGAACTCGTTTTTTTCTGCTCTAGACCGCAGTAACATATAAGTATTACAGCACTAGTTGTAGTAGGATTAGTAGTAGTAGTGCTGGTGATAGTAGATGCAAAGGTAACCTTAGTAGTAGTAGTAATAGTAGTAGCAACAGCAGCAGTATTTGTAGTACGCGAGTACTTTAGTTATAGAAGGAACAGAAGTGGTTCAAAAGAGAAATGGCCCATTATCAACTACATTCCCAACTTATTACAATTGTCTCGTGATGAATTAAAGCTAAAGTCACAATACCGCGAACAAACAATGCTCGATGCAATCACAAGAAACGGAAAGAATATTTATATTCATTCAGATGGCGTGCGAATAATATGGTCTCATTTAAAGTATAATTATACAGAGCGATCAGAAAATATTGAAAAATCCAAATGTACAAAAAAAAAATCCACAAAATCCACAAATTAAACAAGCCTTAAGTTCATTGCCTCGTATTCGAATTTTAAGAACGCGTATTCGATACTCTACAAAGGGTAATACTGGCAACTTTATAGCTCTCGTTTGCTGTGAAATAGTCCAAATATGCGTCATGGGAATTTCGACCACGCGTAGTTGAAAGCCAGACCATACATAATGGGGAGTTCGATTATACGAGTTACAGAGATCATGTTATTATAAGTATGTCCTGATTGGCTCTCTCGAGTTCGCGTAATATAACCTCGAAATAATGTAACCTTTTCTTTTCATGGCTTGCCATAAGCGTAAGGTCAATATTAACATGTGTTTAGATTCAAAATTTTCGCATTGATAGACAGACGGGTGAGAACAATCACTACTATATAAATAAATTTTATAAATACCTATTAAAATCTGTAAAAATGCCAATTCCGTCAGAAAGCCCGCATTTTACAGAATGAGGTGTGGCGATGATATCACGATGTGTGAACGGACATTAATTTGTCTCATTTTTGCCAAAATTTATCATAAAACACGAATAAATTACTTCTCTTAGTTTAAACATTTTATTTCATAAATTTGTAATTGGTGTTTACAAGAGGTACAGTGTAGAAGGTAAAGGATTCGAACGAAGGTAAGTGGCTTATAGTGTTCATCTCCTTTTACGATACAAAAATTGTAAAAATATATAAATATATGGAGCCGATTTTGAGTTTTAATGACAAAAAATTAAAATTATTGATCAGCCAAAGTGAAGAATCTCTTGGTTAAACATTAGCATTTAGCCAATGTACATGAAAGTAGAGGGTGAACAACGAGGGAGTAGGTGAGAGACAAGGATAATAAAAAAGAAAGCAGTTTAAAGGAGAAATTCTTAATTAAAATGTGTAAACGTTTTGTAGAAAGTTGTGAAAATAGGGAGTAATAAAAAGGGGAGAAACAAAAATAAATAAATAAAAAGGAACATAAAGTGTCCCAATACCCTTTATTATTCACGAATATCATCTTCAGTCATTTCCTATAGTGGGTTTTTAGAAAACGGCTACACTTTCTGAAAGACAAGTCAATGACTGTCTATTTCCTTCATGCCTCTCGATTGCGTTTGATGTATTTTGTTCGCGTATTTATACACCATATCAAACGAGTTCTTTCAAACGACTCTGAACAAAACACGAATGCGGCTTTGTATTTATTGCATACTCCCTCTTTTACTCTTTCTGAATACCTTTAGCCATTCAGTATTAATGAAATTTGAAACGAATTAAGATTTTAAGGGTTGATTTGGTGCGTCTAGTGATTTAGATGTTTGAACGACAGTGAAAATACTTATCTAGTTCCAGTATGGGTGTGTGATACGGAAATATGGATTGAACGTTTTTATCGACCGCCAGATAGACCATGCAACATTAAATGGGTTTGTAATAAAGTTATTGATACAGGATTATAGAAGATTAATATGATTAAAGTAGTAATAATTAATATGGAGATTAATATGATTAAAGTAGTAATAATTAATATGGACGAACACTACGCCAAACTATTGTTTACAAGCTTAATGACATTTTTATATTATGGTACGGCATATAAAAATGGCAAGTATTTATAGAGTATAAGTACCTAACTGACATTTGCGAGAGTCAATTAGTGTTGGAAAATACTGTTCACTAGATATGAAGTCTTCGCACCGCAATGTGGAAATTTTATCTCTAAAAAACGTGAAATTTGAGCATGAGCTAAAGTATCATATCACTTTGAATGTATCTATCTATCCAGTAATCTATGACCTTCAAGCAATGCTGACAGTGCGTCCCTTTATTTGCATGATAGATTCTACTTTAGGCACTCAGTGATTTACCACTCATTCCAAATCAGGAAGTTCTACATTGAATCCAATGATTGGCACTTTTGGATATAGTTACTTGCCCATTGTGAACACAACAAAAAGCTTAAACATGACACTTTCGAATGTTCTTTTCACCGAAAAGAAAGGACCTCTCCCCCATTCAATGGCTAGACTACTTAAATATGAACACCTCTTTGCCCATCCCCAATTCACACAAAAAAACAAAAAAAAAAAAAAACAATAGCGCTTCAGGTAAGAGTATTAAGAAAATGTTTGATCTACAAAATTAGGAAATTATTTTCTTCAGACAAAAAACTTGCCAACTTTATATATATATATATATATATATATATATATATATATATATATATATATATATATATATATATATATATATATATATATATCCCGAGATAGGTATATCAATATTTGAATTTTGTACCTTTCAAAAAAAACTAAACTAAATAACTAAATACAATCGGTTGATTGATTTTACAATAAATATGTAAATGTAATATATTTGGAAATACGAGTCTTACATGAAGGCTACACAATAAAAACAAGCAAGGCAAAGATAAATTTAAATAAGAACTTTAATTAAATTTTATGTACAAACTGGTCTGAAAATTGATCTGTAAATGAAAGACAACACACAGCATTTACCGTTTGTAACTAGGCATAACAAGTAAGTAACCATATCAATTAAATGTATACCCACTATAATACATGCAGATATTATTGAGCAGTATAAAACGTGCCAAATAAATAACGAATGACTTGCAAATACTAAATTAAATTATAACGTGATCAGGGCTCTATCTATTGAATTCAGTTATGACTCACTATCATGAAAATTACTTCCCGGTTTGAAATACTTTGTGTATGGAGCCCATAGGCTAACATTATTCTAGGTTGTGGCTACCATATTTGAATTTCGGTAGCCCAGTGGACTTCTGCGTCCTATAATGACTTGTTATGAATTTTCTCAAGCACAAAATAAAAATCTCTACTGTTGAACCTCCGGTGTCCGAGTTGTTTTTGTGTGTGCCACCACTCCGTCTGAGACTAATAAAAAATATTTTATAAGGAGGGCGTTGCGACCTCGAATAAATAAAGTTTGTCAATATAAAGAAATTGTCTGGATACCATCAGTTATCCAACTACTTTTCTTTAACTATTGTATCTAAACCATGGTTTGCAATTACAAAAGAAAATGCATGACAGTAATGGCAAATGTGCTAGAATTTATTATTTAAGCGAGTATAAAAGATTATGTTACCATCAGGAAAATTGTGTTGCATACACGAATTATATATACGGTGCCGTAAATCAGAATACAAATACAGCTGATGGAAACAAAATGTGGCTGAAACTTCCACACAAACTATTATTCAAAGAGAAAGGTGTAACAATTGCCAACATTATTATAGTTACAGGTATCACAAATTCAACTGTCTGTAGCAATTTTGTTACGAGGTTTAGTAGGAGGTGTTGGAGGAGCATGGGCTGGTGGTAGTGGTGTTGTGACATTTCACTTGATCGTGCCATTTTGCTTGCCATTTTGCTTGTTCTAGCATTAGTCTGCCAGTTGTTTGCAGATTTCATCAGGATTTTAGACACGGCAGCAAAAATTAAGAAAACAAAAAAATAAAATAAATTCATAACCTTTTTTAAACAGTAAATTAGGCACACTCCTATAGCCATTAGTATTAGTAGATATTTTTGTTTGTTTGCCTCATGATATTTTCTTTTTAATCGTGTGCAGTTGTCCATCTTTGACGAATTATTGTAGACTATTTAAAATCTGCTGGAATCATACTCTTGACCTAGTCTGTATTTATAGCTGTGTTCAGTCCTAGTTTAACGTTATCGAATGTCGTTTACAAGTTGTAAGTGTTGTTACCTACAGTGCTACCCGTTTTCATCACCATATTTAGGTCAAAGAAGAAGTAATGGGGGCTCTATAGTACAAATGGGACTATATGGGTACAAGGGGATATTAGCATTATCGGATGGTATGGGTACAAGGAGAAATGTAATGTTAACTATGTCCATAGGTTCAACATTAGTATGTCACTTGGAGAACAAGGGGAATTTAACATTCGTCTTAACATGATATGTCCGTTTGTACCCATAAATGTTTTTGGTTTTGAGTACAAAATGACACTTGGTGTACAAGGGAAAAGATAATGTTAAAAATGTCCATAGGTTTAACAAGATGGGATGGTATGGACACAACCAGACATGTAACGTTAAATATGTAAATATTTGGAATATGAGTATGGTAGTTAGGATACAAATGGAGTTAAACATTAGATTAACATGACATTTCCCGTTTTGTGTCACACGTTTTTATTTTGTCCTCTTGGTACATATATGACACTATGGACACAAGGGGAATGGTATTGTTAAAAATGTCCATAGGTTGAACATACATATTCACTGACCATGACTGACCATCATTTAATCTACTGACCAGCACCCACACTTACTGACCAACACGCAATCTTACTGATCATCACCTACAACTACTGACCATCAACACACCGCCTTACTCACCAGCACCGATATCTACTGACCATCGTCCACAGCTACTGACCAACATCTACACTGACTCACAGAAAGGGTAAGATGTAAAAGAAGAAGGTGAACTAGAAAGTAAATCCCTATAAACAAACTAAACTAATGGTAACAGTGGCCACACTTTTACACAAATATACAATTACTATCACACGTGTAGTAAGGAGAGAAAAGGATAGGAATGTTTACACTTCAACACAGTCATACAATTCCTATTTATATACCATCACACGTGGAGTGTAAGGAGAGAAAAGGATAGGAATATTTACCCATTCACACAAATATACAACTCATATACTATCACTCGTGGAGTGTTAGGAGAGAGGAGGATAAGTATGTTCACACTTTCACTAATATACGATTCCTACTTATATGCTTTCACACGCAGAATGTAATGAGAGAAAAGGATATGAATGTTCCCACTGGCACACAAACATACGATCTTATTTGTATACCACCACACACTAAAAGTGAATATAGCGAAATGAGTCTGAGTGCATTCTTTGGTTTTGAAAAAGTTGTAACAAGGTTGCAGGCAAACCTTCCTATCGGTCTGTATAAAATGAATTGGAATATCTACCGAACGTTCAAAGTTCGAAAAATGTACACTACATATAGGAATTTGGTGACACAGGATACCTACAAGTTTTCGATGTTTTTGTCGAGTTTTAGAAAGTATGTGTTTGTGTCAATAAGTGCATTTTTCTGTTCCTCTCTCATGTTACAATTCCCATAGAGGACTATTCCGTTCCAACCTAATGTTAAATTCTTATCACTTCCGTATCACACCAAACTCGGGACTGTATGGGGTCAATGAGAAATATAATGTGAACAATACTTACACATACAGACCCAAACACAGATTAACTGACACACACACACACATCTATTGACCAACACGCAGTGTCAAATAAAAGGTTATGTAAAAAGTAGGAGGTTGAGGAAGAAAGAGTAACCCCTATTATAGACAAAGTACATTTCACACTCATACATAAACACATAACTACATACATACACGCATACATACCCAAAGTAGGGTAAAAGGTAAAAGGGTATGAATGCTCACATTCACACACTAACTCACAAACATATTACCGTACTTATATACAATCATACACCAAAAGAACAGAAGGGTGGAAGGGGCTTTACGTTTTTGTATTAAAGATTAAACAATTGACAAATACATGCATCGACAAAAGAAACAAAAACACATACAAATACAAACATACACTGGTATAGCCTCCTATGGAACTTTAGCATTAAGGTCAGTACAGCCATCTACGGAAATTGTAACAGGGGTATACAAGCAGGATCAGAGACAGACAAACACACAACTAATTACATAAGATTTTTGTCGAATGTGCGCTACATCATGCTACAACTATAAACGCTTAGTGTGAGGCTCAATTTCTTTTTCGACTGTACGCTACATAATGCCACATTGACATATGCTTGCGGGTAGGTACGATCGTTATCGACTGTGCACTGTATTATAATGGCTCAACGATACCCACAACACGGTCAGGCCAATTCTTTGTCGACATACTGCCGCATCGATAAAAGCTTACAAGGTCGCTAGGCACGTTCATTGTCGAATGCAGGCTGCATAATGTTATATCGATAAACGCTTACAGGTGTAAGAAGTTTTTTGTTGACTGTGTGTTACATAAAATGCCGCATTGATAAATGTTTACAATGCAGTTAGATACGTTAATTTTCCATGTTATTCCTACTCCTAGTCCAACCGATTTTCTGCATGAGTTATTTCTTAAATGAGTGGTTAATCTTCTTTACTCTAATTCCTACTTTTTACATCCCCTTTCATTTAACACTGATTGTTTATCAGTAGATGTGTTATGGGTCTGTAGTTGTAAGCGTTTGTCACGTTACATTTTCCATCGACCCCATACAGTCCCGAGTTTGGGATCGTATGGCAGTTATAAAAACTTACCATCAGGTTGGAACGACGGTATTTGTTCTCTACGGGAACTACAACATGATAGAGAGACAGATAAATACACTTAATTATGAACAAAGGCATACCTTTCAGAACTGGGCAAAAAGTGAAAGTTTATATATACCATGTGTCACCAAATTCCTATGTATGATTTTATATTTAGCATGCACTTTTAGAACTTGTAACATACGGTGGATATTTAGATTCTATTTTTATTGACCTATAGGAAGGCTGACGTGCAACATTATATCAACTTTGTCAAAACCAAAGAATGCACTCAGGCTCATTTCTCTATATTCACGTTTAGTGCGCGATAACATATAAGTATGATAGTGTGCTTGTGTGCCACTGTGAACATTTCTATCCTTCTCTGTCTTTATACTCCACGTGTGATAGTATATGAGTTGTATGCTTGTGTGAATTAATATTCCTTTCCTTTCCTCTTCTTACATTTCACGTGTGATAGTATATAAGGAGGAATTGTATGTTTGTGTGAAAGTGTGACCACTCTTACCAGTTGTTTAGTTTTGTTTAAAGAAGTTTTATTTCTAATTCACCCTTTTATTTTACATCCTATCCTTTGTGTGAGTTAGGTGTTGATAAGTAGCTGTGGGTGTTTTTCAGTTGGTAAGAGTGATGATCAGTACGACGTTGTGTTGGTCAGTTGGTGTCGGTGATGGTCAGTAGGTGCGAGGGATAGGCAGTACGTGTTGGTGCTTGCTAGCAAAACTGTATTGTTTAGTAGAAGTGGTTATTGTTTAGTAGATGCGAGTGCTGGTTGGTACGACTGTTGGAAAGTAGGTGTGGGTGCTGCTCAGTAAGACTGTGTGTTGGTCAGTAGGTGTGGGTTCTGGTGAGTCAAATGATATGTTGGTCAGTATGTGTGGGTGATGGTCAGTAGATGTGGGTGTTGGTCAGTAACACTGTGTTTTGGTAGTAGTTGTGAGTGTTGGCCAGTAGTTGTGGGTGCTGGTCAGTAAAACTATATTGGTTAGTAGGAATGGGTGTTGATTAGTAGATGTGAGTGCTGGTCAGTATGATTGTCTTGGTCAGTCGGTGTGGGTACTGGTCAGTCAGACGGCGTGTTGGTCAGTAGGTGTGTGTGCCGGTCAGTAGCTGTAGGAGATGGTCAGTCAGTTGGTATGTTCAACCTATGGACACTTTTGCCATTACATTTCTATTTGTGCCCATCCTGTTAAACCTATTTAAGTTTTTAACATTACCATTAACCCTGTGCCCATATCGTCCCATACTACCATACTCGTGTTCCACCTGTGGACATTTTAACATAACATTTCTCTTTGTGCCCATACCGTCCCATTCTGCTCAACGTATGGACATTTTTACGATTACCATTCCCCTTGAACCCACACCGTTCCATTATATTAATCTTATGGACGTTTTAAATATTACATTTAACCAAATACATTTATGGGTACAAAGGGCAACGTAATGTTAAGGAACAATGTTAAATTATCGATGTACCCCAAGTGGCATACTAATGTTAAACCTATCCATGTCACAAGATTCTAACCGAATGGGTTTGGATTAAGTGAAAACACCGAACACAATGTATGTGAATGAAATGTTTATGATAATGAAGTACGAGATCCGACACCGCACACAAATTACTCATGCTTACTGATTACTGAAATTATATATATATATATATATATATATATATATATATATATATATATATATATATATATATATATATATATATATATACATAAACAATATGATAGAAAAATACAAAGAAAAAAAACACTTAAAAGACTCGAACTTGAAACAATGTTCACCACTTCACACGTAGCATTAGCGTCCCCTTCGAGACAATTACGCTGGATTATATACATAAACAAGGTACTGACACCAATAACGGAGAACAACACTCCCTTAAATGCATACAAAGAAATCACTTTATGATATTATCAAATAAATGTTAAATTATGCTAACGTTGTCATATACAACTATTGAAGCTTGGTATTCACCATAATACGAATATGATTTCAATAAAATGATCGGGTGGTTCACATAACCATATGTATTGTTTAAAATTCAACATGCATAGTTCAAAATTCAAAGTTCACAGTTCGAAATTCAAATGCTTAGGACGAACTCATCCTGGGTATGCTCCACTCTTTTCCCCTGAACTTAACCGTTCCTAGGAGGGAGTTCCAGTAACTTCTAGACGGACTGCCGATATCTTCTTAACACCGATGTGCAACGTACCACATGAGTGTAATCTTCTCTGGTAATGTATCACCGGTGCAACGTTCCCCTAGCCACTTATCACGTCGCTGGGTTGCCAACTGTATTGCTCAGCTGCCACTTATGTTGTCCAGCCGTCTTCTATGTTGCCCTGTAGACAACAATGCCCATTAACAACCTGCCGCCAACTAAAAGTAAACCAAACTGGCTAGTGTACTACATTAAATTGCTATTATTAAACTAATAACTAAATATAAACATGCGACAAACAACATCAAAATACAAAAGAAATACATACTTATAATTATCTCAAAAAGCCCTTTACATACATACTGCATGCAACTTTCTGCTTCAGTTGAAACAGCTAACTGACTATACTCCATATCTCAAATCCGGTATAATTTTTGAAAAAAGTCTAACTATGCAAAGAAGCATAAAGGATGAAATAGTAAATTCAAGCGACGTGTACTACGTATGAATACAATTAGAAATATAATTTAGTTACAACATAAAAAAATCCATGCTTATCCCTATGGTTGTAGTACACTGTCAGTCAAGTAGACACTGCCTGACAAGATCTCCGAATCGTTGTGCCAGCATATAGTACATACATCCCATAAATACTACCACACCTAAAATAACAAGAGCAAGACCCAGGGTTAAAGTACCCGTGCACATCATGAAATATGGGTATCGCGCTGCGAGTGATCTACAGCGAGATGCAACTCTTACTCCTTGTCTCGTAAAACAAATAATAATAATACAACTACACTAGGTAACTTTGTACGCGCCCAAGATACATAATCATTCTCATATGACATAAAACTATTTTCTTGCCCTAATTGCGTGACAATAGACAACTATTAACATTACATCTATTATTGTACCCATACCGTCCAATCATGTTAAACCTATGCACATACCTTGTACTCGTACCATCCCATCATGTTAAATCTATGGACATACCTTTTACTCGTACCATCCCATCATGTTAAATCTATGGACATTTGTAACATTGTATTTCCACCTATACTCATACCGCCCATAATGTTAAATTCCCCTTTTACCTATACAGCCCTATTTGTACTTATAGCGTCTCCCATTACTACTCAAAGGCAACTAACTATTTTATGAGTTATGGAACCAGCTTTCGTGTGTTCGAATATTAAATACCGTAATTACAATAATGAAGGTCGCTGATTGACTGAAAAATAATTTATGGAAAAATATGAACGTAATGTTTCAGAAGAAACTATCGTATGGGTAAATTGCGTGCATTAGAAGGCTTGAACCTAAAGCCATTTTCATTTTATCGCTATCGCCACACAGAGGTACTGATGGATGTAAACGGGGAGATTTCACCAGAACGGATTATTTATTAGTGGATACCTTCAGAGGAACGTTTCTTAAAAACGAGAAATATATAGAGGAAATTGTATTTCCCTTCGTAAATACCGGATATATTTCATCTTGTGGTACATAAAAACCGGTATTGGTTTCGCCACGAGATAAAATATATCTTTTTTTGTACCACAGAATAAAATATATCTGGTATTTACGCAGGAAAAGAACATTTTCTTTTTATTATATACCGAACTTGTTCCTGTATCCAAGCTTAGAGGATAAAACTAGTTCTTCAGTAGGTCTACACCACCCTACTACCCTTTTCGTAAATTTACCTCACTTTCATTGGCTGATCATATAAATAGCTGCAATTTAAGACAGCGGTAGGATTATGATGACCTTATCTCTTGCAGTAAATTACATTTTTGACATTTTGTACATTATTTTACTCCATCTGACCACAAAGCAAGTCCGATTCAGCACTGCATCACAGCTGGTTTATCATTGTTGTCAAGGTGGTAAGGGGAAATAGCTTCATAGAGACGCGAACGGCGTCGAGTCAAGTTTCTGCAGCAAGAACTAAAGTCCATGTCTGAAAGGTAATGCAGTTTCCATTTATTTGTTCTAACTCACAAAGTGCTCTTTTTTTGCTGAAGGTATAACTTCCGTAGGCAAAAACAATCAAGCGTCGCATGGCATAATGGGAGATCTTGTATTTTCACATGCAAAAATACAGGAATGAAAAAATATGAAAATTATTTCGCGAATAATTTTCTATATTTTACACTTAAGTAAATAATAACATTTTCATATTTTTTAAAAAGTTTCGTATTGAATACATGGTTCATAAAATCCAAGTATGTTTTGCCGGTCGTACCTCGAAAGTATTGTAATTTTGTCAAACAATAACATTACGGTTTATTGTCTGTGGTCCATACCAACAGATACGATATACGTACTGGAAAAGGACCCGGATAAAATATGCCCAACCAATTTCTCAACCATTTTATCAGTCATTTAGGGTGAATTTGTTGCTAATTGTATGAATAAGTTGTTTGTTGTACAAGTTCCAGACTTTTTTACTTACAGTACCATTGTTTAGTCACGCTGGATTTTAAAAACAGGTAGCATGGGATAACTTAATACAACGCTGTGCAGTGTATTTTCTCACCAGTGTTTTTAATAACATGTGTGCCAAAAAATCTCGATGATTGCAATTACTAAAGGCCAGGGAAGTTTGTCTAAAATATTGAATATTTTGAAAATTTATCAAACATGGTACATCTACCCTGAGGAAACTGTACTACTAAACGAGGTTACATGACCACTATCTTCTAAGTTTTTTGTCTTGTTTCTGTAGCCTGGTAATTAATTTATGATTTCATTCCATTTCCAAAATGTTGACTGATTTTAATACTGGTGGATCTCTCACGCCTCGAGTACAATGACGCAAATATTCGAGGAAATATCTTCCTTTGATAATTGATAAAATGTTTAAATTGGGATTTAACCTTCGCATAAAATGAGCGTTTTGTCTCTCAAAAATTGAAATCTGTGAAGGAGACGTGGATTCCAAGATTTACTTCCCATTTCTATGGCAATCACTGTACACGACGTACACGTTTCATATAAAAATTTGCCAGATATACCTTTCTAAAGTAGGAAAGGCAAATATTACCGAGTTAATGTAAGCACTTTCAATTACGCTGAGTAATGTTTTAAAAAACGCACAAATTGCACATATTTAATATTTACTAGGATCCTCTGTTGCAATCCAAGATTACCTCTCTTTGTCCGAGTCCTGTTTGAATGTGCATTGAAATTCTTTTAAGGATATACACTACATATCGACATAGGAACCAAAATACTTCTTTTTGCATATATCAAGAAGTTTCAGAGGGAAACTTAATTTTTTTTGTATAAAATGTTTGCAATTTTTTTTTATAATGTTGTCCACAAATAAAATAAATGTAACGATATATTCACAATGGTCATGGCAAGACAATTGTGCTTTTCCTACATGTTTCAAGGAAAACTGCTGTTTGTTCTTAATAGTTTTTAGGACAATAAAATTTGACTTTAGATCACGGGTAACTAAATATTGGATGAGTTACGGAATCAGCCGATGTGTGGTGGTATTTAAGATGTCGTATTTAAAAGAATGAAGGTCCCTGATTGGCTGAAAATGATTACCGGAAAATATTAACGTCATTTTCTAGAAGAAGCCGATGTGCGAGTAAATTGTACGCAGTAGTAGGCTTCAACCTAAAACCGTTTTCATTTCATCGTTCTCGCCATAATGGTACCGATGGATGTAAACGGGGCGCTCCGCCGGGCCGGTTTATTATAGTGGGTACCTACAAGGGAACGAGGCTCACAGCATATAATTTTCATCATTTTACAAGTTTTCTCTTAGGTAGATTGTTAATAGGACGCAAGCGTGGATTGCCGGTCTTATCAAGAAAGTATTGTTACTTAGCCAAGCATTAACATTACGGATTATAGGAATTGAACTAGTTGTTTCTGTTCTATATATTCGGCAATAAAAATATGCCATACACAAACATCATAATCTGTCTAACTTTTGAATCTAAAATATTGGTATATTACTTAAATCTTGCAGCGATTTCTCAGCCTAAGTCATAACCTTTCTCGTCTAAAATTAATTTCTCAAATAACTTTTGAACAGTGTTTAGAACAGTTGAAACAAATTGTGTAATGTTTTTGAGCGTTTTAACTTGAAGACATACAAAGCAGATCACATACGATCCAATAGCTTGATTCAATGTCTTGCAGAAAGTCCATCCTATTGTTTTATCACTTGCTACAATTTAGTTAGTTTCATCATCCGACAATTGATGCCCGTATTCAAGACTACATTCTCCATAGCTATAATAATGTTTGTAAGCTTGTAATACATTAGCTGGTGTGGGATCTCCAACACTCTGACGTAAGGTTTGATGTTCTTCATGTCCATTACCAGCCAAGTATTTAATTTTTTTTCCATTAATGTACCTCCAGTCATGATTTGGTGGAATGTTAAGGTTATTACAAATTATGTTAAATTGTTTCAGATCTATGTTGTTGTTGTTGGCTGCATCAAAATTGTCTTCATCAAGTAAAGGTACTGAACATTCAGACAACAGTTTTGATATGTGAAAGTAGGTATAAAATCTGTAAACCAGTTTTACTAACTCTAGTACGTTTTGGATCTGTTAAATATTAATCAGATATTGCAGCATTCAACCGTTGCTATCCATACTGCCAATTTTAATTAATTTTACCAAAACTGATGTCCCACTGCGTCCCACTGCATCCTGTATCTATTCACTGAGTGACCACTTTCAAATTATTAAGTGTAGTCGCCAAATTTGTTTACACGGTTTGTATGTACCATAGTTCCTTTCGGTCTAACATAGTTTCATCTATTTAAACATTTCTGCAATATTATCTATTAACTAGAACATTCAAGTGAGCTGCAAGAGAAATATAAAGTGCATAGTTTCTTTCTCGGCTAGGCCAACGAAGGTATGTGAGACAGCTTGCTAGTAGCTTCCCGTGGATCTGTGGTTCTTCTCGGGGTTTCCCCGGGTTCTTCCTCAAGCAAATATACTGGCTGCCACGTATAGCCTATTATGTATTAATAAATGGCTTTAAACCCACACAAACAAAACCAATCGGATTGATAACAGAAATCGTGATATAGGAATTTCATTACAAAAGATAGATTTTGTTGTTGGATACTACAATATTTTAAATAAAGTAAAATAACATATTCTATTACATTATCGACAAGAGTGAAACAGGGACTGTTTTAATTCCTAGTAGTTGATACGGCCTTGAAATTTGGATGGACTCAGTCAAAGAGAATGACTGCTAAAGATTACGATATAAGAAGCATTGACAATCGAGTGCTTGAAACATAACTCCTGAGTTCTCGCCACACCAAACAATAACTACACAGTGTACATAACAACTACAAATATAAATTATCATTGATTTATACAAACATCTACTGAACTATTGAATCAGATACATTTTGTGCTCATTTGAAGCCAGCACATGTAATGACTTTACTGGATCAGATCAATAACACCAAAAATGTTTCTAATGACTTGGATTCATGTTTGCTAGATTCTCTATACCTGTTAGAAATGTTTTTCATGATGACTTTATTTCTTATAATGTTATGGTCATTGCAAGCAAGAACAAATGTTACCATGAAAAGATTAAAAAATCAGCTTTAATTGTCAAATATGAAGAAAGTCTTTTGTAGAATAGTATGTGTAGATTAAAAATCATTTTTCTTTCGGTAACATTTACTCCAACTGAATTCCTGACATTTTACCGTTGAAATTATTGAAGACTTAGATTGTCCAAAATTGCCGACACCATTATCTCCCTTGCGTAAGGCTCGGTTTCCTGTTACTTGCTACATCATTCTAAATTAATTTACAAGATCATTCATTGCACGGTAAAAGCAAGTAAATATGAGAGATGTTATGCAGTATACCTTTACAGGTTGTGATCAAAAATGGAAAAAAAGGCTACTGGTTTCGTTTTTAAATTTCTAAATAAAGACAGACGCAGAACATTGGGATCTACCGATTATAATGTGTCAAACTGAGTAGAACTATACAGATTTTAGTTCAGGAAAAACGCGCTCAAGCTTACGCTAGAATAACATTACCTCAGTTTTGGTTGGAGTGAAGCCAATCAATCAGTGCCTTGGCCAATCGTCAATCGTTTGTAAATCTGTGTTCAGTACATATTCAATTTCGTAAGCATCATTTGATGAATACGCCAGTGAGCTATCATTAGCAAATGGTCTCGTTTCACTCAAGCGGTCGTCGCCTATATCGTTAATATACACAATAAATAATAACGGACCTAAAACAGAGCCCTGTGGTACGCCAGACACAATATATTGGCTACTTGATTCGGCAGTATGTACAAAAACTGTTTGGAGTCTATTAGATAGGTAGTCAGAAAACTAATCAATAAGAGATATATCAATGCCACTGCACTTTAATTCATGTATTCGACCTTTATACCAAACCCAATCAAATGCTTTAGACCACACACACAAGTCATCCTTATTATCAAGTGCAGGACATATACTATGGTACATATCTATGAGTTGAAATACTGTTGGATTAATGGGAAGAAAACCGGATTGATATTTGAATATACGATCATTTGAGTATAGGTGGATGTGGAGATGTTTAAAATAATTATTTCCATAACTTTTCCAACATAAATCAATAGTGAAATAGGCCTGTAATTTGAAGGCTAACTGACACATCCCTTTTTATACAATGACGTTACTTTCGTGATTTTCCATAAAGATGGAAACACTTTTTTAACAACGGATATGTTGAATAAAATAAGAGTGGTTTAAATATGGATGCGATCGTTCCTTTGAGCATATGGTGACTTATTTTATCCACGTCACATGCTTTGTGGGTGGATAAGGTATTGATTACTGTCACGAAATTGTGTGTAGATAAATAGCGTGTGTAGATAAATAGCTATGTTATATATATATATATATATATATATATATATATATATATATATATATATATATTTTTTATATATATATATATATATATATATATATATATATATATATATATATATATATATATATATATATATATATATGAACGAAAATGTACTCGGGTTTCGTTGCCGCGTACATATTTACCCGATGGTGGTTTATTTTACGTCTTTAGATATTTAAAAATACTGAGTTGGTTTCATTCTATGCTGCAGGAGCAAACTGAATGCAGTGAGAAAGCCAATTACCTCGAGTTCTCTGGCTGTGTATTTTCACAACAGCAAGGTTAGGTATAGAGTGAAATTCTCGATGTATAATCACAATACAGCGAGTTTTGTCAGAAAGCTGTCCACTTTACGGGTGG
This sequence comes from Margaritifera margaritifera, assembly GCA_029931535.1. Classification (NCBI taxonomy): domain Eukaryota; kingdom Metazoa; phylum Mollusca; class Bivalvia; order Unionida; family Margaritiferidae; genus Margaritifera; species Margaritifera margaritifera. The sequence continues at coordinate 328,805 of JAQPZY010000781.1, read as the reverse complement.
CTTCCTAATGGATGATTCTCGTCTGAAAGTCACTCAGAGTTCTTCATATCTGAGTCCATCTCAGTAAGTATGTGGACTCATGTGTTAGGGATTCTGGGGAGAAAACTTTAGAACTTACATCGGGCTCTGCCCAACCAAAACAAGGTTTTTTGACCATGCATCTGAAAAGATGCACACAAATAACCACTTTACGGGAGCAGTCTTCAGCTGTATTTGAAATATAAAATTGTAATCTTTCTTGCTATCTGTTTTATGTGAAAGAATTGTTTTATTGATTTAATGTTTGGGAATTTATTCTAAATTGTTCAGAGAGTCAGATCTATGTCGTATAACGCCATGCTATCAGATAGATTATAATTTGTTTAAAGTTAGCCATTTTTATAACTGAACAGACAAATTGAATTGAATTGAATTATATGTTGCATGCATAAAATGTTGAGTAATGTTCGAGTACTTATAATCAGTGAGATTATTTTTGTCGGACATATATGCATGTACGAACGTGATTATTCTAATAATAATCTCGTACCGTAGTTCTCATAAAATTATTTACGAAGCCAATTCATGTGCGCCCATGCGTAATGTATATTATTGCATTCCTACTTATATGTGTCTCATCTACTGCACGGCTCAGTCATTATATTTTTAGCTGTTTTTGGATGATGAGTCGTAGAACTCTGTGGGGTTTCGTGTAATCCGGATGTTAGGGTCGATGGTGACGTTGGATCAGAGGACGGTATTGGTTCACTAGCAGTGAGGGACCAAAGCTTCGGGACCAGCGGGTTTGTATGGAATAAGGAGACTCTTGAGGGATCCTTCGGCAGACTAGGAGGGCGGGCCATGCGTGGTTGCTCCTGGACCACTCGACGAGAGCTGTGGAACTGGAAATATATCGTGATCGTCAACGGGACGCCACGAGATACATATCTTCCATTTTTGAATTAATATTATTCAATATCACTATACGAGTGAAATCGATAATTCAATATCGCTATATTTGTGAAAATCAATAATACATATATCCTCCTTGTGAATGAAACGTACATTCTTCATATTTTTGTACAAATTATGTACTTTGATCACCCCTGGTGATAGAATCATACATTGTTTTTATTTATGTATATATCATATACTTTGATTGCCTTTGGTGATATAATCATATATTGTTCATATTTGTGTATATATTCTATACATTGATCGTCAATGGTGATAGATCCATATTTCAATCATTTTCATTTATAAGTTCCATACGTTGATTCTTGTTTGATTTCTCGCTGAAGCTACGTGTTCTGATCAGTTCCATTTAGGGACGATATCATTTCTTTATATCAGTTGTTGAGCTCGGTGCGCATCATTCTGTTAAATCCATTGTTGGACTTTATGTGCTTGAGTATGATGACAGATTCATTCATCGTTCAATTACATTCTAAAATTAAACTCTCATTCACGAAATTGTTTTCAGCGTCTTCGCTAAATCCAATCCCAACCCGGCTTCATCCTGTTACAATTACATCAAAAACGTTTTGTTCTGTTATTAATATATTAGTAAGTTTGTTATTAGTTTTCAAGTCTATATCCATGATTGATACACTAATGAGGATAACATCTACTTTGCATATATATCTTTTTGTACTTACGTGTCTGTTTCTAGCTTTGCAACATTTTTGTGATTTTTTGTTTCATTACGGGCAGTTGATGTTGTGAAGATATTGCTCAAACCGAATAATTAGCAAGTCATTAGGAGCAGACGTTATACTATACATTATTCAAGACACTTTATGGTAGCACGTATTACTTTCGTCAAATGGGCCCTCCCTAATTTCTAAACATAAGGAATTCTCGGCATATTTTTTACGTATACGTGTTATACGTGTTTAGTCATTTAAGATAGGAATCAATCTTTGTATTAGGTGTTTGGGTCGTGTTTTGTGGTGCATGGCGCGAAGTACACATGCTTGAAAAGTCTTATGAACCAGTTACCACTGAAACCGCTTAACTGCAGGCAAGATGTTTTGAGAAAATATTTCAACATAAATGTATTTTTAAAAATCCATTAATTTTGATGACTTTGTAATTATTACTGTAGTGACAAGTGTGACAGGTTTTACCTATGTTTCATTATATGAAATAAATTAAAACAATGATAAATTATTTATCTTAGAACATAAATTGTTATTCATTACTTTCTCTCTTTCTCTCTCGTCAATAATAAGTTTTTTTTATTTGTATTATAACTAATCTTGATTAATTCTTATTTTATATACAAAATAACTGTATTCTGCTATTGGAGGAATAATTGATATTGTATGCATAATTTTTGGTTACATTTGTTATCTAATCTTAACTGCTGGTTGAGTCATGAAGAAAAGGTAGCTGACCAAGTCATCTTCTTGGTTCTCTCTCTTGTAAGTCTTCACGAGTTTATAGCAACAGCCACAATCGAGGGAGATCAATGAATAATAATTAGATCTTAGATCAGATTGACCGACTTGTTGCTACTCGGAAAATCATATTTCTGATCTGATTTTAATTAAAACCTCTCTCTCTCTCTCTCACACACACACACACGCACACAGAGTTACATGTGGATTATGTTGTAGTCTCACCAGAGTTATTTCCCTTTATATCAAACTCCGGTATCGATGACATGGACGACGACTCATATTTCCTAATCTATTGAGAATGACTGGTTCGACTATTTTGGTTCCTAATGTATAATAGAAAGAAAAATATATGGATGACGATGAAGGTACTGAGTGAAATGAGAATGACAATTTTGAATTGAATAAAACAATTACAAATGAAAAAACAATTTATATCGTTCACTCTTTGAAAAAGAAAACCCCAGGTCCCGACAAGATTATGGTCATTTGTTACCAGTGGACTTTACCATGCGTTCTTTTATTTTCTAATGTGCTTGTTAATAAAATCTTTTAAACTGGGGAATTTGCAAAAGGAATGGTCAAAAAGTATATTATGTCCGATATTTAGGAATGGTAGTATGAACGACCCAAGTAATTATATGGAGGATTTATCTAATAAATGCATTGTGCAAAATATTATCATCTATTTTAAAAAAAGGTTGTATAGATGGCAGAAAGGAATAATTTAATAAACGAGTCTTAGGCTGTCTTATTAATCTTTTCTCTCTCTTTCTCTTTCTCTCGCTCTCTCTCTCAGTTTTTGGGTTGGCACAAAATTCGATCCAAAGTGTACAATACACAACTTCGATGTACTTTTCATATGGCCTTTTTTCAACTTAAACAGGGTAAATCTGCATTTCTGCAGACAGACAGAACAAATTCGTCATTTTGTAACACACTAACTACTGAAGAAAGAAATGTACCTCATAAAAGCATTAACATTGCAACACATACTTCTGCTCATATATCAAGCAAACAATTCGGTCAAACCGCTTTAGTGAAAGAATAAAAATATACGACTGCAAAAAACTAATAAAGTACACTCGGTGACCTTTGACGATGTTAGTGTTTTTTGTCTACAATACAAACAATGAATTCTTTTAGGGTCCTAATAATATGCGTGTCTTCGATCTAGACCAAAGCAAGGTTTTGGGAAAAATAAATATGAAGTCAAATCAGGGATTGGGCAAATTTGTAACATTAGGAGATATATTAAATTTAGCACGCTAAATGTCACTTAAACACTCTGCACCTAGATAAAAAAAATGAATTCCTGAACGATATACTCTGTAACAAGTACTTTTCCTAACTTTGTATCAAAACTGATGAATGAACATTTGACCTGACATTGGATTTTGTTTTTAAATTCTTGGAAAAGCACAACTGACTGAAAGTAAGACTGGCACATTTGTCACTCCAACTGAAAAGTACTCAATCTGATGTTTTCTGCAAATATACTGTCTGTAACATACGTATCAATTTTTTTAGTGAGACTATTAAATTTACGTTAGAATCGTGTTACATATCCCGCACGACAGAACCAACATGTTACAATGCAACATTTCTAACCAGAGAGATCTATCACGTGAAACCTATGACCCAGTTTTTAACATCTTGTCCCATACATTTCAACACAGCGGCCTAACGTTAAATTTCCGCCTGGATTTATAATCTTTTCACTCTTTTTAATATAAGAGTCCCCCTTGTCACGCAAGATCTGTGCATATTTATGACGTTATCTTATATCTGATTTGCTGGGCTTCTTACCACTCTGGGGACCGAATTCTGATCAGATTTTGCTCTAGTTTATTAAAAGGAAAATACGACCTTCAAACTTGATATCACTCTATTAATCTTCATTAAATTTTAAACTATTATGCCACTTTTAAAATTTATGGCTGGTCATATGATTAAGAAAATAACTGAAAATTATCTTCTAATTTGTTTTTATTTACTTAATTTGTGCACAATATTTTTTCAAGATGGATAATAATTAAAACAAATATATATAGCATGAGAATTCTCAGTTGGTTCGTTGGTTTATGTTACGCATTGGCTACATCATACGGGGGAACTGAGAACTAAGTGCTTTTACCAAGGGTACAGACAACATGGACTGACCTGGGAAAGTATTGAGCCCAGAATCATTGCAATACGAGTCCGACGTTTTACAGCCTGAACAACCGTGGCTCCCACATCAGAATTCTACCTTTTTATATGCAGTAAATCAACTCTTCTTCACAGGTTATATAAAATATATACACGATCCATTTTTCTCGATCAAAATGCTTTAACGTCGGCAACTAAATAAAACAAAATTAGAAATAAGTTTATTAATACGTGAAAAATATACAGGTACTATTAATGCTATGTTTCTTTTGTTTTATACGTTAGTGTGAGTAGGCCTCCGACCTAAGATGTTGAATTGCCTTTTACAAACCCAGTCAACAACAGATTGATCACGGATAGAACTCACCATTTCGCATGGTTAGCTTGTTTGCATCGTATGTCCTTCACAACACTTTTATAACTTGCGATTGAAAATACAAATAGTTCACTTACATTTGCAATAATAGTGCACACACGTGCTCTGGGTCGAGTTCGGTAGACCTGACAGCGTTAACTAGAAGTACCAGTTACACATTACAGATTCTGTGCCCTCTACTTGAAAATGATGAAACCTTCTGTGTTAGAAAAAAATTAAAAATTAAAGGCTGCTTTCTTATAAATTGGCGGGTCAAATGATGATTAAATTCTACAGATTATAACAGATAAAATGAACTCTAATGATTCAGAAAATATTATACCTTAACCCAAATTTTCTCTTTAAGAAAGCTTATGACAGCAAGATCATCAACATTTTTTATAATAGTTGAGATCTGCACACATTGATGTTGTAATTTCCATCTAATTCGCTAAGCTTCTTAGTTGTTACCTCTCTAGAGGCATTACTTTTCATCCGATTAAGCTAGGAAAATAAGTTAAATATGTTTAATTATGAGTGAAGTCTGTGTATATTAAGTATGCCTTTATCTTTGAAAATAACTTTTATCAGACTACAGTAGATAGGTAGAATTGACAAGATATTAAAGTAGGAGATAATTTACATAGGCTTGTGTTCCCACAGGACTACATAAGCTTGCTTAGTGAAATTGTTAACTGTTAAGCTAATGTATATAAGCCAGGTGAACATTATTAGGTACACTTGGGTCTATTGTGGTTTTTCTTTTTATAGCTCTACTAGTCTTAAGGCCATAGACCTTTTTTTATAGACTTATGCTTATGCGATGGTTTGATGTCATCCGTCTTTTATCATTCTTTTGTCTGTACCTTAGCACATGTATGCTTGTCAACACATTCTGAAAAGCAATGTCATACCAACTGTCAGCGGGATTTGCTGATACATAAGTTTTAATTATAATAAAATCGTATTTTTCCTAAGGTTGCAACGTTTACCAAGATTTCGAAACGTGTACACTATTTACAATAAGCAATGTGATGCCGTTTAATGGAAACGATAAGAAACTCAACCTTCCTCCTCCCCCCATCCACACTCATTAGACTTACTTAACAACTGGCAGCTATCATAATCTGAATGCCGCACTTCGCTGAATTTTGCCATTATTTCATTTGCTGTACGTCTTTTACCTCATATTATGAAAGGATTCGGTTTATAAGACATGCCATTGCTGAATATTTCTGCAAATGTTAGTAAAACGTCCCTCAGACCGTCGTAATTTTGCTAATGTTGGGAAAACATAAGAAGGATTGTGTGTTTGGCCAGGTAAAAGAGGAGAGTTTGCAGCTTAAAGATAAGTAATGATCAACGTTCATAGATGGATGATGTCGTCGCATGACCGTCAGCAATTACAAAACTACACGTTCGACTGGTTCCAGTGCTCTTTAACAATATCAAGTAATATTTTGAGCAACCAAAATTAGTTCCAGAATTAGTGGACTAATATATAGTTGGGGTTAAAATACTGATACGAAATAATTTGTACCGATACGAATTGCGATACGGTAGTGTACCTTCAAGTTATCTTAAATAGTATCTATGGTTACTGACTTTCTAACATAACTACGTCCTGATTTTCTAGAACTTGAGAATTATTATCTTCGCTTTTGCTTTCCTTTTTCAAATTAATGTGCTTAAATGTTATCAAGCTATCACTTAATGTCAAAATTGGTCATCCAAACCTAAAAGATAAAACCCCACAAAAGTATCGAATTCGGTTTGTTGTTAAGTAGTCTTCTTTGAACTCTTTCTGTAATTCGTTAAAGTTATCAATTGAAGAAATGTACTAATATAAAATGTTATTCTTAGTATTATTGCATCTGACAATGACTTTTAGCTGATCATACATTTACAAAACGTTCATATGCTTTCTCGATTTGTTTTCAATCCATTTTATACAACTTTTTGGTTTGCCAGTCGGATTAGTGTAGATTCATCCTCCTATTAAGGTTTTCGGTCTCCTCCACATTCTAGACTGAACAAATGTTGCATGTTATTAAGTATATCACATTTTGTGTTTGCATGAGATGGTGCTGCTGTGAATATTCAGTTTTATGCCTGTTAATGTGCTGGAAAAATCACTAGTTATTATTATGTTTTGGCATATCTTGCATCATATATATGTATGATTAAAAGTATAATGTATCTACCTGAAGAGTATCCATGATGGTGATGTGAAAGGAAGAAGGAATAAAGATGATATCCATGTGTGTGTGTGTGTGTGTGTGTGTGTGTGTGCCGAAATACTAACATTTAAATTAGTGAAACGTATCACAATACTACTACTAATAATAATAATAATTATACTACCACTACTACTGTTTCTCATTCTACTTCATTTTCACTACCTGTTACTACTATTATTACTACTACTACAAAATACAAGTAACCTGGCTGAAGTAGCCAGACTTTTAAACTGTCTCAAATCTGAGTCGGCAAAAATTTTAATTAGCATGATGTCATGTACGGCAGAACACTCAAACACAAACAAAAAATTAAAATAGAATATAATTACAATAAAATAAAATAACATGTTCAAATATGGATACACATATACAATGGCGGAATTGAAACAGCAAGTGCACATTGAATGATTTTCGTGAACATTTATCAAGCCTACAATTTGGGTATGTATGTTATATATAAAAATGTATGTATTATGTATCATACTTTAATATAATATGTATGTCTGTATACCTTAATAAACATATATGTACACGAGAAATGTGCTCAATTACATCAAGGTGACAAAAAATGTGTCATTACAGGAAGTCAGTTCAGTGTAATCTAAAATATTACTAAATTTGCAAGAAAGTTAAAAATCGAATGCTAATTCTAGATTCAGGTGACGACGAAAATTAATTAACATCATAAAGTATATCCAAATTTCGACGTTTACTTTAAGATATCCATGCTGAAATCGGAACCAACCTTTTTATATTAGAACCAATATAAATATGCTAAAGTATGCAATTAATTTAAAACCTTATACCAACAAACTTATTTATTCAGACCTTTTCATTGAACTTAAAACAAAGTAAAGTAAAATGTAAAAATGAAAAACAAAACAAAACAAAACAAAGCCAAACAAAAATACAAGTATAACAAAACAAAACGTAAAAGCGCAAAGTAAAAACAAGGACTCTTACATCTGTTTTGAAGCTGTAATTTTTACATTGTAAACAAATGCGAGTATACTAGGTAGATCCGTTAATGCAATATAAACTAGCTCAAGCTGAAGTAGAATAGGGTTATTTAACTAGAATGAGCATGGTAATGTTTCAGTGAGGCAATAACACACAGTGCAAAGGGTCGCATTTATTTACACACACGAGAAATGCAACTCAAGTTTTTAACAATAAATTATATACATTAATATGCAATATATGTGACATAGCGTGGTGATTATACTTATTTCTTGGAACCAATTTTCACTTGCTATTTCTTTTATGATATAGAGTTGGCATTTATATTGTCCTCTACCCGACCAATACCACGACGTACCCCTCTTCCTTCCCCGGAATCATGCTTTTGAAGTTTTGAACTTCTGTGCACGTGTTGTCACGTCAAAGATATTTCGAAAGTGAAGACAAATTTTTAAAAGAAGTCTAATAAACACAAAAGCACATTAATGTTATAATTATTTTCTTATTCCACTCTATGTAAGGTAGATTGTTTTGATCTTAGTCTTAATCTTGTACGGCCACGGAGGTCTAGGATCACAGCCCATAGTAGGATGTGGAGTGGAAGTGGATTGTCCGACATCTATGGAAACGACTTCTTCCTCACACTCTGGGTGGTTTCGTCAGTTGGAGCTCCAGTAGGTACAGGTGGTGGCATCGTTAATGGACAAGATGTTGATCCATATTGTCTGACATCTATGGAGAAAACACGATTGTCTTATAAGACTTCTCTATCTCTTGTAATCAACCTCTGGATGGTTCTGTCATCCACGTGACTTCCAGTGTGTCCTGATGGCGTTGACAGCATTATTGATCCAGATCTGTACAAAGGGTTCTGCTGGAAAAAATAATTGTAAGAATATTTTTCAAAACAACACATCTGCAACAATCTATCTCAGGACGTTCTAGTAAAAAAGAGACAGAAGAAGAAAACAAAAATGAAAATTTACATGAACGACGCATTTTCAGATTTAACTAATTTCATTATATTCTCTTGGTATCCATGACATATAGATTACATGTATATTATCGGCAAGGACGGAATACCTTTTATTGATTTACATAAACTTACCTAAATAAAAAAAAAAAAAAAAAAAAAAACACAAACACAAACACAAACAAACAAACAAACAAACAAATTATTACTCAAATACCTTCACGTGTGCAAAAGCTTCAACCTGAACACACGCACACACACACACACACATATATATATATATATATATATATATATATATATATATATATATATATATATATATATATATATATCTTTCTTTATTTTAACGTATTTAATAAACGTTGTATGTGGGTACTATGGGTAGGGTTACTATCTCGCAGACTACCTTACAAAGAATGTGATACAGTCGCATATCTAAACAATAAATTAAATGTATGGTTGGATTACTAAATCTAGTTTCTAGTCGTTCTAAAACAAAAGAACAAAAAAAAAAAAAAACATAAAAAATACAGAAAGAACGAAATTTATATGGGAGATAACTGATGTTTGTGTGTGTGTGTGAGAGAGAGAGAGAGAGAGAGAGATAGAGAGAGAATATTCAAGCTATATATGCATTACAATCGTTGTTGTCTTCTATATCACTGTTAAAATGGTCATTACCTTATACTTGTCAAGCACATTAGTCCTTGAAAGATATAGGATGAAAGTGAAGATATTCTCTTATATATCTTATATGATAATACATACATTATGTTTTACACATTACAGTTTGCAAATGATTCATAACAAAAAGGATACATCAATCATACTTTTATAAGTTTCCCATCTATGACTGAATGTCTCCCAATCACAGTTTTTTTTAGACTGTATACTCTTCTAATTTGTACCGATTTATTTCTTTCTTATATGTTTCCAAGTTTTGTATTTTATTGTGAGTATGTAATTTAAATATGTATTTCTTTCCTCAAAGTCAAATCAGATTTTAAATTTCATCAGATTTATTTTGTTTATTTATTTCTAATATTGTATCTACTGCTGTGAAGTTAAAATGTACAAGGTGTATGCATTTATCTTTCAGCCACCTGAACAACTGTAGCCAAAGTATTTGAACAATAGCACAATCATAGAATAAATAAAAAAGGGGATTCCTCTGTTTCTCTGCAAAAAGAACATACTTTGTTTTGTCTAATTCTCATTTTGTATTAAAGAACATTTGTAGGTGGAATTCTATGGAAAATTGTCAATTGAAACCATTTAAGATAGGTATCTTTTGTACTTATGTACCAATAAATATTTGTTTTTCCAGTCAAAACAGTCATCTAACTTAAGATCACGTCTCCATTTATCTTGTGCCTTTGGATATAAATTATTTTTTTTTAATATAAAAATTGATAAATATTTTCAGAACCTTTCGTTTGTTGAGTGAATAATTATAGCAGAAATGACATAGTTGGTTACATGAAAGATAATATCTGAAGCTTGTATTTCTTGTACTTTCATATATTCTTTGAGAATATTTATAATACCCTCATATTGTACAAAGTTTATTAAACATGGATAAATTGGTAAAAAAAAAACTAATAAATTGATTATTGCATGTGAAATCCCCTATTATATTAACTTCACAGCTGTACAGATGTTTATAGAAAATGGTGAAATGATCATATATCCTTAATATGAACAAATATTCCGCAATCTATGGAAGAATATCTGACATTTTGTCAGCTTAGAACCATGACATCAACTTTAATGAATTCCAATCAAGGATCACACATAAGCAAGAACGTTAGAAGTCGTAAAAGTTAAAGAGGATAAAAAAAGTTTAAAAAATAATTAAAAAAAAATAAACCAGCTGTCGGTATGGGATGAGGATTTCAAGTAAAAATTTCTTGTGTTTTTTCTTTTCTTTTCTTTAAGTGGAGTTTGAAATGTATATGTTTAGTATGATATATACCAATGTCTCCTGAATAATGTCGTTCTGATAACCAGCCATAACCGAATAGTATTGGGGTTCCTCTGCTTCAGGCAGTATGGATGTATCTTCTTTCTTCTGCTTGACATTAAATATTCTGAATAAATACAAAATAATACGTAACAATTAAAACTCGTACAGATCTTCTATATTGTAATAAAGGGACCGTGTAAGATAGATATTTATTTATATGACTTCTATATTGTAATAAAGGGATCGTGTAAGATAGATATTTATTTATATGACTTCTATATTGTAATAAAGGGATAGTGTAAGGTAGATATTTATTTATATGACTTCTATATTGTAATAAAGGGATAATGTAAGATAGATATTTATTTATGTGACTTCCCATTTCGCTGTGTTTTGATTGTTAAATCTCCAGAAGCTGTCTTTGCTTAAATATTTTATAATACTTCAGTTTCAGAATCCCGTTCATCATTGGTTAAAATTAAAAAGTGACAATACCATTTTATAATATTCCTAAAAAATCATCTTCTCAGATGTTCTTTTATTATCTTCAGAGCCAAATCATATCCTCACGTGCTCCTTACGTAAAGTCATCTAACTCTCACTTGACCGTTATATTACCCTGAGTTTCCCCAGAGTATTCGGACGACTAGTATTATATCTTTTTTTTTGTACACTTAAACACCTTTATGAACTATTACAAGTACGACTATTATGCACTTATATTAGTTCATAATGGTGTTTAACCACTCTGAATAAAATAACTCAGATTCTGTCTTTTTACTTAGGTAATATCATTTTTTTGTCAGTAAAATAAAATAATTACTGACTACATTTTTATTTAAATAACGAGTTGCCCAACCCTTTTTTGTTTTTACCTCAGACAGAGCCCTCAGGTACCACGATATATGCAGACGTTGCTCGAATGTTTCTTGATAACTTACAAATTGTGTCATATTCAACAAGATGATCTCATGAATTATAGTTCGTTTCGTATACATGTATGTATGTGTGTATGTATGAATGAAGGAATGAATGAATGAATGAATGAATGAATGAATGTATCTGAAATAAGAAAGACTTTTTAAATTATTGTAAATTGCAATATCATCGGAAATGAAACGGTAAATTCGTTAATATAACAGTAAGTTATCACAAAGAAATGGACCGTTGATTGTGTCAGGTGTATGCGTTTGCATGTATAAGAGAGAGAGAGAGAGAGAGAGAGAGAGAGAGAGAGAGAGAGAGAGAGAGAGAGAGAGAGAGAGAGAGAGCTCTTCTTTCGAAAACGATTCCAAATCGTGTAAAGGATAATGATTAACATCACAAAAACACCCAGTGCACTTAAACTCAACCATATGGATTCCAAATTGTGGTTTCCTGCGTTCTGGGCGCCACCTACAGTGTTATTGGATGAACCCACGCTTGCACACATTGAGCTAAGTTCGAGCATTCTGCTATCTACAGCAAGAACAAAATAAAACAACTTGTAAGATAAAAATAAGATAAAATTAGTTTTACTATGACAATCATTAAGTCAAGCCATCTAAATCAATCAATCAATCATTCAATCAATCAATCAATAACTTATTCAGATAATCTCTAACTATCTCTCTATCTGTCTATATATCTATCTGTCTTCTGGTCTCCAGTACCAATCATAATTTTGACATTGATATAATAATTGATTTCGTTTTTTCATGAGCTAAAGACACTTTTGTTCATAATATTTGTACATAATACCATTGATTAGGGTGGATAAAGATTGATCCGGTTCCTGAGGTAGCAAGAAAATGCCACCATGAATTTACAATCAAATCTTGTGTATTGTCTGTTGGTGAATATGTATGACATGCCGCCATTTGACAAACCAAATTCAGCTAGAAAGAGATGTAAGACAGAAATTTTTTCATAATCTCTTGAAAACAAAATGCATTGGTACTATACAAATATTCGTCCCTGCACTTCAAAAGTTTCTACCCAAAGCTCTCAGTGCTTAAAACTTACATTTTTTATCTAAAAAGTTTAATACTAAGCGAGGTAGCATGATTGAAACCGTACCTGATACATTACAGCGACGCCATGGAAACTTTAGATCACACATGTGATTACTGTGATAGTCACAGTTTAAGTGAACTGAATGGAACATCAGTCCCGGACTGCATGTTTTTGTAAACATCTTCTGCAGGGATTGGTCACATTGGTGCAAATTCCCGCAGTTACAGGGGTCAATGTAGTACTCTGAGCAGTTTTTCAAATTCACTGGAAGGCAGGTTTCTGGAGAGAAAAAGAGTCATTTAGATGTGTAATTTTGTACATTATTCATCTGTTTGCACGTTAGAAAGTGATATTTCTGCAACGAACAGAAAATGAACCAAAACCAACCATTCGCAATGTGTCCTATGTAATTCGTGCCTTATATCTGATTGCAGTTCCGTGTGAATAATGTTTTCGCATCCTTTAATTCATAAATTGTATCCAAAGTTATATTATTATTATTATTATTATTATAATTATTATTATTATTATTATTAGTAGTAGTAGTAGTAGTAGTAGTAGTAGTAGTAGTATTCATTGCTTATAAAATAGTTTCAGTTTCTTTATTCCAGATTGCGACCATTATCTCTATTACCTAGGTTAAGTTTAAAAATGCTACCTTGGATAAGGGATATTATTTGTGGTGTGCACAGCTTTAACGAATTGATCATGCATAATGGGCTGGCAGATCTGGGTCTATGCAGTGTGTTAGGACTAATGTGTAGAACAATAGACCCTGATCTGCCGTCGCATAATGCGCCAGCAGATGAATGTCTATGTTGTTCGTAGTTGGACTCAACCTATACGCGGGTATATACGATGGTTTTACTCGTGCTTACGAGATGCATATAGAGAGGTTCCTAAAATTTCGAATAGGCTAACTCTTGGTGAATATTCGACTTAAAGGTAAATCGGTTCACTCACTTTATTCGATCTATAACATACGTAGGGTCTGCCTGTGAAATACTTCACAGATGTCTCACTCAAAACTTACATGAATTTATTTTCTACCATATTTCCTGTATATTTATTAAAAATTAAAATGATCTAATAAAAGATAATGACGGTGATCACATTATCTACCTGTCCACATCTTCTTTCTTCTTTTCCTGTAAACAATAACGAAAGCACATTATATTGAGAATCAAAATATTGACTTTACAGTACATCTAATATTCTAATAAAGAAAAAACAACCACAAAGTGATTGTATTCTGTTAATCAACGGTAATTTAGATTATCTTTAAATCAGTATTGAAATATTATCAAAACAATAGTTTCCACTCATATTTCCACGTTGATATCATATACTGTAGCATTTCATCTCAGGGGCTGAAATGAATGATTGTGTGGGTTTTCTCAAATGGATACTTTGACAGAAAATAATTCTGCCACCACTCTGGTGAAAGTTGATTTAGATCTATGTGCATTATACTTGAACACATCGTTGCCAGTGTTTAATTTTGGTGCCGTTTAACTTTTCCCCCACATTTATAGCTCACCAATGTAAGGGCAGGAAAGTGTTGACCTTGTCAACTACAACCAGGTACGGTTCACACAGTTCTTTCTGTTCAGCAGTACTATAGGGCACCCTGTGAGTCTACGTGGAATTAGCATTACGCCGTAGGTTCACATGTGTGGGGGATCTATGGGAATTAACATTGTGGATACATTGTTACATTGTTAGAAGTGGTTGCTCTCAAATGGCGTTACATTACACGGTTGCATTGTTAGAAGTGTGTGTGTGGGGGGGGGGGGCGGGCGTCGGTCTAGTGTCTACGGGAAATGTAATGTTAAAATTAACATGAGATTTTCCGTAGACACCCAGAAAGTTTTGTTTACAAAATGGCAGCCTTAACATGACGCCATAAGTTAGGGAAAATATAATGTGAAATAGTGATCTACTATCCAACAAAAAGTGATCTACTATGCATCACCTAATGATCTACTATCCAACACCCACTTTTTGATTACTATCAGTCACCCACTTTTGGATTACTATCCAACCAACACACCACCTTTTGATTACTATCCAGCACTCACTTTTTGAATACTATCCAACACCCCTCACATAGTATCTAACACGATATGTGTAGTGACCAATACTTAGTCATCTACTATCCAACACCCCGCAATATACTCACATACAAACATGGGCAGTAGTGTTTATATGCACACTATACCAACAAACATACTATCACACAAAGAAGGGGTAGAAGGGGTTTTAAATTTTAGCTGGTTGTGAACAGATATAGATATAGACATACATAAAGATGCAAACATAAAACACATATAGTGGCAATGATTGTGAATAGTATCTCTATTTTCGAAGAGATTTCGGTGGCCCTGAAAAGGGCGGATGGGTTTTGCCATGGATCACTGGTGTTTATCTATATCCAGAACATCTATACCTTCTGGGCCGGGCTCTACAACAAGGGTACATCTCGTCCAATTACTCCACTGTTCTGCAGACGGAGACAGTGAGCATAACAAGAGGCTTGTGGGCTTCCTTCTCCCAATCCTCTTTCTACCCTTCAGGAATCCATTCTTTACCTTCCCTCCGCCTGATTTTCTCTTGGACCCTCATCCAATTTCGGTTCAGGCACGGAAATTCTCTCTCTCTCTCTCTCTCTCTCTCTCTCTCTCTCTCCTCCTCCTCCTCTTCCTCCTCCTCCTCTTCCGCCCCCATCCCCTCTTAATCATCTCTACCTCTTCATCGATGATTTGTCTCATGACGGTCTTCGCTGTTTTAGGGATATAATTTCCCTCTTCAGGTGTCGGTGATTGGGGTAAGACTTCATCTCCTCTGTCCGGTCCAGGAGGTATTGTACTTTCTCAGAGAGACTCATAACGGTCCAGGAGGTATTATACTATGTACAAGAGGCTCATTGCGGTGCTCAATGTTCCCACTTTGCAGTGCTTGCTAGCCATTCTTCTTCTACATAGAATGAATGACAAAACTGGCGAACGCACTGTTTTGTATGCTTTAAGCGAGGATTTGAAGGAAAACAATCCTCAAAGTGGAGATGCGGACATGAAGGAAAACATCTCTTGGTGTAGTACACAGAAGAATCACGAAGACCTAAAATAAACTATTCTTCTGATATATTTTACACAACTTAGTATTACTGAGACTGAGAGACTTATGATACACAAATTTAGGTAGTGTTTATACATACATTATACCCACAAACACACTACTACACTGAGGTAGAAGAGGTTTAAGTTCTAGTGTGTTTCTTTTTTGTTTGTTTCTTTTTTTGTGGAAGACACAGACATACACAAACATACAACACAGACATACGCAAACATACAAACACATCGATTTTTGGGAGTGATTGAATCCTATCTCTTTTCCAAGAGATGTGGATGGCCCTGACAAGGGCCGTTGGGTTGTTCTCCTGGATCTTATCGACGATATCCAGGACGACTAGGCCTCACCATAGGTCTCAACAAGCAGCAGGGTAGTTTCTTTTTTATAACATCAGGCGCATCTGTCTCCATCCTTCCCTCCCCCTCCTCTTCTCTCTGCAACTGTTGTTCCTTGTGATCTTTCTGATTCTTGTCCTTTTCCCAGTTTATCTTCTCTCTTTGTATCTTCTCTCTTAACACACCTTCGACGAGGTCATTTGCAATCCTAAGATAAATACTCAGTTTCTTGTTCAGTCTATTCTGAACAAGAAGGTGTTTCACCCTGTGCATGTGCACCGGGGCTTCATTTAATCTTCTGATGATAGACATGGTTGTTGACAAGTCAACGATGGATATCACATCTGGTTAACGCACCGCTTTATATGTGAATAGTACGGATGTGAAGGAAAACATCCCTCAGATTCGGTACGCAGACGTGAAAGAAAACATTTCAAATTTAAAGACTGACAGAGAGAATGTGAATGAGCATGTCAAAGAAGACTTTAAAAAAACACCATTTTTTCTTCTAAATCAACATTTATTTCGTTTAATAAGCACCGCTAACTCAAAACTAAATGAAGCAAAAGGATTAGGGATAGTCCCTTCCTCTTCATTCACAATTACTAAGCAATAAACATGAAAGTATTTACAAGGTTGATGACCTTGTCGAGTCAGCCTAGACTTCCAATGATCTAATAGAATGTAATTTTGCCATCGATGCACACTAAGTTTCTGAGTTAAAGAAAATAGATAACCGCAATGTTCACAAAACCCTCTTTCTATTTTATCATCGTTTCTAGAGTACACACGACCAAAATAAGTCACTAAATGTTCTACTGGAAATCCAAGGCTGCGTTGATGAAGAAAATACACACAATATTGTCCATACACAATGGAATCTGATCCTTGTAATCTCACATTGTTGAATTCAATAGATACAGCATTTCTTCTCATAAAGTCGATGATGTCATCTTCCAGAGGAAGTACTCAATTAGAATCCGAATATTCCATGCTATACACATGGAGAAAGTAGCCGGCTGTGGTCTGTGACTCCTGTTGTTCTGTACAGAAAACATCCTTTTCGCCAATCTCCATAGATTCCATCGTTTTATAGTCTAGGATCACTTCTATCAAACTGTTTATTTCCAGAAGATTGTTTAGTTCTGCATGCAGGATGACGTTCAATGTGTTCGCCAGAGCTTGTGCAAACTGAAATTCCACACGAAGTTGGGCCGATTTTATAGGGTGGAAATATCCCTCGTCGCTCCCTTGGTCTAGAGTGTAATCACAGCCCCACAAAGCGTATTCACCCGTAAAATCATCGTACGAAATGCCGTGGATACTGTTGGTTCCTAATTGTCCCGTGGCTTCAAACATAGTCAAGTAAGATCTCAAGTAATTTTTCTGGGTAAAGTTAGGTTCAAAAGGTCTGGTATATAATGCCTGACCATCTCGGGTGACTTCTATCTTGGACACGTTGAAGTGTTGAAACTCAAAAGGTTTGTGACCGATAGCTCCGTTGAGGGTCGCATTGCTGACTATGCCAATGAGCAAACGGTTCGGTAGTTGAACTTGGAGAACATGATATTCGACCTTGGATCCGAGTGAAAGTTTTAACTTCCACTTGACTGTCGATCTGGTCAGAGTCGTTTTCCACTTTAGGGAAGACTTCCACACGTCGCACGTACAGTATGGTTTCTTCGATGTTCGTTTTGTATTCATTATCATTAGCCATCCAATAGAACACGGTACTACTTCGATTCAGTCTCAGACGTACATCCACACCACTTAACAAATACTTGTCATGGAGCCACATGTTCACCTGCAAACGATCCATCATTTCCAGACTATGTCCTTGTTGTATTTTCTTTCGGCGCTCGTTAAATCTAACATTGTGACGATCGTCAGCTTTTGTCAACTATGTGTCGTTGAAGGCATTCAACGTGTCTGGTTTCACACCACTGAAGCATCGAGATGTGTGTTCTAGGCTTCTTTTCATTATGACAAGAGATTAGTTAGGTACGCTTTGTAAGGATAAGTGTCCATAATGTTACTCACCAGTTTGTTATTCAAGTACAATCCACTTCGCGGAACAACGAATGCATGAAATTGTTGACGGGAGATACTCTGGCATCTTCCTCTGGATTGGTGCTGTCCATTTTGAGACCTTTGACTTTCAAGTACAAGGAACTATTATTTAAATCGATGTAATCGCTTTGTCCTTTGATTTCAAATTGGATAGGCTGAGGTGGTTAAGGACGACACAGGATGAAATTCTACCGATTGGGATTCTTGCATCGTCATCATCGTTGGCGGCATGGCAAACTGATCGAGTTCTGACTTGGAACATTCGCAAGAACCTCTGTGCATCATTTCTAGTAACCAAGAAGGTCAAATTCTCCTACAGTTGTTCTCCTTCTTTTCCTCTTTTTTCTGATCGCGTCTATGAGGTCCGATGGATTTTCGACGTCTCTTTCTGCCTTGTCTTTGCTGTGGCGTAGAGGAGGAATTAATGCGAATTCTAGGATTGTCTGCATCTGTTAAAGCATCCAATCCTCGAGTCACCATCGGTTTTGATATGGATATTAACATATCTCCTAAACCATGTCCTTGTTGTTGAGCGACTACTCGGTACACAGGATACATCTGTTACAATTCACTGGAGAATCGTTTTCGAAAATGTAGTTTGACCGTGACGTATCCTTTAGAGAATAAAATATTTTGTCCAAGATATCCTTTTATACTAATATTGATACTGTGTAAATACGATATGCTGACAGGAGCAGCTATGGCAGAATCCACTTTGAAAGAAATATCCTTTTATACTAATATAACGGAGCGGCTGTATTTTCCACAACGTTGTACTCAACAACATCCGAGTACACACACATCAAAATTCAGTCCATCGTTCAGTTCGATAGGGAAGCAAAAATACTATTTGAACCCATAGCTGTTTTTGTGAATGTCTTTCACAGGAACGAGAGAGGTATATCCACCCAGAATAGCAAACAAACCTGGAGAAAAAGTCATGGCCATCGTTTTGCCGTCAGAAAAATCCATTTTCAGACGATGAGAAATGGCATGGTATTTGATCAGTACACTGCGGCGAGCTTTCTCCAGTGCTTTGCTAAACTTATCGTTGAAAATAGTTGAAATCGTATCGTAGAGACGTCGAGCATTGCAATAATATCCTGTAGGAATTCTCATGCTATAGATTGTTCAGTGAGGATTGAATGGCGATACTTTTTGGGATTCGCAAACGAGAGGATCATTTTTGTCAAGCTGTTCTTGGACTTGTTCGTTGAGGATACATACAATGAAAGTCTCTTGACTCTCTGGGATATTGGTGACTTGAGTAGGAAGAATGATTTCTACTCAAGCAACTTCCCAAAGAGCTTCGTATCCAAGTGTATTTGGCCGTAAATCATGTGTTGTTGAGAAACACATCCAACGAACTGCCACTAGGTAATGTTACATAAAATATATTATTCATTTTCGATGTTTCTGATCTCCGACGAGTAACTCATTGTCAAAGAATGATTTTCCAAGGAGGATTCCAGAGGATCAGTGAATAGAGGAGTCGTAACTGATATTGGAGGCGAAGCTACCGTTGTTGTTCTTGTCGGTATATTTCAACGAGGAATCGTTTAATTGGATAAGGTAGCCAAAATACTTGTAGACTCGATCGTTGTTGTGAATGTCCTTCATAGGAGTGAGAGTAGAGTATCACCAAAACAAATCGGGACAAAAAGTAATAGACATCGTTTGCCGTCAGAAAAATACATTTTAAGACGGTGAGCAATTTTATGGTACTCGATCAGTACACTTTTACGAGCTTTGTTCAGTGCTTTGCCAAACTTATCGCTGAAAATAGCTGCAATCGTTTTTACCAAATGTTGAGCATTAACATAATAGCCTGTAGGAATTCTCATGGTATAGGTGTTCAATTGAGGATTGGCTGGCGATGCTTTCTTGAATTAGTAATAGAGAGGATCATTTTTTTCCAAGTGTCCTTGAACTTGTTCGTTCAGGATATTGACGATGAAAGTATTTTGACCTTTGTTCATATTGAGGGCTTGAGTAGGATGAATGATTTCTACCAAAGATAATTTCCAGTGGGCTTCTTGATCTAATTGTATGGATCGAGGCAATTTGGCCGTGAAACAACTTAAGGTGTTGTTGGGAAATACATCCACAGAACTGTCACTAGGTAATGTTAAATAAAATTGGTTATTCAAAAGTTCGATGGTTCCGATTTTCGGGGAGTCACTCGTGGTCTAAGGAGAATGATTTTCAAAATGTTCGAAAAGACAGCTGCTAATGTAATTGGAAGAGTTGTTGTGGTGACTGGCATTGGCGGCGAAGATACTGTTGTTGTTGTTGTTACCGTCGTAGTATATTTCAACGACGGACTGGGAAGAAAATAACCAGTACAACTGCTGAGTTAAATAGACTACAATTGGTTATCTCCTTGTTGAAAACTAAAATTTCCAATAGCTGTTCCGATGACAATACACCTCAAAGATTTGGCAGAGAAAGACGATTTGATATTTAGGGACACGTTCTCCACACCATACGTACAGTGACTGTTTTTGTACTTTTTGGAGAGATGATCTCTGAGAAGGAGATGAAGCTGTGGTTAACGGCATGGTGGTAACTTCTACTTCTTTTTATAGTCGATGACTTGTGAAGTTTGAATCTAAGAATCAAAACTGGGTGGATATCCGTTCCAACGCACATTTACTTCCTTAAGTCAGTGCTTTCCCACTTTAAGTGTTCTTCGATCGAGAATGCTTTCGATATCGTACACGTCGTCTACTTTCTTGGACACTCGTTGTAACTCAGGCAAGTAAAAAGTTCCTTTCAACATCTCTCCGTTCATATCTTCCAATTTATAGACAGGAGAATCAAGTCCATGCACTTGTTCTGTGACACAGAACAATTTTGTCTTCCAGTTGGGTAAATAACCTTGTCAAAAGTGCTCTTTGTTTTCCCAATCCTTTCTGATGATACATTCGAAGTCGTTGCAATAAGTGTCCGTACCATTGCAATGTTTCTGTTTCTGGCATATCTGTGCCATCCATCAGCGATTGTAATTCTTGTTTTAAGTATGACATCTCAGTAAGATTAGGATTAGGATGTACGTGTGGGTACAAGCGTGATGTCGTACACAAAAGTGTGTTCTTTTTGTCTTCTTCTTGATCATCTAATCGCTCCTAATAAAAGAGGTCCAGCAATCGATCCTAACCAAGGAGCAGCTTCTTTTAACAATGATCTTATCAGCATGGGTAAAAATCCTCCTTGTTGAAAGTTCTTTTTGTTTTATTTTGACGGAATGGCATGTTCTATTTTACCATTTGATGACAAACGTGACGATGTCGTCCTAATGGCTGTTTCTGTATCTTGGTCAAAGGCACTGATTCTTTCAAAACGTTAAAACAACATTCACACACGGTATCTCCATGATTTCTTAAGGTGCTTTCCAAATGATTTGTTTTTGCATCAGGGCAATGGATTTGGTAAATACTGACAAGACATACCAATGTTTGGTTAAACGAGGATGGAGTCCCTTTTCTTTCCATTTTTGGAAGAAGATTTCTTTGGATGATGGTGTGAACTTTGTGACATCTTTACTTCAGGAGGGAAAAACTGAAGTGAATCTTATCCAAAACTTCTTCCTATTTATACTGGAAATCGTTTCCATTGATCGTCGGGACGTCGTATCAACTTGATGTTAGGTACTTCTGGTGTTCTCAACGGACTAAATCTTGCCAGTTTTTGCTTGGACGAATCCAGTAAATTTTTCAGCATGCTTGTTCTGTCTTGTACTTGATTCTTAGGAGCGGCCACGTTTTTGGCAGCAGCAGTAGGAGTTAGAAGAGTAGAAGACGTCGACGAAGTAGAAGTTTCGTTAGAGATGGGTTTCCATTTTGTCATCAAATTGGAAAGCACTGATTTTAAATTAGGTTTGGCAGGCATAATCATTAATTGAAGGCAAGAAGAAGCGGCAGGAGAGACCGTCACCGAGCGAGATTTCCTTGATTACGTGCACGTTCTAGCAGCAGTACCTTTCTTTCTTGTATGAGATTTGTTTCCTAAGGGGTTTACTTCTTTTTTTCCTAGAGTGTGAACCTCTGTCTTTGAGGTGGTTTGGCTTTTTAAGCTGCGGCATTAGGATCCCAGGTTAAAAGTGAACGAATAATGACACCTCCTAAAGATCCACTTCCACCTGGTTTCAAAATAATTTTTTTAGGTTTGGGAATCGATTCTTGAATCAGCCAGTTGTGACAAAGCTACTTAATGTTTTTCAAGAAAAAAAAAGCGTTTTGTCGCATGTGGAATGTGAATAATGCCTTGTAATAATTGACGTTCTGTCAAAAATATCATCTTAACACTTCTTTGAGGCTAGCTTTTAACAAGTGTGAACGCACTTTAGCATTTTTTTCTCGAGTTATGGCGTACAGTGCACGAATAAATTTGGTAGGAAGATGAAATTTGAAAGAAAGTCATGTTGAATACTGTTAGAAAAAAAAAAGAAACGAATAATGATTTATTGTTTATTTTGAAGGGGTGTGTTTAGACAAACGAAAGAAAGGCAGGTGACGTGTAAATGACTAGACCTCTCTAAATGACACAAAATATGTTATGCATTTTATACACGTTTAATTTGCATTGATGTAACAACACCAACAAAAATATTTCACATGTCAAACAAAGTTTTTCTGTTTTTTTTCATCCGTCACACACACTGTCTTTGGCATAATCAACACTAAATCTTGTATCCAAGTGTCGAATCCAAGACTTTTCCATTCCTAAATCTGCTGGTGTATCCAACTGGCTATACACACTTCTTGGTAAGTATCAAGAGTTGATAGAGTACGACGAATGTCTCCTTCACACGGAGGTACACAACTCGTATTCATCACTATTCAGAACACTTTTAACACAAGGAGCGTTCAATAGAAACAGAAGAGGAACTCATACCAGCAAATAAATTCAAGAAGGCGAGACGAGCAGAAGAAACAGCAGCAGAAAAAGAACCAATTCCAGTGAAGAAAGTCAAAAGAAAAAGACAACGGAAGAAGAAGAAAATGGCCTTTTGTGATGTTTATTAAATTGTATTGGGATTCTCATTCAAGAGAATATATAAAAAAACAAAGAAAAAAAAAACTTAAGTGAATGTTTTTCTTTATTTGTTCTTAAGAATGGATGAGATTTGCACACACTCACCAATTTTATAATGGATAGATTTAAGTTTTGTTTTATTTGGAAGTCATCGAACAGTATCTTTGGTGGCACTGAAAAGGGCCTTTGGTTCTTATAATTAAAACAACAAAATGCTTATGGACTTGACATCAGTAGTTGTAACTGTCTTAAGCCTTTTCCATATCCAAGTCCTATTTATGTTGTTACTGTAGTGGTAATAGTAGTGACTGCTGCTACACTGGCATCTCAGTAGGGGTCATTGATGTAGTTATAGAAGATGGTATTACTGGCATAAATTCTTGCGAGGAAGATAAGAAATCGCACAAAGTCAAATTGAAGTCATTCTCTTCTGGAAGAATACTTGCTGCAACAGCAGTAGTAGTAGTCGTACTATCACTTCGGGTATAAGAAGTATTTACTGCAAGCGCTTCCTAATACATCGTCTTCATTTCAGCCATATTTATTGTACTTGAACTCTTCAGCAAATGTATATTGTAGGAACTCTCGTGTGTATATATTTTGAAAGTGACGTCACGCGTCCGCTGTCTTCTGATTTGGGAGATAGACAACACGCCCTGAATGAATTATGTTACACGCTTTCTGATCCGGTCCTAGACTATATATAGAGGTGTGTTGGCCCATTGTGTCACCTATTATCAATACAACCCGACAAGATGTGGGTAAAACTGGAGCCGTCGACCATTATTTCTATTTGCTGTTTAATCCAGACTTCCTTATATATGTCAAGGCATCGTGGGCCATTACAAGGATCGCAGATACAGCTATATGGAAGAGATGAATCTATGTGGAGAGGCAAAGGTGCCTGAAGCGTGTTTTAGTCTACGGGTCGGCTGTGAGGAGACGTTTGCGGAGAAGAACTGTGAAGCGGCGTGGTATGTGTTATCCTTCTTTTCAGGGCAAGCCAAATCTCTTCGAAAAGAGAGATACTAGTCAAATTCATTTCCACTATATGTGCTTTATGTTTGCATGTTTATGTATGTCTATATCTATGTCTGTTCACAAGCAACTAAAACTTAAAACCCCTTCTACCCCTTCTTGTGTGTGATAGTATGCTTGTTTGTATAGTGTGTACATAAACACTGTGATAGTGTGTTATTTCATCCCTCTTTTTTTTACATCCTACCCCTTTCGTTGGATTGTATATCAGGTATTGGATAGTATAGTGCGGGGTGTTGGATAATAGATGACTAAGTATTGGTCACTACACACAGCTTGTTTGATAGTATGTGAGGGATTTTGGATAGTAATCAAAACGTGGTGTGCTGGATTGCACTAATAAAGTGCGTGTTGGATAGTAATCAAAAGTGGGTGCTGGATAGTACTCAAAAAGTGCATGCTGGATAGTAGACTTTAAACGAGTTTTGACGACAAATAAAAGCTAGAAGTCATCCATGCCAACTAAATGAAAAAGACAGATTTATACATGAGGGCTCGAGAACCCGTATTGTAAAGATATGAACCAGTTAGTTTTGATTTTAAAGGTCAAGTTTGGCCAAATTTTACGATGCAATATTTCTTATAAAATCTTATATCAATTAAAGTATCTCATTTAGCACATCTCTTTGGTAATTTGGTGTATTAAACGTAGAATAACAGTTTAATTACGAATTTAAGTAGCGAAAACGGAACTATGTTTCACTAAGGAAATGTAGAGTTACCGTTGTTAGCGTGATGTCATTGGTACCACTCTTCAATCAGCAATTCTCATTCGGAATCGTCCTCTAATTCTGAGAGTGATAGGGAGGTTTCTACCTAGCCAAATAGACTAAGGTCGTGTTGGAAGCACTAATAGATGAATTGACACTTCGAATGCCATTGTAAACAATGTTCCTTTTTACGCATTGAAGAGTAAAACGACCCCCTTTTAAAAGGAATTTCGACAATTAAATGGATAAATAATGCAGATGTTAGGTATGTTATATAGAAGTTTATGTCTGCTGTAAATTGAGACCGAATTCTTGCATTTTGTGTGCTCAAATAACTTGTATGACGAATCTAAATGAATACCTTCGTGAGAACCGCGTATTTTTGCCCCGATTGACGGCTGACTTTATGCAAAGGGGCGTCACTCGTATCATGTCAATTGGTTTATTGGTAAGCCTAAATTAAATTCTCTCTCTCTCTCTCTCTCTCTCTCTCTCTCTCTATGACACTATGGATACAAAAGGTATTTTAACATTACGCTGACATCTTGAAATCGGGCGGTATGTGTATAAGAGGCACCTTAATATTACAAATTTCCATAAGTTTAACATACATCTACGGACCAACACACTATCTGACTGACCAGGACCAAAAGCTACTGACCAACATACCGTATGACTGACAGGCACCCACTTATCTACTTACCAGCACCAGCTCATCTACTGACCAACACCCACACCCACAAATACTGGCCAACACCTATACGTACTAGCCAACACACAGTCTGACTGATCAGGACCCACATCTACTGACCAATACGCCGACTGACTGACCAGCACCCACGCATCTACTGACCAACACTCAGACCTCTACTTACTAACCAACACCTATTCTAACTCACACAAAAGGTAGAATGTAAAGTAATTGAGTAAGAGAGAAGTCAAGCCCATTAAAGACCAAACAAAACCGCTTCAACTTCCCTATAATTCCTTTATAGACAAAACTAAAAATATGCCATACCACCATTATAACCCGTATAAAGTGGGGTGAAAGGAGGGAAAAGGGTAGGAATGTTCATATTTACACACAAACGTACAACTCATACTTATATACTATCAGACAAGGCAGAAGGGTGGAGTTTAATGTTTAGTTGTGAAAGACATAAAAAACAAACAAACATACCATCACTCTCTAACTCACACTTATCCAAAGATAATGTGAAAGGAGACACAAGGGTAAGAATGCTTACAGTAACACAGTAACATACTTATATACTATCACTGAATATAGCGAAATGAACCGGAGTGATTTCATTACTTTTAACAAAGTTGATACAATGTTGCTGGTGAGCCTTGCTATCGATCTGTCAAAATAGAATCGGAGTATCCACGGTGCTTTTCAAGTTCTAAAAATACGCGCTAAATATAGAATCATGCTTAGAAATGCGGTGATACAGGGTACCTATGAATTTTGGAACAGTTCTAAAAGAGTATATGTTTGTCTGTCAGTAAGTGTATTAGATGCATACTGTGAAAATTCTTAGGTACTCTGTGTCTCCAAATTCCTAGATATGCTTCTGTATTTAGCGAGTATTTTTAGAACTTAGAAAGTACCGTGGATATTTCGGTTCTATTTTAGCACACTTTATAAATACTACTTTTTCTTTGTATACTGTTATATATGCAAAAAATATTGCTTTTGGCAACACAGAATTTAATTGAATCGAATGCATTCTTGAATCGGGTAGAGGAGGTTGCGCATGGGGGCTGGCGGGGGTAGGATACGGTTGGATCAGCCACTGCTCACGGAATACCTTAGAGATACAGAGGCCGCATGAGCTACTAGTCTACGAACCTTGGATTATTTTCTTCAAGAGATTATATTGTTTCATTCTTTCATATTTTCTTTAAAACATGATTTTTTTGTTGAACTAGATAGACAGCCATTTTCTTTTCTTGAAAAAAACTAAGGCCGGATTTTATGCCTGACTTCGAACTTATATTTTTCGATGCAAGTCAAATGCAAACATTTTTTTTACAACAAATTAAAGGTAAATTTGTATCTTCTTAAATTTCGTCTGCTGTTGATTAAATCCTTTGTACCTAATATAGAAGTAGAGGCTCTGCAAAACGACTCAGAACGTCGTTCAAACAAACAAATAAACTAGAACAGTAAACAATTGAAATAATTCCTATTCCGATTAAAAAATGAGGACTTCAAGAACGAAAAATTGGAAATCCAAGCTAGTACTGATGTTTGACAGCAGTACGCGTTCGTCTTCTCTGTGGAGTCCTCGCGCTCAGCTATTGAAACAGATTTGTTTGATGTTCCTATTCTTTCGTTAAAAGAGTTAAACTGATACGAAGATAGCAGTCAGAGAGAGAGAGAGAGAGAGAGAGAGAGAGAGAGAGAGAGAGTTACCTGGTTGTAGTACGCTCTATCAAATTCTCTGGACAAACACATGAAGTATCTCAAGGAGAAAAGATATCAATGCATGATTGCATCGACTACATTATGCTTCCCACAAAGAGCGTAGTTTTAAATGTTGAAACGGAATCCACCTCCGCATAGATTGACCTATTGTATTGCATTTTAATTCATTTACAGGTGCAGTTGTTTTATATTACACATATTAGGGGATTCACCTAAAATTTTGAGTATTTTGTTTAAGTAAGCATACTAACTATTAATAGATTTAAAGCTGCCGATGATACCACACAATACTACGCACCCTAAAACTAATACTTTGGACTTGTGAGTACGGGAGAAATATCTATATCAAATAGGAAACGTACAAATGCGGATATATATATATATATATATATATATATATATATATATATATATACTCTTGTCAAATAAATGCACCTGTCGTGAACTAATGTATTTTTGTCATCTTTCCGTTTGCAGATACCTTCTTCTAAATGACTTTGTCATTGTCTCATTCTCGCTTAGATGCTACTATTTATTCCCCATAGTTGTGTTACACTGTATATTCGTTCTAACTAACTCGTACATATTTGTACATTGTTTGCATGTAAGATTTTTTTTATTTTTTTTTTTTGGGGGGGGGGGTGCTCTCTTGTTTGTCATGAATGTATCTGAAAATCTTTTGATGATGGAAATAAAGAATGAATAAATGAATGAATCAATGATCGTGTAATGGTTGTATATTATGCACATAAGGGGATTAAACTAAAATTTTCAGTAATTCTTATAAGTAAGCATAATGTTCCAAAATAGATTTAAAGCATCAAATGTAATCAAGGTATTCAATAGATGGGGGGGGGGGAGTCGGAGAGGGGGAGGAGCAATAGCTCCCAAGCGTCATGCGAAGGGGGCGCCATCGGGAGCCTATTTTTGCTTCTGAAATTTTCATAGTATTTCACCTCACCTTAGTGTAACGGGGGAAATCCTTCACCAAACTTGTATTTAGGAGGCGGTGGGGGGGGGGAGGGAGGATGCAGGTTGGCAACTGACATAAAAACTGTTCTCTGTGGCAAAGTAGGGGCCCCACTAAAGAACATTACCCTCGGGCGTAATCATTCAAACAAAAAGGAAAGTGCCATCTTATTAGCAGAGTGGAATTACCAACAATTGTAATGCCGCAGTCCATCCTGTTGATACATCAGAATGATCAGCTGTCTTGTTGCCACAGTTCAACAGTTCAAGTGAGAATATTTCCATTGCCACAAGGCAGGAGTAGAAAATCACATTAACATATTAGAAGGGTAGGCGGTCTTATTCCCACAAAACTGGAATAGCCTTGGTCATTTTATTGGTTGAATAAGTCTGTATATTGTTCAATTGGCAAGGGCTTTTTAAATCTCGTAATGACAATGTACTGACAAAGTGGTAGTTGAGGTTTGGTTTCCTTGTTATTGCCATTATTAACACTGCAGACCTGTATGGCCTGTGTGGCAGCAGAACTTTAATTTTTGTTACTGATAGAATAGTACAATGACAGAAGACTCGATTTTATTGTAAGCAATGATTTCGAAAGACCAAACAAGTAATTAATGCATTATATTCGTCTTTTACTTGTTATTGCACCCTACACCAATCATGTTTACAAAGAGTGAAATACTGATTTTGTAACAAGACGGTTAATGCCAAGTTCTGTAACGTATAATTAACGAACCAGTATGTGCCAGACTATCTATCCATATAAAATTATTTATATGACCTTCGTGCAATGTTGACTGTTGGAGCCTGTTTTTATATCACACGATAACTCTTACTTTCGAAATTTAATGATTCATCACTTATTATCAATCAGGACGTTTAGTCTAGTACAACGTTTATTCCATTCGTACATTGAGGACTTCAGTGTAATTAAGTGCATGTACAAATAGAACAGGGATCAGCTTGCATGCTGTCATGAAGTTTTATGTCACTGCTAAAGATGGGGAATATTGGATAGACTAGTAGTTAACCGGCCGCCGTAAACAGGGAAAAATCTTAAATATGACCGATGATAATTTTTAAATTCACTTTAAAGGAAAGATTCCCTTCCCATTCAATCCTGAAGTAGGAGAAGGAATATTTCAGTTCAGCATGCATTTGAAAAACAAATATGTCCAATATATATATTTATGTATTTGTTTACAAAATAAATAAGTGCATACTGTATGTTTGTACACTATGGCAGTCTTACGTTAGAGTGTCAAACACATGCAAGGTAAAATAAATTTATATAAGAATCATAATGAAATCAACTATACAGTTAAATAATAATAATAATAATAATAATAATGCCAATTATAACAAGCTGCAAATGACCAAAAACGCATGTGGATTAATTACTTGAAATTTAATTAAGTTAAAAAGATTGTATGCATGTATCTTTATTTTTAATTTCTATTTATCTATACGTAATAGCGGTGGCTGACCGAGGGTTCGAGGCGCCTGCAGGCAATGTTCTTTAGTGGCGGCCCCCACCGAGGCGCCCGGGGGAAATGTTCTTTAGTGGCGTCCCAACTTTGCCACAGAGAACAGTTTTTATTTCAGTTGCCAACCTCCTTCCCCCCAATCTAAATATAAGTTTTGTGAAGAATTGCCCCCTTCACACTAAGGTGAGGTGAATTACTATGAAAATTTGAGCTAAGAAAAAAAAGAAAAAAAAATCCGACGGCGACCCCTTCGCCTGAAGTCTGGGGGCAATTGCCCACCCGCGCCGCCACTGCGAAATAGTTATATTAAAATAAACATATGTAAGTTGGTGATGAAAAGGAGAATTGATCTTAATTTGAGAGGTTGCGTAATATTACGTTTAAAAGAGTTTTATGACGTTTAAGAGAGGACAACAACCACTTTTTTCAGGAATTTTGGTGTTTTATTGTGTGTGTCTTCCTCTGTACCTGTTTTGGCCTTCGTTGAAATGTGGGCTTTAAGTTGTATTCTGCGACTGATCTGTTCTGTGTCCTTTAGTAGCCAACCTATGTCGTAAATTTTGGGACGGAGAGAGAAGTTTAGACCTCTTGAAAGCACAACATAATTTCCGCTTATGAAGTGGGACCCTAGAAAGATTTAAAACTGTGTGAAGATCATGTGTAGATTGTTTATATTGCTTTTATTTCTATTCTTTGGTTTCCAAATTGCATTGGATCATAAATATCGTGTTGATCAGGGAAAAAATGTATATATGCAACAAAAACTGACAAACAACAGTGCACAACTGGTGTTAAACCAAACCAAGCGCATTCCAAAACCACTTTATAACACAGAATCTGATAGATAATGCCCTCAATGAAAGGTCTTTTGAGCTTATTATTAGTTACCCAAATAGTGGAGAACAATTAGCTGATCTAGGTAGCACCAAACGTGGTTACTTAAACTTCAATACGGATGTGCCACAGGATTCTAATCTTGACCCAACCATAGTAAATGCGGAAAGTAAAAATTTACTACAAGATAAAACATTGGTTTGAGCTTTATGTATCAGTGACCGACTGCCTGATTGGATGTTTGGCATTTAACCATACTCTTAAGTGATAAAATGCCTAAAATGAAAAATTTATATTTATAACTTCTAAAAACAGGAACTAGAAAATTATTCATTTGTGGTGGAAATAAGTATTTTTTGGGAAGATTATAACAGAAGCCCATCCAAGAAGAGATAATTTATATGACAATTTTGGCGCACAAACAGAGAGATATAGTACTGTCTACCCATCTCTTCTATCAAGATATATCAAACTTTAAATGATTGATCAGGAAATTCTCGTGGAAAAAAGAGACGAGTGGGAAAAAAGGTTAAAGTTACGTTGGCCCGACCATGTCCTGGATCATAAGAGACTATAGCTGACACAAACGAACTAAAAACCTGATGCATCCAAGTTTGGAAAGTTGTCAGAGTTATCTGAGTGTCTTTATTAAAACCGCTAAGATAACTGGAGCTTGTAATAGAACTTTGAGCCCTCTTACAGCATTTATATGCTGGGAAAAAACACATCAACAACACCAAGAAGAAACGAAAATGTTTCAGCGGTTTTCATTAAGCATTAGGTGGATCAATTATTCATGAACTTGTGATTAACCTAGAAAATGTTTGAAACAGACACAAATTTGCACTAAAGTTGAGAAGTTTTATGAATATAAGATCAATAGTGGATTGCTGGAGATAATGGCGCAAAAATGTAATTAACGATATGGAGCCAGTATGCAATAAAAATACATCGGGAAAGGATGTGAAGAGTACGTTTAGCCTGACACGAGAATTATTAGTATAGGACGGCTCATACGGTCTACTGTAAAGAAGGTAAGGCAAGTGGTCTAATTGAAATGGGTGTAGGTACCGTTTGATATCCATTGAGTACCGAGAGGAAAGTGTGAGGACAAAGTACAAAAAGGTATGTGCACGTGTCCTTTAAATGAGGCACGTGTATCACTATACTTTTGTTGCATTTATCCTCATGCTAGGTTCTAACCATGTTCCAAATTCATATGAAACTCAAAATAGCACTCAGATTGATGGACATATTACTTGTCAAGTGTTTTTGTCTCGGAATTTTAATTCGACAAAAGTTTCTATTCTTTTGAGGAAAAGGTTTGCCCTTTTTATTAAAATGTTTTGTTTGTAACTACCTGTAAATGAACATTATCATTCTGACCTAATATCTAGGCCCTCTCTGGTGTATGTGTGCTATAAACAGAATATCACACAGACCTGAAAGAATATCTTTTTGTTAATTATATTAACCCATGTAGTTGGGGTTTTGGGGGCTTGTTTTTTATATTTGTTTTTCTTTACAACAAAATCTTTTTCTTGTTTATTATGATATTTATCAAATCATACAAATATGAGGAAACATTACAGCTTAATAAGATTTAAATAAGGGAATATAACTGGCACTAGCAAAAGTTGCAAGTGTCTAATTTGTTCCACTAGCAAATAACATGTAAATCAAGATACTAACTCGCTAGTGTTAATTTTGAGCCTGGACACCCAACATGAGATCCATGAGAGTCAATTATCAATCAGTCTGATACAAGCGTTTGATTACATAGTAAGGGATAACGTATGGTATAAATTAATAAAGCTTGGTTTAAGGGGAAATATTCTAGATATAATCAAATCAATGTACAGCAATGTAACGTAAAGAGTTAACTATGATAATATGTTAAGTGATGAATTCTCTTGTATTCTTGGTGTCTGGCAATATGAATGTTTATCACAATTTCTTTTTTCAATATTTGTAAATGATTTAGAGGAAGAGTTTGCCATGCATGGTATTGAAGGTATAGATATTGGCATGTTACATCTTTTTATTTTTTTTATACGCAGACGACATTTCCATCTTTTCAGGTTCGCCCGAAGGCCTTCAGTCCGGGTTAAATTATTTGAAAGATTATTGTGCTGGGTGAAAACTTGTGTTTAACACCTCAAAAACAAAGGTTATGATTTTTGAAAAAGGTGGTACTTTACTTGGAAATATGGAACTAACTTACTGTCATGAAAAACTGGAAATTGTAAATAAGTTTACATATCTCGGACTTGTTAAGACGTCTGGTGGTTCCTTAATTGAAGCACATACAAAATTGGCAATGCAAGCTAACAAAGCGATATTTTTACTTGAAAAATACCTTTTTAAATTTACGTCCTTAAAAGCAAGCCATGTCATGAATCTTTTTGATAGACTGATAAAACCTATCGTAAATTATTGTTGCCAAGTTTGGGGATTTATTCCTGCTAAATGCATTGAAAGAGTGCATTTACATTTTTGCAAAAAGATATTAGATGTGAAGAAGACAACACAAAATGATTTTATTTATGGGAAGTTAGGGCATACGACAATGATAGTAAATAGATTGTATTACATTGTGAAATATTGGTTTAAGATATTAGATGCAAAGGAGGACGAATATATAAAATATATATATACCAAATGATGTTGAACGGTTTAGAAGCTCTACCCAATAAGGTAAATTGAGCATATTTAGTGAAAAATGTATTGTCAAGATTAGGATTCAATGAAGTTTGGGTAAGTCAAGGGGTCGACGACACTGACATATTTATACAGTCATTTAAATTAAGGCTATCAGACAATTTTATCCAAAATTGGATGGATCATCTAAAGAACAGTAGTCGAGCATTATTTTATGTAAATATTGTAAATTTCGGATCAAAAGTTTACCTTGACAGCATCTATTCTTTGAAATATACAAATGCAATTGCTAAATTTAGAGTATCCTCTCACAGTCTCGAAGTTGGAGCTGGTAGATGGGCGAGACCGTATAAACCAATTCATGATAGACTTTGTTCTATTTGCAACCTTCTTGAAGATGAATATCATTTTGTCCTTGAATGCTTATTGTATAAAGATCTGAGAGCCAAATAAATAGAGAAATATGTCAGAAAAAGACCAAATGTGTTTAAATTTATAGAATTTATGAATACCCAGAATACTATAATTTTGAATAATGTGGCCACTTACATTTATAAAGCTTTAATCATAGAAATACCGTCGTATATTTATATATCTTGTAAATATTTTGACTGACCACCACTTCAAAATGAATTTGAATTACATAACTTCTGATTTAATCTTCCTATTATTACCTTTAATATAATGTAGATATCTCTTTCTCCCTACGAAGAAATTTTGTGAATTAATCTGCTTATTTCATTTGCATCGATCTGCATCAGCATGCATATGTAATTGTGTTTCCTACTAAGTTTTCTTTGTATATGGTAGACTATAGATGATGATACCTTGTTGTTTATTGTACTATCTGCCATTCAATTCAATTCAATGAAAAAGATGTATCCTGACAGTCCGTTTGGGCTATTGCAATGAATAAAGACTCTTCGACATATAAATCTAGCATAATGTTTATGGGACTTGTCTTGCTCACCTTAGATTTATTTGAAAGAAAACTTGGATAGTTAACTCAATTTCAATCTAAACCAGAACAAATGTAAAGTGCAAGTCATAGTTCGATATTGCTTTCAATAGCGAAATAGTTTCAAATATAATCCCTAAAAAAACAGAGATGGATTAAGAGACGTATCCTCTGTTTGGGGCAGTTAAAAACAAATTTCTACAGTTTACAAAACTGGTGCCTACCTGTAAGCCTACAGAAAAGGAAAAGGAGAAACAAAACCAGACTGCAAGAGAGAATACCCGAAAACTGAAGAGGACAACTGAGCGAACTACCACAAACACCATAGGCAAATATACCACAATGATGAAAACTTCAAGAAATATCATTTTACATGTATTAAGAGAAATTAAGTAAGATACGACGCGGAAAATAAATAGGCTTTAATCCAAGGTTACAAATTCCTCAAAACCTATATCATGTCATACCATAGGCCTCTTTTAACCTTTCTGATCCTGAACAACAGTGAAAATGCTTTAATTGGTTAAATACAAGGCATATGATAACTAACGAAAGCAGTCGAAATAGATGCGTTCGGAACAAGAGATTGAAAGACACAAGAAAAGAGTTGAATGAATCCAAATGACTCACTTCATCATTGATGAAATTTTGAACAATACTCTTTAATATATTTTCCTTGTGAGACTTTTTTGAATGATAACACTTGAGGTTAAAGCAAAAATGCGTCTAAAACAAAGCAACCAGCACACATTTATTTCTGAATAATTTCAGTATTTTTAGATTCATAATTGGAAGGTGAACAAGATAAAAAGCAAGATGAATCTAAGGTTAAAAAATCACCAGAGAAAGGAACGTCATGTAAACCAAATGATCCACGTAGAGTTGAACTTGGTAGACAACATTGAAAACATTCGCAGGAATCAAAATAAAACATAGCCGAACATTGAAAAACGAACAAAAAAGTCTATGAAATCATAAGATGCTGAAATCACACATCATAGAACTAATGAAATCAATTATATAGCTCGAGCAGCACGATATATTAGCTAGTGGGGGGGGGTGTAGCTGTTTTAAGTGTTTTGTGCAGTTGGTCAAAACGTAACGTTTTTTCTGTTTTCAAAGCTGATGAAAAAACAAAGCCTGTACTAAACAAGTCAAAAAATTAAGTTGTTTCCGTGTTTAAAGCTGATGAGATAACAAAGCATTACAAAGCAAGTCGTTAGTGACCACGAAAATCAAGACAACTAAAGAACAACGGCGAAGCAGCGCACATGGACCTAAACAGGACATAATTGTTACTCAACTATTAGAATAGCATCTGTGGAGGAGTATGGCTGCTTTCAGACCAATGAACATCAAGACAGTGCAGTATAATGACGGTATTGGTTACGTATTTGATGCGGAATAGTACATACATTTGTATTTAGCTAAATGCATAGTTCACTTCGAAGATCTCGTAAACTTTACGAGATCGATCTACAACGATTCAGCAAAAACAGACATAGTATTTATTGATCATTTTCACAATATCTGAAAGATGTTTTGTAATTCTGAAGAAGGAAGTAAGTTGTGACGTAGTTTGGTTATGTTCGCTGTCATAATTAAAACTAACGGTGAGGTTGTATACACTTGGTGGCAACTGTTACGGATGCTTACTCAATTTTCGCATGCAAACTGTTTTTGCATTAAATTACACTAAAAGTAAATAAGACCACATTCATCAGTCTTACACATTGCATTAAATAATAACTTATATTAGTTTGGACTATATTCATTAACAATAACTTTACTTGATTTGATTTAAACATAATTTATTGCCAAATCATACATATATGGAAAAGGGATTGGATATAAGTTCTACCAATTTAGAATTGTCCTTCCACAAAATTTCAAATACACACAATAAATTGAACAGGCATGAAAAACAAACTAATATAACATATCATGCTGTTAATACATCAGTAAAGTAATGGAATAGGAAACATGTATGTGCAGGTGGAAATATAGTGATGGCGCAATGTCCTTACATTGTTAGGTACCTAGATACATACGACTAAAAAAGGAAATATTCTTATAATTTTTTTAAAGATAATTTTACAAAGAACATACATCATTTGGCGAAGGCGATTTAAAGATAAAAATGAAATTAAAATTCGTGTTTGAGAAGGGTGGTTTACAATGGTGGTTGCTCGTAAGTATTTTGTTGCTAAAATTTAATTCATTTAAATTCAGATGCTAGATGAAAAGACAACATATTAAATAAGATTTGCAGCTAAAAAAACAAATGGTACTATGTGCTACTGCTGGGAAAATAACACACGAAAGTAAAAGTTTAGTAAAATTCACAAAAACAGAAACTGAAAACTCAAAGTAGACTATTAATTTTTTCATTGATCAGACGAATATTTTAAGATTGGTAGGTTTTATGAGAAGCGGTTGGTTCTATTCATTAAGATTTGGACTTGTTTTTGAAGATATTGCAGTTGATAATATCATTATAATTCTCGTTTCCAAATAAAAGAACACTTAGATCGGTGGGCACTACTAATGCCTCCAATGGGTTAATCAAATGTTTCCTGGAAATGTCATATGATCTGCATTCAAAAACACAAAGATAAGTCGTTTCATTGCATTGGCATCAAGAAGTAGCACACTTTAACTTTACTTGTCTTGATTTATGCAGTTGGATTAGTTGAACTTCGTTTATCAAAGGAGAAAATAATGACAAAATATAAATTTCCATGAAGACTTAAACACGTTGTATAAAAATGTTTGATTTGAGTCTTCTTCGAGTTTTCGAATCGGCGAAACGTGTTATTTATACAAAATGTTTGTAACGAATGGTTTATGACAGATGTAGAATAATTTTCAATTCTTCTGCCAAATTTAACATTATAGAGTGCACATTATTTTGGATGGAAGTGCATGCTATGATTTCCATCGAGACGAAACGCTAACTGTATTTGAAGACATTTTCAAAAATGTTTTAAAGCATTTTTATTAATCAACGCAATCGTTTTCTTTGAATTCGTTATAAACATAATTCCAAGCATGATGATATTAAAATTGTATTGAAAATAAATCCAACATCTATAGAATTTCTTCCCATTATTCATATACATAAAAAGATAGGTAAAAATATTTTCAATTCGAGTTACCAAAATACAGTACTATTAAACCAGCAGGAGCGGATGAAAAAATTCTGAACAATCAAAAGCATCTCTCATAACGTCATAGTAATCCAAAAGACCGTTCCATTTTAACAAACAAGAAACTATTGGCAAAATCTCGAAAGATTAATCACGGTGTTTCTATGTAAGTATTACGTTTTTATTTCAGTATATGACAGGTATACGTGTAAAAGTTCAAAGTTAGTTGTACACTGTGATTTATATAATATTTAAAATATGTACCATCAAAGCATATTTTCATCAGTCAATCTTTCAGAACAAAATAATGAAAACATAATTTCATCAAAATAGTATTCAGTATTGACATTCGGAGCTAATGCGCGTGCTTTTTTGTGAAATATTTTGGCATGATCCGCAACCAAATATTTGCCAGTGGTTTTTTGTGTTCAAGGGTATGAATAAATACCCTTCTCCCCAAAAGAACGTAACCGACGATGTAACAATTAGGCCATTGCGTGGCACTTGCCTTCTGGGAATAATTTAACTTTTTAAGTGACATTTAAGAAAAAGTGCCATTTTAGAAAACAAATCAAATGGTTGCTGATGGCTAAATCCTTAATGCTTTCTCTGTCAGAAGTATATTGCCAAATTAGTTCCAAGAAAGTGCAGAAAACATATTTATAAATCTTTAACTCGCTCTAACTTCTTTCCAAAAGGAATTGAAGAACGAGGGTTGTCACTCTAATTTTGGGGACTATATGGTGGTGGAGGTTCGGCTGCAAGAGGTTCTTTTCTTGGGATGTAACCGGATGGGGATGCGGCGAAATTTGTCGGCTGCTCGTAGGCGTACGTCCCAGTCTGAGGCACATTTGGGTTGTACATTGGTCTTTCAGTCACGCCTGAAGACGATAAAAAAACACACATTAAGTACTCTCAAATTGCAGACTTTGTATACATGCAACAATAAACTACTTGTGTGGGAATTACAATATTGCTAATGTATACATTGCATACAAAAGTGACATTTAACTTTCGAGATTCCTTCATTTGTTCAATTAATTACAAGTATCTTCAACTTAAGCTGGGATAATCAAAGTTCATGTTCTAAGGTCAAGAAACATATTCGTTTTTAAAGTTTGCGTGTTTTCTCTAAGATTCGACATCATCGAATCGCTAATATTTACTGTAAATCGGCCGCACAGCCTTTCTGTTGCGGAAAAGCGATGTGATCTTAATAATTGTGTGACACTGAACAAATAAACTCACCAACATACCCATTTATTTGTGTATTTGATGAAAGGATTCTATAATCTTCAACCCGTTCAAAATTGATGAATTTTGTAATAGTAATCCATCTATTATGTTATGGCCAATTAGTCACAGAGTCTTTTTTCCCATACTTTTCAATATAATGACCCTTACTCATGGATAGATATTCAGCTAATAGTAGCGCAAGAAAATGCACGATAACATAGGAATTATTAGTGATTAGGGATTGCTTAGACCATTAGCTATGTACAAATATATATTTTACAACGTTAAATACCCCAACATTTCACAAGAGATCATCCTTAAACTATGCTCGAGCTTATCTTATTTTAAATTTCAGGCTTTCATCCCATATCTAACTGTAAAATATAATATTTATATCTTCACTTGAGGATTCGATCATGGGTTTTCCTTAAAGAGTTGGAAATTACAAGGAATATAGGATTCTTGTATAATTCTCGAATAGGTTATTTCTTTCAATTGCCTCACACTTATGATAGCTATATTAACATTTTTAAACATGTTAATCAATTTGTTTCCTAATGTTCTAATGTTCATAAATTTTGAACTAACACACAGCGATGAAATATTTATGATAGTTAAAAAAGATGAAAGAAACACATCATTTTCAAAATTATTATTATGCAAATGTCTTGAAATATAAATGCTGTAATTGATACGGTGAAAATTAAGGATAAACCTTGAGTAATAAAAAGGTGTATTGACGCACATGTTTTACTTTTCTTTTAGCGAATAACGCCAAGTAATACCACCGTCATCATCACCGCGGCGTGCACATTTCCGAATACAACAAGATCGTACCAATATTAGGTTTATTTATCTTTGGTAATGTGGGACGAGGTTCATTATATTGTAAACACGAAGAGACCAAATTGCTGTAGTGTATCTACTCCGATTCATGATGTTTGCTATCGCATCCGGTTTCGGACGGCTGCTATTTATATATACAATCTAGTGTACCGTTTGGTAAATTAAAAACTAAACCGTCTAGTTGTTAATATATCAAACTGTACACAACAATACAGATGCAAATAGCGACCTGACGAAACAGGAAGAGATATCAAACAACAGGAGTCAGAGTAAATATAATACAGTGAACATTAATTTGTGAAATCAGACACAACAGCCTCGCATGCTCACAAAGTGGCCACTGTTTGTTTATGAGGTACGTTTATGATAACTTACGATAACTTTGATTACGATTAATATAAAAATAAAAAATAATAAAAATAAAAACATATGTATGGAATGCATCTTATTGATAATATATATGGTACATTTTTGCAAACGAATAAAAATATATCAAATACCTGGAGTTGCAATACCAGGAGTTACCCTGGATGTCTGGATCGTGCTCGACACGACCAGCACTCTAGAGGGCTGACGGACGACTATACCTTCCCTTGAGGCAAGGCGTCTGCGCCTGACGCAGATACAAAAGACTGCTACAATGGCAAGGAATAATAATCCTCCTCCTACACTGGCACCTATAGCTCCACCGTCAGCTATAGCTCCACCTGAGCTGCTAAAATGACATAGAAAATAGAAGACCGTTTAGAACCTCTGTTTTGGCTATTTTTCTATGGATTATACAAAATTTAAGGAGTCAATACATATATCTACGCCAATTCGTTGCACCTTTGCTTTAATTTTCATTTCTTTTGGTTATCGTGTTTTTCATTATTCATTATCGTTATTTGCTGCCGTTATTGTTATTATCCGATGTGTGTTCCATAGCGCGAGAGCATAAATTACACGATATTAGACGAAATGGTA
The DNA here is from genome assembly GCA_029931535.1 of Margaritifera margaritifera. Classification (NCBI taxonomy): domain Eukaryota; kingdom Metazoa; phylum Mollusca; class Bivalvia; order Unionida; family Margaritiferidae; genus Margaritifera; species Margaritifera margaritifera. The sequence goes on along the minus strand of JAQPZY010000781.1, from coordinate 287,919 downwards.
TATATATATATATATATATATATATATATATATATATATATATATATATATATATATATATATATATATATACAAAAAAGTTGATCCTCTTTTTATTTGAATTCCAAACAGATTTGCAACAAATAGATATTATATGTGGCTTGCCACATTAGCCATCATGACGGGGAGTTGAGCGTCGTTGCAAACAAACACGATGCATGTAGCTAAAAATTTTCACCATAAAATAAATAAGAAAAAAATTCGTCTAGTGTTATGAATGAACGTAATTTTCAGATACGAAAGAAGGTAAGAAATGATTTACATATATGCAGATCCGGTTTATTTTGACTATTCTGTTTCCGCTGGAAGGGGAAGAACATGTTTTGAATCATAAATTATGTTTTAGAACAGTGTGATATTGATTGAACTGCCAAATGTACCCGGACAGGAATTCTGGAATTTAAATACTGCCATTGCATCTTGAAGTCACTCACAATTACACTACTAAAATAGCGTAACCTTGGCTGTGTTTGTAAAAATATGAAATTTACTATTCGCAATGATCGTTGATTTCGAACTTTTGACAATAGATTGATTCATTATTTCCCGAATTTGCGCACAAAACCACACGCTACTGTGTGACTTCAACGCTTGTCAAATGTTATGTGAGGGTTCAGACAGCCTGACGATTATTTTGTGTCTTTCCTCCTTAAAAAGTAACCTTCTCTTTTACAATCAAATCATACGCGGTCAGTTCTTTTAGTCAAGTCCGACAGTCTTCAAGAGTCTCCTTAAGCACACATTCTCTCTCTCTCTCTCTCTCTCTCTCTCTCTCTCTCTCTCTCTCTCTCTCTCCCGCACACAAACAGATCCGCCAAGTACAATAAGACATAAATACGCGACTGAACACAACTCTTGACAAGTAAGTGCATGTATATTCACTATTGCCTCTGCACTACTAAGACAGAGGGCACACTATTAGGTTAAAGGAGTGATTGTGAGTGAAATGAGGATAAACAGTACTCAAACCATTTCTGAGATCAGACGAGCGAGTGCAGTGTATTGTAATCAATTAGGATGTTAAACAGAGCTGACAGAGATGTCCAAAGGAGCTGTTGTATAGTAGTAGTAGAAGTAGTAACAATAGTAATAGTAGTAGCGCGTCCAAAGGTATTGTTTTATAATCAATTTTGAATCAAAAGTTCTCATTGGCTGGACAGCTAATCCATGATTATCTGTACAAAACGAAAACAACAGACCTACATAGGTTTAACTTTAGCTTCACTGAGAGCGACATGATATTATGGGCGATATAAAAGATGTTCAGGGTGCCAAAGTAACTATGAAATATTGCCACCCTTTATACTTCATACACGATCTCTCTTTCTCTCTCTCTCTCTCTCTCTCTCTCTCTCTCTCTCTCTCTCTCTGAAATCAGGAATTAGTTATTATATTTACAACTGGTGATCTATTTCATATTTCCTAGGACTAATTTAATCTGTTCCATTAATGTCTATAGTTTTAAATTTCTATCCATAACATTGCACGCAACTTTGTAGGAAGACTGGCGAAATTGGTTAACATAAATTTCTTACCAAAATTCATTAATTAAAATAGCTTTAACATACTCACCTACTCGCGCAGCAGTCGTACTCACAACAAGCATCACAATAGCGGACGCTGCCATCGGTGTAAACACATTGGTATTCAGCCAGAGCAATCACTGTAAATTGTCACAAAGGTGACTTAGAATGCATGCATGTGCTTCACATAAGGTAGTTAGTCAAATACCGAGATTCGGTAGCGGAATTATTGAAGTGAACCAAAGATATTGTTACACGCAAGGTGTCACACTACCGAGCGAATCAAACAACTTCTGCGTGAGTCTGGCTTTGACAGTCCATATTTTCCCCTATTTCCAAGGACCTCAAGACAACAGTCGTTGTCAACTGAAAGGGTCTTAAATGCGCAAACTCTAAAAATAATTTTCCTCTTATCACCTAATGAACATACATGACGAAACTCAAATAATTTCACACTTGCATGGTTTTTCTTATTTCACATTTGTATGATTCACCAGTAAGCCTTTCTAAGCCGAATATTAGTACTTCACGCCATGCAAAACAAAACAAACCCAAACACCCAATACAAAGAATTATTTCTATCTTAAATTACTAAACAGGTATATCTAAAAATATCCAGATAATTCCCTATGTTAAGAAATTAGGGAGGGTCCATTTTAGGAAACTAATCCATGCTGTCATAAAGTCTTGTGAATGCCGTACATGATGACGCCTGCTCCTAGAAATTGGCTAATTACTCGGGTTGAGAAATATCTTCCCAACACCGACTCCCATAATCAACAAATAATCACTAAAATGTAACAAAGCTATAAACAGAAACCTAAATACAAATATCACATATCGTAGGTTTATTACAATATAACCATTACCATTACATTTATCAACACACCTGTATCCTTGAAAACCGCCTAAATTGGTAATGATAATAAAAAACCACCTAAATGGGTAATGATGGTAATAATCATAATGATGATGATGATGATGATGATAAAATTAATGAGTATGATTTCTAATTTTTCTGCAATCTTAATTCCTAAGTAGTCGGGAGCTTTCTTTAAAATATTATATCATCCACACAAGTTCACGCAAGGGCGAGAACAGGTTCCAACGGCACGCCTGACTCCTGGTGTTTATTCACCTGTAGTTCGTATTATAAGTAGGCAAAAAGGCATCACCATTCAATGACGGAATGTCATTTGCGTTCGTTCATTTGTTCGTCTGTATTTTTGTATCAGCGTCCGTCCAACAAAACATCCGGTAAAATTACAAAAAATAGAATGTACACGCATAAGTTGACAATCAGAGGTGTAAAGTAGCAGTCAACGTACCTAATGACAGTAATAACCCTACCTACGGTATAACAAATTGACTATGGTATTGTATTCTAAAAGAGTGTGTACTGACTTTGAAATTTGATGTTTGAGTTGCCAGCTTCTCGCGGAGTGGGCTTTTTCAATTGGTTTCCAGGGCAACCGTATATAGAGCCTAACAGAACAAAGCGTAATGTTGCCAAGGGAGGTACAGTAACTTTTACGGGTACTATATATGTCAGATTGAAGCAGGATCTACTTTACAATCAGTCAATGAGCATCTAATTAGTTTGTCAAACCTGTTAATCGCGAGACATAAGTATCACTTTTCTTGCTGCAGCAGCTGCGATGTCGTCAATTATGACATTTATGTTAAGGTCCTGTAATAATGTATTTGAAGGCCACATATCTTCCACATCAGTTCATGTATTCTACCGAAACTTGGGAGATATTGCTGTATGTCTAAAGCTGGTAAACTAATATGATATGTGTTCCTCTCTTGTCTGCCTACGTAGAAAGCTATTTGACAATAACGACGTTTACAGGTGAGACACTGCATTCAGCGGAACCTTTTGGATTTCTACTGCAATGAATTCACAACTGAAAGAAATGCTACATTACGAAAAACAAATAATTAAAGTATAGTATACATGTACTATATTTTGTATGTCTGAAAGAATTACAGGAAAATCATTAAACGAAGGCTGAGAACCTAAACTGGTAAAAATCTGGCTTTGATAAATATAAATTATCAAACACGTTGTAATGGCTATATTTCATACGTCGGGAACAATACACGACGCGAAGCACTTTCAATGTTTCTTTATATTCCGTGTCATTGTCTCCACTAGTGCTGGCAGTGACGTTACTACATTCAGTATTACATATGAACCTGAACGCTTTTGAGTCCTATTAAAAGGAAAGTAGTACCGTTTTATAACACAACACTATGCATCCTTACTAAACAAATGGATACAATCTCTTCATTCAAACCTTGCTACACCCCCCGAAAAAAAGGGGAAAAAGAAAAGAAAAAAGACAAGACTATAGTTGGTTTCAAATGGCATCGCGATTGGTATATGGTGAGGCATCTCAAAATGTGTTAAAGCAAACAGCTTGAAAAATCTATAACAAAGTTTCTTTTACGTGGGCGTCAATTATTTCATACCGTTCTGATCTCCGTTTACGCGAACAGTAAGTATACAATTCATCCTCCAAAGTTCAAATCCCTTGTCATGTAAATTTTTGACACCTGAATAGAGTGACCAGAAGTTGGTATAGCCCCGCAAAAGTGGTCGCCCTTGAACAATCACGTGTTACTGTTGTCTGCGTTGAAATTGGCAATCATGATTATTTTTTCCTAGAAGAGTTAATAATAGATCCTTTTTGAAAAGAAGACTTTTTTCATAAACCTTATGAATGATTCAAAAAAATTGCTGAAATAATAAATAACAAGAAATAGCTGGTAAGTTGGAGCCTGCGTACCCATGGAAGAAAAACCTGTGGGACAACATGGCAGCAGCTTTAACATTATCAACGCCATGACCTTTACAGAGCGAGTTCAATGCACACAGTTCGCCTTAACTGAGGAAAACGTGGTATGGAATTATTAAAGTCAGTGTAACGGAAATCTTCTTTATCCATTTTTCAGGCATTTTGGATGCAGTACCAGATATCATTTGTGAAGGCATTTGAAAATAAATTTAGTAAAAGCCTCCCGTTTTATGCAGCAATACTACCAAAACTAGTAGTTAATTGAAAAATATATTTTAGCAGTGTAACTGTTGCACCATATTCGTCCAAGTAATGGCAACGCGTATCATACTGCTTGAATCAATCCAAGCTGGCTGAAAGATATGTCGCATGCAAAAGGTGTCATGCTATTTTCCATTCATATATATTTGCCTTCGTTACAGTAGAATTAGTAAGTCTCTGGTAAATGATAATGTACTGATGAATAAATAATCTTTTGTGCCCACCTCACCAGACATTCGACGAGCAAGCTATGCAAAGCAGCTTTGTTTTCTTAATTGCTATGAAGCATTCTGTACTGAAAAACCTCACGAATTCTGCTGGTTACATATTTTAGTGCACTCCTATATGACCCGAAACGGTATGCTGTGTTGAAAAAGCAAAAACTGTCATATCTATCAAAAAGAATAGTCCCAGAATTCACCCGATAGCGACCAGTGAACAAACCCAGAGTACATTTCATACAAGGTTTTCATAGGTCATAAACAATAGATCTTTAGAAGGTGTAATAATAGTCCTGGAAATATTTCGCTAATTAATTTCCTCTAACTTAATTTTATATTCCGAAAGATCTTGTAAATTGACCGAGAACTATTACATTGTACTATCATCTCAAAACAGCAAAAAATAAGTATCTCGGAAGGAAGCTTGATCACATCAATTACATGTACCTCCTTTGTGCCTGAATATGGCCAGGATATAGCAAACACTATCCTAAGAGATCCCTACGTTCTACTTTTTTTTGTGGTCAATATTCCAAAATATGTGGACGTATAAGTATTGACACTTGCTTCAGATTTTCAGAGACTAGCTGCTTTACTCCTCTCCATTCAAATGTATTTATTTGGAAGACGCTTTCAGTTTTTTTTCCTCCCTTGGCACAAAATATCAACAAAAGCAAAACAAAGAAAACAATGCCAGTAGTTGAACTGATGAGATGATTCGGAACTGTGTCCATTTGGAATGGATTTCCAAACTGACAAGAGATTAATTCCATTATTTCTGAGACATCTATTTTGGCACTTTCCAAACCTGTCTTAGCATGTTCTTCATGTTGCTTGCACTTTGAACTCATATCAAAGATAGGTTGAAGGCAGCAGGATAGTTTCCATACAAATTCATTCTTGCATGCGATTAAGCCGTTTTGTGATATTAAATCCAATAACACTTCCTAGACTTTTGTTATCCGGGTCAAACTGCAAGATTCATACTGGTATTTTCTCGTTTTGTACCATAAAGTCGCACTCTTGTAATTGCCTGCTCGCTGCTTAATTTAGGTTTCCTGGCATTTTCATTTCTGCTAGATAAACTGGGATGATTTTGGAGTAACTGATTCCCCAAACCAGTCCAAGTTTAAAATATTGCCTGATAAACTACCTGTAAATGAAAGTCAAAGTCACCATCCCTATGCATCTCAAATAGCAAGAACAAAACTCAACAGCCTCGAAAAATTTACCTTGAAACAAAACTCTGCTGATTTATTGACATTCCTAATCACATTCTTCATTTCTATGAAATTGTCTTGAATTTCTTCTGCAAAATTTCACCTTTGATCTGAAAAATCAAATCTGACTTCAAATTGCATATGGTTCAGGGAAGTATTTATTTGTTGCGTGAAACTTTTACGATATATCCCCAACTTCATTCTTCAAAGTCTTTAAGAAAAAAACCCAACCTTTTAAAAGTTTTTGTTGAAATCTTGATGGCTCGAATACCTTTTGATATTGTTTCTTTTCGCAAATAGATGTATCTGTCGCTGATAATGTTTCCACTATATCAATTCAAAGTAACAACAGAATCAAGAAGTTTATAAAAAATATACAGTTTCCTAAGTCAGATTCATAACCTTACTTCTTGATCAGCATCTCTGCCATTGGTCAGGAGAAGCTTGCTAATCTACTTTTGACCAACAACTATCATTTCTCAGTTTCGACAATTATAGGCAATACATAGACGTAGAAACAAAGGGTTGCGCCTTCTACGGTGCGTTATTGATAGTAAGGGAAATCTCCTCATCAGGCTTGTTTTTAAAACAATTTTATCGATTCATTTTACGTGGGCTTTTCTCCTTAGCAGATATACAAGGTCATAATAGATATACATTTTGCATGGCAACTTAAATTACCTAAGGCGAAAGATAAGCCAATATGCAGAGGTATGTGACACTAGTTGCTACTTATTCATCAGTCTTATATTGGGCAGCTGAGTTGGTAACTCCATCATCACTTTTCTTAATTAGCATGCACAGGGCTATAATATTATCCAGGCTGTGTTTTGTTACCCCATTGTTATGGGGTATTCTAAAAAATCAGGTTACCCGCCGCAACTGTGCCACAGTATGCACGCATCACGCTCGTTTTACAATTACATTATACTGACTCTCAGTATACGGTTACACAACAATGAGACAGGGAGTTAATCTAGGATAAAGTGTAATTGATACAGAAACGTACATTCAAGACTAAGAAGTGTTTTTTGACGCCGATATACATTTGTAAAACAAGGCAACATGAATTCTTAAGATCTATTGAAACAACAAATTAAAGCACAAACTCAACACAAAAGAAATAGCAAGCACTAGCAGCATACAATCTGAGATATTAGCAAGGACTATATTAGCAACATACAATCTGAGATATTAGCAAGGACTATATTAGCAACATGCAATCTGAGATATTAATCTTGTACTTCACTATAAGACTGATTAACCTTTCTCCTCAACTTTGCTAATAGTAACATAAACGAATATACATAACCAAAGATATTGCTCATATATATATATATATATATATATATATATATATATATATATATATATGTGTGTGTGTGTGTGTGTGTGTGTGTGTGTGTGTGTGTGTGTGTGTGTGTGTAGAGGAACATATGTTACATCAATGTAAGGATGTGCATGAGGGATCATCCAAGCTGTAAGAGGTGGAGTAGGACATTTACATTCCTTTAATAGTCGGAGTCAATGCAATAAAATAAACAGGTGTTCAAAGGTGGTATCAGCTTCAAGAAATGTGGTGCCTATTGGAGCTGGGAATATGCCTGTGTGTAAATATGGATTCTTACGTGGATCCCGCAGATCTCCAGAAATATACCATACAACAAGCGTCGTTCAAACCGACATCAAATCAGAGTCACACGTCACATCTTATACCATGCCCTTAATACATAAGTCGCATTTGTGCGCCAACAAATATTTTTCTAATGGTACAAAATGTATGTTCGCCTTTCTGTCTAAAGTATCATGCATTTATAACATGAGTTTATTGTACAAATCTCGCATTTCACTATCTTTGAAGAATAGTATGATACAAACATTGTTTCAGTTTTACTTATTACTGTTTTACAAGCCTTGTCTCTCTGTTCTTGTGTGTGTGTATAGAGAGTGTGTCAATATGATGAAAAAGAAGAAATGTCCTCCAAAAGCGGTTTTTATATAATTTTCTTTTTTGACATTCAAAAAGATCCTTTTCCTAGTTAAATTCCAACCTGTTCTGTCGCTCAGAACAAATGTCCACTATCCTCATCGTAAAAGTGTGACTTATTTAATGTCTAATAATGGGAAAAAATTCAAATATGACCATAAACTTGGTTCATGCCAATTACCCCCCAACCCCCCCAAAAAAAGAAAAAAAAACAAAAAAGAAACAATAAAACTAATATCTTTTTGGTTTATGTACAACCGCTGACACAAATGCTCTTTGCACACACACTCTATATTTTTACATCCCAATATATAATGATACATATAACGTTTGACTGGATTCCATTCAATATTCCATTCATATAGGGGCGGGGTGTGTTTTGACCCTTTGAGCAAAGATGTATATTCCAGCAAACAATGTTTCAAAGAGAAACACGTTCTTGTCCGTAAGCGAAAACAGCCGAGTAGAACTAAGATGGCGGCCTCATCTCCGCCATCTTGTTCAATATATGAACTGCCGTTAAATAAAGCGGTTTCATGTGTACGCCATCTTGCTTCTGAAGGACCGACGATAAACCTCGGTTAAACACTAATCGGATCAATGACCATAAGGAAGGTCAACAAAACGCTGGAACAATGGGTAAAGTGAAATTTGATCCTGGTAAAATCATCGCCAGAGCATTGCCCAGATTTATCTGCCTATTCAAAAGTTGAATAAGGAAGTTCAAAACAACTCTTCATATTAGATTCAAACATCGGTTTCAGCTATAATATTATTACTCTATTACCTGTAGGCATATCGGAAATATGATCGTAGACGCAATTTTCGATTTCATACATTTTCCGGGTGTAGACAGTGAATAATAAATAAATATTTAATAATTTCATGAATATATATGCTACACAAAATGACTCACCAATAGTTGAGGCCAATAATGTTACCTCTAAAAGATGTTTTAAAGCCATCGTTGAAGTCCTTAACTTATTCCAAATACTTAACTATATTCGGTCAAACTGAAATGGCGTCTATGTATACTCTTTTTATTTGACTTTACATGTGATCTCTTTCACGAAGACGATGCGTCGATTTTACAAAGAGCTTTCTCGGGCGTAACGGACTTTCCCACCAGTAGAGTTAACAAAGGTAAGTGTGCCTATAAATATTAAAACAAGTTGCTAACTTTAGTGACAATAAAGGAAACAGTATGTGTGTGCATACAAAATGTACTTCAAATCTTATAACTTATTTTCTGTTTTATTTCTTTCAAAAAATGTAAATTTAGTCATTTTATGTCAAAAAGTAAACACTTCTCACTACCTTTTATCAAAATAGACCATTCCAAAACCGACAACATGAATAATGCCTTGTCACACGATCATTCAGTCATTAGTGAGAATACTTCCTAGTTAATTTTTATTTATTCTGAATGCTTGAACCGGATATATGAGAGCTTCAAGTAGTTAATAAATTGAAAGTGCTGATCCACGAGTAAAATTAGAATAAAAAAGGCGATGGACGTAATTTTAAATACATCAAAATATTTCCTGAAATTAAATTACCACACTGCCAATTTAATCAATTCTCAAAGATACCACTGGGCCCCTGTTCTACTCATGTTTCTATAAAACAAAAACCTTCTGGTCTCTAGACTACATCCTTATTTCTTGTTTGTGCATTGCAAAGAGCGCACAATAATTTTAAAATGTTTTTCCACAATATATATATATATATATATATAGTGGCAAGAAGTTATATTGTTAAAGATCCAACGGTTTTCAGAGAAGTGACAGAAATATGTCATGTGTTTAACACAAAAGCAACAGTCTTGATATCAGGAGAGAGTTTGTATTGTTTACAGATTTGGATGGGATACGAGTATGATCAAAGCTAGATGTGTTACAAAATAGTATCGAAAAGAAAAACAAAGTTGATTTGTCCATTTTGATGATATCTCGCAATGTTTATGAAAAGTTGAATCTTTACAGGTTATATTCAATGATGATAAAATTGTGTTAAGCATCAACAACCCTGATAGCAAGATGGTATAGCAGTACGGTATCAGGAAGGAATAAATGATGTTATTGATGTCGATAAATATACAAATTTTCAATGGCTAAAGTTACAGAACAACCCGAAAAGCTCATACATTTTACAACATCAATATAGAACGATTAGCAAAAACAGGGACAGAAAAAAACAAAGTTTCATTGAAAACTGCACATCTTGATTCAGTATATGAATTAGATGTTCTTGCATCAACCATTGGAATTGCAAAATCTGACATAAATTTGAAATCATTCATACGTTTGAAAAGATTTAAGAAACGCTGCAAATTGTGAAAAGAAAAGTTCCCATTGTAGATGGATGTCATGCTGCCTTGTTCATAACATCTAAAGACACTTTGTCAAGCGCAAAGTATTCTCTTTACCTTTTAAAATCTTCTTTTTTTTCTTTTCGTTGTTTTTTCTTTTTTTTTAGTTTTTTTTCTTTTTGTTTATAACATGTTAAAATGCATCACAGATGACAGTACTAAGACATCTTTACTACGAATCTAAAAGTCCAGTTGTTTACATATATATCAGGAAAGTGTGGGAAGAATCTAAACGAGACAAAAAGAAAGTAAAACACACTGAATTGAAAGAATAGTTATCGGGCCAATTTGTCAGCACATTTCACAAGCAAGCTAGAATAATACATTCCTACCTAAGGGTAGATGTTAGACATGTGCATGACCAGTGGCAGAAAGACATTGTTGACATACAGGCATATGGCAAGTACAACCATGGACACAAATACATCTTGTTAGTGATAGATATTTTCATTAAAAACGACAGTGTTGAGAAAGTAAAATGGAAAAATCAAGATGGTACACATGATGCTTTCAGAGACATCTAAAATGTGCGAAAACCTGTAAAGATAGTTTCTTGAGGGAGAATAGTTTACCCCCCCCCCAAAAAAAAAAAAAAACAGTTCATGATTTGTTGGAATAGGAAAATACTGTGTTCTCTTCAAATTGCTCACTAACTACAATAAAGCATATGTTGTGGATACGTTTAACAGAGCTCTAGAGACAAGAATTTGTAATTATATCTTTCAAAACAAAACCAGAAACCAGAAAATGGGTTTGACGTTAAATAAAAACTAATAATCATCACAGATCAATGCAATATGCTTCAAGCTGCTCTGTGCGATTTTGAATCAGATAATAGGTACGGAAAATCACATATATTTTGATGCAATCATAATGACATTTTTAAAACTTCTTTCAAATTTTATCCAAAGAAGTTATAACAGAGATTCACATAAATGATCAATCAGCCATGTCTCTTTTTCCTAGAAAAATCTTTTATCATGTACAATTTTAGAGCATGCATAAAGCCCTCAATGACAAAGAATTACCACAAAATTAACCAAAATCAGTTTATATGAGAAACATTTGTATACCAGCTTGATGAAGTAAATACCAGTATACCTTTTACGGTGCGTAGAAATACAGATCCAGAATATCTAGTTTTCACAGAACTTTCATTTGACATATAATAATAGAAATTAAACTGCTGAAATAATTTGTACAATCAACATTGAATGTTGTTCACAATGTACAATCAAAAGTTGTACAATGTGATAAATGCAGCAAATATAATCTGATAGAGGAAATGGAAAAGCGGAGCACAAAATAATAGAGACGTAACGATTGCGTACAAGAAACGATATTAAGCTGGTATTACAAAGGAGGAAATGAAAATATTAAAGAGAAGAAATAACAGAGAATTACATGTGAATGTGGAAAAGCAGTAAATAGGGGTTCAATATAGTTACAAAAGAAAAGTCAATTTCACACGTTTTAGTTAGCAAAAGCCACAACTTTATTGAAGACTTCAGATTAAACAAAATAACATTTACAGCACCTTATCCTTGTTCTGCAACTGAGTTTATTGCATTAAACTGGTTAACTCACCTTTACCAAGTTAACATAGCAGATGCATCGAACGAAATAAAATGTACACTACTGAAACTAAATGTTTTACCTTCAAACGATTAATCATTTTGTAATAACAACATTTTAAAATTTGACAATGATGATTCATTAAAAAGACTCAGATCACAGTTTGACATTACATATTGGCAGACCAGATGAATATGAAACTGTATACCTAGGTTTTGCAGAACCAACGCCTGCTCTTGCGAAAGATGTTTATTTTATTGCAAGGTTACATCAAAGCATTAGATAATACTTAATCTGTATTATAGGCCCACATATACAAAAAAATAAAGAACCTCTATTAAATTTTGTTTGGATAGTATCAGACACTGTTAAAAAGCTAATGGAGCTATTAATTTTAGGAGAGGAAAGTTACAAAACAGGTGAAAACATCACGATAAAATTTCGACATTGAATAACAGATTCCAACGTGAAATTAGACTATGCTCTTGATGGTGATGGTATCTATTTGTTACCTAGTGACATGGTGATGAAAACGGGCGAAATCGTCGGATAAATCAACAATTTACAAATATCCAGTGATTCATTTAAACTAGGGTTTAACCCTGATATTGATACCGAATAAAAATAAGCGCTGTTGTAAAGGCTGATAAACAATCAATGACAGTATGGCAAGAAATTGTGTGTAAAATGTATGTCGAGAAGAAGGATTGTGGTGGCAATAGTTATACCGTCATGTCTGCTAATTATATCTGACTTTCAGATGTTAAAGGGATACATAACAATTCAGATATGCCAGAAAACAATTTGATCACAAAATAAATTTTAAATAATAGGGCATTTTTATACTATTGATTGCAAGAGCTGCTATGTTTAATTTTTGAAATAGGTGACGTTCTATAGAAGATAGACCTCAACTACATTGACGAATCTCTTAATGTTATAGAGCCTTTATTTGCTCCTTTGATTAAATTGCAAAAAAGCGCCTTTATTTGCTCCTTTGATCAAAATGCAAAAAAAAGAAACAACCTACGAATGCCAAAAAAAGTAAAATTGCACGTTCAGCAAGAAAAAAAAATAAGTTGTCGAGCACTACTAAACAACCAACCTATCGCACTAAGAATGAATCCAAAGTTGATGCTGCCTTTTGAGATAGATCAAACATATAATTGGCTAAATTTCAAAAGTTATTTCAAATGTTGACAAGGAATGATTAACTTCAGGCAGGAGTTTGAGTAAGAGACAGAACATGAGCAACAGGATGAAAAACAACAATTTTTAAAGCATTAGTTATAGACAAAGCAAATGTCTATCTACTCATAGCTATCGCTGCAGCTATATCAGCTATTGTTACACCTTTTTCCTTTGAATACCAATTTTAGTCTCTTCATGAGATGTAGTTTACTTGTATCCCTTTTTTTAAAACTTTTTCAATGGTGAACTTGTAAATAGTTTGTAAAATTTTCGATATTTACAACTATTTATGACCTCATCAGTTTAATTTTATTTATTTGGTTTTGTAATATATTTTTAAAACCGTTTTTGTTTCTTTTTCATTTCTTTTTCCAGTCTTTTTCGATGTTTTGGTTCTATTTGAAAAGCTTATATTTTGAGGCTGCAATTACAACAGCTTTTTATATCCTTCCGAATCTTTTTCTTATTCTGAGGTAAACAATTTTCAGACGATTTGCTCTGCATCTGCAGGGAAATGCTCTACTCTTTGATTTTCATCAAACATTTTACCAAATGTTTCATCTAGTTTAGTTTTCAATTGCCTTAATTCATTTCCAAGTTGTGAATATGTACTACCAAAATCTTACATTTCCATTTCTTCTTGAGCTGCATATTTTTCTGGGAAAGACAACTTGCTAACCATTTCGTCTAATTCACCAAATAATTCAATCACATTATTATTTCCTTTTCTTAATCCACTAGGTTATTCGTAAGTATGATTAAAAAGTTAAATTAATGGTATACCTCCAGTATCTTGGATTGGTTGCCTTTGTACTGCCGTTTGTTCTAGTTGGTATTTTGGCTGTTTCTATGATGTTCCGCTTTCTCCATGATGACGCTCTGCCTTTTATTCTCTATATCTATGTCTTTTATTTAATCTGACACGAAAATCACTGATTACGATAGAAGCTTTTATGTCTCTTAAATCTTGGTGATATATTCTTTCATGAAATAGTATTCGCAGGGTATAAAAATGTTTCTCTATTGAACCAGGTGCAAAAGGTTTTATTCTCCCATTTTGTGTAATCTTTAAACCAACTGCATTATCGTATATTCCTTTGCAATTTATGTATATTTCCCTCTTAATATCTAAATAACACTTATTGCATATTTACTAACAATGTTCTCGTCTACATTATAGCCAGAATTTTTTAATCATTCCTTCAATTTAATTTTCTTGTGATTGTGATGCGCTTGTCTTGGTTCATCATCATCAAAACTACATGCACCTTTTGCAGCATCATAAATTTGAATTTGATCTTGTGCTGGTCATTTATCATCATCATCATCATCATTATCATCAGCATCATCATCATCATCATCATCATCAGTATTTTCAATTTGTTTCATTTCTAGGTCTAAACCGCCCTCAACCTTTTTCTTCGTTATTTAAATAGCGAAGAAATGAATAAGTAACAGCAGGAAAAAGAACTTGATTAGATAGAGGACAAAACGAGCACACCAATTTCTACAGAATTTGAAGAATACAAACAGAAACTGAACATAGTTTATGCAAATTGAACAGACAAAAAGATACCCGGTAAAAACCTGATTGAAAAAAAAAATCGGAAAGAATGGACAAAAAAACAAATTGAGAATACATTGTCAGATGTCTTAATTTACACTGTGATATAACTTATTAGCGAATTTCTTCTAATCAAAATTTTTAAAAGTTTACAAAATGAACTAAAAGATGAATACATGTCATCAAACGAAATTAACACTTTACCGCAATTTTTGTCATTTAGGCTAGGTTAACTTCTATCTGCATTGAGTACTAGTTTAATAACTTTCAAACGTATATATTTCTAAAGGCTAACATTAAAATAAAGAATCTGAAAATACTGAAAAGTTGCTAGATACGAATAGCGTTGCATCTCGAATGAGAATGTGGAACAGTTGCTTAGCGGTTGATGCATTTGTGCCTTCAACAATATTTGTTACAATAGTTATCTTTACATGAATATCATTATATTACGCAATGAAGTTTCACATTGAAAATATATTAGAAAATAATGTTGAAGATTTCCGCAATTACAAAGATACCCATCCTGAATGATTCAAGTGTGTTTTTTCTTCTGGTAATCTTCTATCTCATTCCTTGATCGCATTTTGCATATTTTGACTAACTATCGTATATCTAGCATCTGTCTAGTGGAAACATTTTTTGTTATTCTGGATAGATCAGGTTAAAATAGGCAAATGAAATAATATGATATATGTCTAAATCATCTTCACTGCCAACTTTTCAGGTTATGTGAAGTTTAGCCGTCTACAGTAGAAGGTAATAGATGGAACACCTAACATGATCAATGTTGCATAGGGTTTAATGTTTTGTTTAAGTGCTTGTAAAATTCTGTTTCTTTTTAAGTGTAATATCCGGAAGGTTTAATCATTATGGTATCTCTGTCTTGTGTATATTTTGTGGAACTCGTTACAGTGGTGTTTTCTCTGTACCATTTCTTTTGTATTCTACTGTACTCATTATGATAAAGTCTGCTATATATGCCAGTTCTGTTACAGCAATTTATATTTTTAACTTCTCTATATATAGGACATGTCTTGAAATCCATCATTTAATTAACCCAATTAGACTTCAAATTATTTGTCGCTACTTGTAAGTAACAGTATAGTTATGCATTTAATCTTTTGTTTAGATTCAGATTTATTTTAATTTTGCAAATTCAATTTCCAAATAAATGAAGAATTGCGAATATAAAAAAGGAAAGATGAATATAAGGTGACCAAAGAATGTGAAAAGGTAGTTTCACAAATTACACTGCGTGAAAGAAATGAAAGAAATTCAGGCAGCACAATCTATTCCATGTATTTGTTAGCTGGTTGCGTAGCTGTGTTGGCATTTTGTTCATTTTGTCAAATCGTAAATTTGTTTCTTCACAGAGTCTTCAACACCCAGTGGTACAATATATTGGATTAGACTGTGAAAAATCGTCCAAAACACTACAGCATGACAAGACCTTCCTTACATATAACCCAACGACAGAAATGCTGTAGCAGAGCTTAAGCCTGCGCGCTCGTGGGCTAACGTATTCAGGTAATAAACAGAACAGCTTTTACATACATAAAATTGTAATTGAAACAAAAATCATTATTAATTCTGTTTACCATGCAGCACCTAAATCTGCTCTCACTTTTAAACACAGCATGCTTTTAAACAAGCTGTTTGAAATGTCAATAGTTCCACCATCCAAAATGAGCACTGAAGAAATTGCAGAGCTATCTATTCCATTATCGCTTAGTGAGTTTACAATCGACTACTTGACATCATATGGACTTTTACCTGAAAAAAGTTATAAGACCGTTCAAACAAATATAAAATTAAATATACATTACTAAATGCTTTAGCAGAACTTGAAGTCTGCATTCTCGTTAGTTAACCTTTTTGCTTAATAAATAATAAAATGTCGAGCGAAGGAAAAAAACATTATGAACACAATTTACCATGCAACATTAAGCTCCGCTCTTACTGTTGCCTACAGCATACTTTTGAAAAAGCTATTGAGGTTTATAATTCAATTTATACTAATTGAAAATGGACTTTTACCTGACAAAATTGTTACTCAATCAAAGGCGTAGATTTTAATGTTAGATAAATGATTATAAAGCCATCATTAACCGCCATTGGCTGAGTGTTCATCCGGGACAACAACACGGCCTTTACGCCAGTGAATGAAACAGATTGTATACCTCTTGCAGATGGTAACCACATGGGCAATCTATGTACCAAGTTTGAGTTTAGGAGGTGTCAGAGTACGGACAGACCAATAAATGGAGGATATCACTATATTCCCCGCTAAAGAGTGGGAATAATAATAGCATATATGCATGAATACATATGGTGCCATGTTCTGACCTGGGCTGTAATCAAGACCATTTCTGAGCAAAATTAGAAACCATTATTTTCATAGGCGTTAAATTTATTAATCACTAGGGAATATTTAAGACTAACATGATGTATAACCCTGTGAACAAAACTCTAACTATGGTCATACAATATTTAGCTACCAAGTATACTGAAACAGTCCTTCGTGGATCTATAATGGCTGATGCGTTTACTGGTTGTTTATATTTAAAAATGGCGGTGTTACAAGAAACGTTTAGCCTTGATTCTATTTCATGAGCACAAATGTTTTAAGCATGATTGTGTTCATGCAGGTGATGAATTCGTGTTTTAAAACTACCTCACATGTTTAGTTTTGAACACCCAGAAAACAAAGTTTTTTAAATATAGTGTTACTCCATACCCTTGTTTTGAAACAGATAGTAGAATAAACTTAAGGTTTACTGTTTAGATTATGTTTACGGCGGCAACGCTATTTAAATAGTTATAAAGTTTGATAAGGATAATTTGAATTCCTAAGCAGTAGATATTATTGTAAACAGACTATAACATGATCCTCAATACCGAAGCACGGGTTGTTCATAAGTTGCAAGTGACGTTCCAAGAGCAATAACTATGTATGCCGGAATGTACGCTGTATCCTTATTTACATTTCAAACCTTCACGCAAAATTGTATGACTGTGACCTTGACCCAAGGTCAAAGGGGCAATCGGCAATGCCACATAATGAAATATCTTAGCCCCATGGTGATTCATCCCAAGTATGAAAAAAATCCATGTAGGGGTTTAGGAACCATAAGCAAATGGAAAAACTTCAACTAAAACCTTCACGCCAATTTTCTATGACTGCGACCTTGACTCATGGGCGAGGGAGTGTGTCGTAGAACACATTTTCACAGCTTTATAATGATTTATGCAAATGATGCAGATACTCTATCAATGTGCTTAGGAAATGTAAGCAAATTAAAATGCTTAACTTTAACCAAACCCTAAATGCAAATTGTACATCACTGTGACATTGACCCCAAGGTGAAAATGGCAAGTATGAAGAAAAGTCATCAAGCGGTTTATAATATATAAGCAACTGATACTACAACCTTAAGAAATCAATTAACAACAACATCGTTACTCCCAAAAGATGTTGAAGTACTAAACTCCTCTAAAATATTAAAGCGCCTGGAAAACTGGATTAACATTTTATTTATCCTATGTGTGTGACTGTACACATAGAGTGAGCTAGCACATTTTCACATCCGCTCCACTAACCATAATGGACCTTCCTACCTGTATAAGTGAGAGAGGTACATTTTCTTCGAAAGTGACTCATGCTTAAATCTGGTGCAACACGATTAAAATGATTACGTGCACAAAATATATTATAAACCTTTATTACATTCTTTACTTATTTTAAAGACGAATTACTTACTATCCCCAAAATATATAAGAAAGTTAAAATTGTTTAATTGTATATGGTCCGTAATTCTGTAATAAACAATCCTAAAACTCACGGTATGTAAGAAAGATGTATAAATAGGTGCACCTTACTTCTTGTTTTTTTACTGAACCAGGAAATTTAAAAGTTTAAAATAACAATTTGTAGACAAGTCAAGCAGGATGTAAGTGGTAATATTTAATTTGGTTACACGTAGTAGAGTCTTGCTACCATCACGAATGTGTACTATAATCTAGGTTTCAAAATATTCAGTGGACAATGTGTATCAATGTCAATAGTTCAACAATTTGCCTTGTGTTTTGTCGAGTGTCAACGGAGATGATATCTTGCTCGTTATGAACACATTTTATTTCTAGCCGTCCAAGGCAAAATTCTGAATCTTGAACCATTTTGTCTTGTAAAGCAGCAGTCAAAGAACAGTATGGGATACTAACCCTACACGTAAAAATGTTGATCCCATTTTGAGCAAGCCTCTAGTACGTTTCTTAGTCAAACATAGACTTGGCTTCATTTGTCCAGTCCATATTTAACCGAAAGTACATGGGACATGTATTGCTTCCCGAACAGTGTAGTACATACAATGTTTCTAATTATTTTCTTTGTAGTACTGTGCCAACATATGCTGGCTGCAAGTCCTTTTAAGTGTCTCATACCCTTTAGAGTTGGAGTTCTGACCCTTTGTTTGTTTTTCCAAGTCCATAATACACTCCTCAGGTGTGACTGCCATTTCAAGTTTTTCAACCAAGTCCTGATCGACATTTGGGGTTGCATTTATTTTCAATGAGGTTCCTAAAAGGGTAACCTGCTGCCACAGAAAACCCGAGCGCGTTTTGCTTACAGTTTTGTTAGAATCTAGAACTTTAAAGATGCCAGAATTTCTATGTTTTTCTTAAATGTTTCAGACAATTTTCAGAAATTCTCAGTCCTATGAGCAGGAAACCTGGCTTCATACAAAATTGTCTGGATTTTAAGTGAAGTTGACCCATACCTGGGTTAAAACGTTTCATTTATCTCAAGAGCTGTTTTAATACCATCTGTCATAAATTTAGTCCATTCAGCTAGCTTTTTGTGCATGTCTTTTGTTTGGTGAACTCATCTAATTTCTGATTTTTACATGGATCAATCGTATATAATCAGAGTCCAAATATGTAGTTACACTACTCTCTTCCTCCTGGAACACAAGAACATACAACTGCATTTCCTTGTCACTGATTGTTATTGTTTATTTTGCACGTTGCTTTGAAACAATGTATATACATGAACTTAACAGGTTATATGATGCCGATGTGTACATTGTAACATCAATGATCTATTTCAAGACATTTTACCAGTTGCAAAACTGAACTCTCGTCTCTGATATCTGTACTCTTTATTCTAGTTTTTCTGCATCTCTGGTGACCTTTGGTTAGTTTAGCTCCAATGTCTTCTTACGTCATCTGCACTATATAAAACATTGTAGTTTACCACAACAACAAAAAAATGTCGACAATTAAAATAGCATTTTCTGAGACAGTAAAACTCGAATGGAAAGACCTCTAATTTAGAAAGCCACCTGCGATGAAAGAACAAAGCTGACTAAATGTGTTATATAATGAGATGAGATGACCTCTAATGAGAAACACCCTGTCATGAGCGACCTCATTTTGCATTATTCAAACTGTAATTTAATTCTTATACATGTTCCATTCACTTATTTTATATTTCACATGTTCTGTCTCGCCCAGACATACATGTTATATATCTTGGGTGATAACACAAACACTAATTACAAGATCTTGCATTTGCATTTGATAGTTTCTATACTGTCAAGTTCACTAAATTGCAGTCTAACTAGCCTTCTGTTCGCAGATATGTTAAGGAAATGAATGACTATACTATATGCTCATATGAGAGCTATGTTAGTTTATTGCTTGTGAAATGCCATTAAAAGCCTTCTGATGCTCATATATACTTCAAGCAATAGAAGCTTTGTCTTCTCATCATGGAAGTACTTAATATAATTCTTCTAGCAGATAGGCCGGAGGAAAGAATGATAACACAATCTCTTCATAACAAACTTATGTTAGAGTCGCATGCTAACATTATTAAGGCAAGAATCTCCTCATCTTGAGATACTTGGAGCAACAGGAACATTTTCTTAGGGTTCACTCACTGGAAGGGCTTAACATAATTATGTTGGCAGATAGACAAGTTGTGAAGAATGATCATAAATCCCTTTCAAACTAAAATATATTATAGACCTCAACTATTATGTTGGGGTCGTATGTCAAGAATCTCGTGATCTTGAATTAATTGGAGATATATAAGAACTGGGCTCCATAATCCAGAGTTCAGTCATTGGATGACCTTAACAGAATTCTGTCAGCAGCCAAATCAGGGGAACAATAATGATCTTTCAATTCCGTTCTAACATAATTATTTTAGGCTCCCTTGCTAACAGACTTCTGTTAAGAATGTCCTGATCTTCAGATACTTGAGCAATAGAAGCAATATCTACTCAGGGTTCGATCAATGTAAGTGCTTAACAGAAATACGAGACTTCACACCTCGCCATATAACTGGGAATGGTCTGTAGATGCCCAAAACGGTTTAAAATTTTGAAACAGACCCTGGAGTGGGGGTTTGCCGAAGCGGTCTAGTTTACATACATTTGACAAATCTAACGTGTATTAGAATAGGCCCGTGTGATTACAGATTCAATTATCAGTCAATATCAGATGTGGGTTTGAATGGTACCTATGGGTCATGCCCCAATGTAGTTTTGACCCCTTGTCAGAATTTAGAAAGTATGTAGATCCACACTGTACAACTGTATGTAATAAAGTCATTGGTATAAAATTACGAATTCAGATATGCAAATGACTTTGGGTCTATCCATACTCCCTGGGATTTATCCTCTGTGTAATAACTTGGAAACTATTGACATCCCCACCCCACACCCATATACAGTATACATTTACTCAGTCTGAAAAGACATATTTATACTTGCAAATGATATTAACACCGGAGTCAAACTCTAACACAACCTGGAAACTGCTTACGTATGCATGCAGTTGGCATTGGTCCCGGGGTTCATTCATATCTCCAGCGACTTAGTCCCTGTGTCATAATTTGGACACTACTGAGATCCCCATCCAATAACACTATATACACTTACTAGGCATGCACAGAACATTCAGATATTCAACTAAAATTTGCCCATGGATTTATTCTTACTTCCTGGGACTTGAACCCTGAGGCACAGAGTGAGAGTGGGTAGGCGCAAACACTCAAGTTTTCGCATGCTTCACTTACTGGAAGACGTTAACATAACTAATTTAGTAGACAGGCCAGAGGAGTATGATCATAATATCCTTTTCTAACAGAATTCTATTACGATCCCTAGCTAATAGAATTCTGATAGGAATATCTGGCTCTTGGGATACATGTACATGGCGTTTGGTTGGCTGAATGGTTAGTTCGTCATTATGTTGCCTCGTTTGTTGGCGAGGGAAAAGAATGATCGTAAATCATTTCCAAACAAAATTCTGAAATCTATCTCTGTTTTCTCTCTTTTAACAGTATCCCAAGGTCAAATATCAGTGTGCTGTGGCAAATAACCTTAAAGGCCGGATTTCCTATAAATAGTTGACTGAGCGCACAATAGCCACTATTTCACAGTCAACGATTTCCTTTAATGCATTTCCTTCTTTGACTCTACCCCTTTTGAAACACATATCTTACAAGTTATTAGTGCTTATTTCTACCATAGAATCTGTTTTTTATTTCACAGATTTTGTTTTGATTAGAAATCGTCTATTATGGCTGTTCTGTTGGAATGTGTTTCATCATCATCTTGTTTTGGAAACGAGAACTATTAGACTTTTTCTCAGCCGTCTTGCTCCGCTGCTACAACTACCTTTGTTGTTGAATATACCGCCATCACGTGATACTCGCCAGTCCACCCGTTTATGATATGATGAACCCTCATTAATTGCTTTAAATGACCACTCCTTTGCTCTTCACACAACATTGTGCACTAGACTAAACGACCTGGGACTACATTCATCACTACTTAAATGTAAACGGAAGCGAAATAAGAAACGTTGTTTCAAAGCTGGCCGGCGTAGAAGAGGAAGAATAATTCCTGTTATCTCCCTTTCGCCATTTCCGGCACAGCAATTTGAAAACTCGGCCGTTAATTTAGATAACTTAATTCAAATTCCTCTGAAATCATCAACCTTTGTGTCAACTATCCAAGAGATACCACTGCGCATCGCATTATTCAACGCACAAGCAGTAGGACCACCGGAAAAGCGCACAGAAATAGTTAATTTTATCAACGATAAGAATATCGACACTTTTTTCCTGACAGAAACATGGCTAAAAACATCAGGCGATGAGCCCAAGTGAGCGGATCTAACACCCCCCGGTTAATCCATCAAGTCGTTCCCCGCCACTCCCGCGGAGGTGGAATTGCTGTCATCGCAAAGAACTCCATGATCAACCGTCTTAATCGCACTACAACCTTCAATTTCTACCACACATCGTTTGAACTAGTCCAAACCACACTCACACTGGAACAAAGGTCAGTCCATTTTTTCTGCCTCTACCGCCCTTCTCCTAGTAGAAAAAGCAAGCTGACTGAATCTCTCTTTTTTGGAGCAGTTTCCGAATCTCTTAGAGTATGGAAATTCGATAGGTGGCAACCTGATTATTCTTGGAGATTTCAACTTTCACTTTGACTGTCCTGGAAACCCATACACATCAAAACTCCTAGATTCCATTCACGTTTTCAACCTCAAACAGTCAGTTAGCCAACCCACCCATAAACATGGTCACATTTTAGACTGGATTCTTCATAGACCTGATGATAATATTCTACAGTCATCCCTGGTGTCCCACGAACTTGCATCAGATCACTTCTGCATTATATGCCATCTTGACGTATCAGTCCCTAACCCTCCACCTTTATTTGCTACTAAGAGAAACCTCCGTATGATAAATAGAACCCAACTAATGCATGACATCCAAGCAATCCTAACAACTTTGTTACCTCCTACAGCAGAACAACTTGATAACTGCCTGCGTTCATTGCTTGACAAACATGCCCCAGCAACCAAGTGCAGAGTGTCAATTCAAAAGTGTTCTCCGTGGTATAGCAGTGTTATGGACCAGTTTCGCACTGCTAAAAGAGACCGCCGTAAGGCTGAGAGGCTTTGGCTTTTCACCAGACTCACTATTCATAAGCAAATCTACGAAGCCGCTAAGAAGAATGTTACAAACATAGTCCATGCAGCGAAATCAGCCCACTACAGTACTAAGATTACTGAAAGTTCCAGCTGCAAAGAGCTCTTCGAGATTACCAACAAGCTAATGTCAAGGAACAAATGTACACCACTTCCAACTACCTTCTCTTCAATCGACCTTCCAGACCAGTTTGCAAATTTCTTCCGTGACAAAGTACAAACCATTAGAGATAAGCTTGACAACACAATTTCAATTGACTCATCGTCGCCATACAGTTGCGATACAGAATTTCAGCAGCAACCGTTAGCAGCATTTGAACCTGTCTCTATGGATTTAGTACGTACAATCATGATGAAGAGTGTCCCAAAGTCATGTGAACTTGATCCGATTCCGACATCACTGCTGCTTGAGTGCTTAGATCCAATATTGCCTTCACTAACTGATGTTACTAATTCTTCTCTCTCATCCGGGGAATTCCCATCATTTTTCAAAACTGCCATTGTAAAGCTTCTGCTGAAGAAACCAACACTTGACCGTAACGATTTAAAGAACTACCGCCCTGTTTCTAACCTCCCATTCATGTCAAAATCTTAGAAAAAGTTGTTCTATCCCAACTTGTATCTCATCTGAATTCAAACAGTCTTTTTAGCAATCTACAGTCTGCATATCGCCCTCACCACAGTACCGAAACTACCCTTCTGAAAGTAGTTAACGACCTTCTCTCTGCTTTGGATAGTGGAAAGATTACAGTCCTCACCCTCCTTGACTTGTCTGCAGCATTTGACACAATAGACCATGATATACTACTTCACCATCTCCATCATGTATTTGGTATTCACGATACAGCCTTACTATGGTTCAAGTCCTACTTGGTCAACAGGACACAAATTGTGTCCGCAAATGGAAAACACTCCAGCCCAGTTGATTCTGTTCTTGGACCTGTTCTCTTCATTCTATACACTCAGCCGCTCTTAAGTGTCATAGATCGTCATCTAGTGTCTCACCAATTGTATGCTGATGACACCAAAAGATACAAATCGAGCCACCCAACTGAAGTTGATGCTACCATCCAAGGTGTAGAGAGGTGCATTGCCAATGTGAAATCATGGATGACACGTAACAAGCTGCAGATGAATGATGATAAAACTGAAGCCATTCTGATTACAACACAAAGACTTTCTCATTCACATCCTTTACCTCAAACAATAAATATCAGCAACACCAACATTAAATTCACACAGTCAGTACGAAAACCTAGGTGTTACTCTAGACAGTACTCTCTCATTGCACCAGCATGTCATGAACATATGCATGGCTGCATATCTTGAGCTTAAACGAATCAGCTCCATTCGCAATTATCTTTCAGTTGATGCCACTAAAACACTTGTGTGTTCCTTAGTACTTTCAAGACTAGACTATTGTAACTCAATTCTATCTGGTTCGTCTCAGTATCTAATCCAGAAACTTCACTGACTACCCATTCGATCCAGAATCAAACACAAAATTTGTTCTCTATGCTATGTTTCATTGACTGGCTCCAGTCCAACATACCTATCTGACCTCACCCATGTGTACACACCAGCAAGATACTTACGCTCCTCTTCTGACACTCGTATTCTCGTTATTCCCACTATCAAAATGAAGTCATACGGACAACGTTCTTTTGCATACCAGGGCCCAGCAACGTGGAACAAATTGCCCACTGAACTTAGACACAAAGACACAGTGATCTCATTCAACAGTGCTCTTAAAACTCACCTATTTCGCCTGCAAGAATAGACCTACAGACTTAATAATGTTCCCTTACCTTAACTATTTTCAGCATGTTTTTGTTTTCTAATTACATGGTGTTTGTTTTTCGTAATCATATCATTATATATGTTTTTTTAGGTGTTATCTAACGTTGTAAAGCGATTAGAGCTTCTAAAGATTAGGCGCTATACAAAGTCCTCATCATTATTATTATATGTGCATACATTTTAAATTATGATATATTACATATGCCAACGTGAGCAAACACTGATAAGAATAGGAAAATACAAGCATATTTAGAAGGGTGATTCTCCGAGTCATCTGCAATATGAAAATATTTATATTTACACCCGTATGAAACTAATCCTACTGAAGGTAAACAGAGGTATGTGCATGAGAGAGAGAGAGAGAGAGAGAGAGAGAGAGAGAGAGAGAGAGAGAGAGAGAGAGAGAGAGAGAGAGATATCATACCTTGTGGCTTGAGGTCTTAGCTATATTCCAGTTGGGCGACATATTATAACTCTCTATCATGTTTGACATAGATAATGAGTTTTCTTCAAAAGAAAAATGAAAAAGATTTCAGATTGTAAAAGCTATTAAAATTTAATGTATTTACATAATCGTTACATTCCAGGTTGGCGACAAAATTACAACTCTGTAACATATTGCACATAGATAATGAAGATTTTCTATGTAGCATCACTTAATATTAATAAGTTTGCACCTGTTGAATCCAGTGATACGTCAAATGCGCTCGCACTGTTAGCTACAATCAGCTTTTCATGACTGTTGTTGGGTGTTTCCTTAAAGCCGTCAAGTGAAAATGTTCAGCGACAAACCTTGAAATATAATCAATAAAAAAAACAAAATGTACAAAACATACGGACTCTTGAGATTTTGGCTTGCACAAGGTAGATGTAATTCTCCTAAATCCTCGCAAATTCAGTGTGCTACAGCCGTGTGTCCCTAGTGTATGCCATTTGCCACAAGTGTGTGATCTATTTGTCAGCTTTTGTCATCTCACTGTATATGGAAAACACAACATGTAAATCAAATATAAATTTAGCCTTCACGAACTTTTGACGCCAGCGACATATTTGTGTGTAAAAGCAAACAAAATCCACTATAAGGGGAGTGAATCAATGCTTTCTTTGAGATGGACGTACTAATTTCAATACAGTTATAATGCCCTCCTGTTCTTTGTGTGTGTGTGTGTGAAGAGAGACAAAGGCAGATAATTAGAAAGGTCCAAAAGAAAGACAAATAAATATTGTAAGAAAAAAGGGCTTCTCTACATTTTTTTGTACTTGTGTGGTTATGTGATGTGTGTGTGTGTGTGTGTCTGAGTGTGTGTGTGTGTGTGCAGGTGAAGATAGAGAAAAAGACAAAGAAAACAAAGAAATGACCATCAAAACAAGTGCATGTATTTATTTGTCTGTAGGGATGGTTGGGATAGACTGTGATTGCAGATGTGTGACTGAGTGTCAATGTATATGTGAAGAGACAGAATCAGATAGACGGAGAAACAAACATGTTATTATCTTGGTGTTCACGGGATTCATTATTTTAAGATACATAAATCACATGCGCAATATTCGTATTGCAAGTCATTCCTTCCAGATGGGGAATAAAAATGCATGCATTTGTTTTAATGCGTCCTTAATTAAGATGGGCTACTGCAAGTCTCCCTGATTATGAAGTATTCAAAATCTTTAAATAGTGATACTTTTGCAAACATATCGGTGGATATGAATGGAGATTTAAGTCTGGAATGTAAAAATCTCCTTGTTTCTATTTAACAATTTTCAATGATATACAATGTGGCATATTACATATTCATTCTGTTTTAACACTCTCAAGTAGAAAGAAATGGAATTCGTCATTTTTATACGTAAAGATGAGAACTTGATTAAAATGTGTTTTTTTGTGATAATCGGCTCCAGTTGCACTCAACAAGCGGTTTACCGCGTAAAAGCTGTCCCAAAAATAGATTGTAACTCCTGAATGATATTCGTTAAAAAAAAAAACAATAAAAAAAAACAAGCAAAATAAAAACATGAATACTACAAGTAGCATTAAATGGTTTATTTATGAAACATAACGTATATATTGCATACATGTGCACTTTCATAAAGTACAAAACACGTTTTTGAATTCTGGTTTATCTGAAAACTAGTACCTATGTGCTCCAAAAAATTGATTGAATGCTTTCTTTCAGAAAATTTGGTCGGTGGGGGAGAGGTTCCCATTTAAGGGAACGTTCTATTTCAGAAAACAATGTATTACGTGACTACTGTGTTATTTACGTTAATATACCCATATCATAATTTTCAGTTATGTAACACGTGTAATAACACCTCATGACGTCACAAATTACGATATAATGTTATACAAAGGAAAGGCGTAACAACTTAGGCATATGTATTTCAAAGTCATTTCGCTACACTAATGAACGGCTTGGTCAAATAAAATCAAATATGTTTCTTCATCTAGAATCTAAAATATTTGTGTTCATTTCAAATGAAATTTATGAAACTCGTCGAATGTTTCAATCGTAGAAATTGCTCTACACGTTTCATAACTTTCATTTGAAATGAACACTCACATAATATCGTGTATATATTAACCCTCTAACATCCTGAGCAATGTTTACCATCTACTATTTGACTAGTCTCTTTTGATGTAATTATAGAGTTTAATGATTCTCCATATCCGAAACTTTAAACCCACCATCGTAAGAATATACAAAATTAACATTTTAAAAGATTACCCCGTGTTTTGAACCAATATTGTATATTTAGGCGAGGAGATATAGAAGCTTACTTTTGGTAAATTATCTGGAAATTTAATCTATGCAAACATTCATAAAATAATGCCATTGCATATGTTTTCAACCACAACACATTTTGTAAATTCATTTAATTTGCAAGAGAAAAAGTTTACAATTTATGTCGATTCTTTCAATGTCACTGCAAATATCCTTGACAAACGACACCTTTAAATATAATCTTTTCTAGACAAAAATGAAAAACAAAACTTAATTAATTGATTTAGAGTATAGAATGTCAAGGCCAAGAACGTCTCAATTCACAATTGTATATATCTGTAAACAGCTACTAAAAAAACACAGATGACTATTACGCGCCAGCTTGTCGTCAGAAATATTAACAATCACTATATGGTGGTGGGGACTCTGCCCTACTGCCATCTTTTCGTGGAGTGTAGGGAGGCGGTTTTACGGCGGAAGTGACCGGCTGAATGTAAGCGTAAGTTCCGGTCTGTGGAACAATCGAGTTGTACACTGAAGCAAAGCCAGCAAAAATATAAAAATAAAAAACATATATATAAATTTCAAACAATTTCTATTTCCATTGTACCTTTGAATAAGGTTTTAAGCGGTAAACAGCAGCAATGGTGGTATTTCCTGCTGGTGTTTTGGAGGTCATGTAGTAGTAGTAGTGGGTGCTGTATTTTTGTTTTGGTTGTTGTTGTATCGATTGTTGTTATTGTTGCTGTTTCTGTCATATCGATTTCGGTAGTTTTGTATAAAATTGCAAGGAAGTGGAAATGCAAATTGGGTGCAATTAGTTTGTTTGTTTTAATGCAAGACATTGTATTCATGTTCTTTTCTTAATCCCGACGTATTGTTCTGAATCATAAGCACCATTTGATGTATTTTAGGATACGTTGGAAACATTTTTGTATAGTATCGATGAAATGTACCAATTATTTGAAATATGTGTTAATATATGATATAAAGCTGACTGTATATTTCAAATGATTACTATACAGAGAGTACAGTTCTTTTAAACATAGCACTAGATTACAGTGGTATCACCCTTAAATGAGCATCGAGGGTTTTGATGGAGATTACTCTAGAAAGCGAAGGACTTTAGCTAAATGCAATGTGGTGAATAATATGAAGTAGTTTACATCTCTTAAAACAATGCAGTTCATAAATCTTAATTAAAGTGGATTGCGATTGTTAGGACGCAAGTTGATAAATGACTTCACGGACAAGCGCGCCATCCGTGTATTTATAGAAATTTCAATGGCCCGATGACCCAACTATGGTTTATTGTGGTGCTTGTGACCAGAAATATGTAGTTCAGCCTAAATCACCACAGATGTTTTAGTGACCTTGGTTAGCTGGATTTTCAACTTGAATCCATTCCTTTTCATTATATTCATGGTCACCAACATACCTTAACAACTAATTAAGGTCAAACAATTTTCTGTTCACAGTGCCAAAAAACAATCACGTCCTAATCACCCAGCAACATCCCTCTTCAGTTATCATGAAGTTTTCACCACATACTTACAAATCCTTTGTGAATCACCATCATTTTTTTTCAAGGAGAAAAAAATTGATTTTAAAAGAAATATCTATGCTAATACGTAGGCAGGTTATTTTTTGCTTTTCCGATAGGTCAATTGCTTTCTAGAACGAACGCGGCATCTATCAATCAGTTATCATGTAAGAGACATTCCAGGAGACCGCTGACAAAAACTGAATTGCAAGGTACAGCTTTAGGCATAAACAACTATGCAATCGCATCTGACGGGAATTTTACCTCGGTTAAGCAAAACATGGACACGTTTGTTGTTTACAGACTATGGCATATACAGTTTAAAATGTTAAAATTCAACATTACTACTATTTCGATACTTAATAATAATAATAATGATAATAATAATAATATTTTTTATTTATCCTGAGTTACATAATTAGCTAATAGTTAATTTACATTAAAAAATATTTTACCGATAAAAAATAAATAAAAAAAACTATAATAAAACTTATTACTCAAATACCTTCTCATGTGTAAAAGCTTCAAACTTAACACACACACATACATACACACGAATATATATATATATATATATATATATATATATATATATATATATATATTAGTGATTAGTTGTTTGATTATGGGAAGTCGGTGTTGGGAAAATATTTCCCAGCCCTAGTAATTAGCCAATTTCTAAGAACAGACGTCATACTTACAGTTTTTAAGAGACTTTGCAAATGGCATGGATTGGTTTCGTAGTTTGAGATGGGGTCAGACTATCATAAGTGGGCATGGAGCCAAGTAGTTCCTATCTTAATTCAGAGGTGTTGATTGATTGTGCCTTTCTGTGGGAGATATTCGTGACAAGAACTGCTGTTTTGTGCCATGGAATAATTGTGAAGAGGTCATCCCTTTGTTTGGAGATGCCTTTCGTTGTAGCAGTTGGTGGAAGTACACGTGCGAAACGTGGTTCAGACTGTTGTTTTTATTGACCCAGGGATGGAATCGGAAAATAGTTCCCTGTATTGGATGTTTGAATTGTGTTATGTGCTTCATGCCACGGCATGCTAACAAGGAAAAGCCATGCAATTGTGAAGTTATAGTTGTGACATTGTGGTCATTCATTTATTGATTAGAGAAAAATTATTTCTAGTCTTGGGGCGTCACGAGAACTTTCAGTTGACAATGAATGTTGTCGGGAAGTCTTTGGAAATACGGGAAAACAGGGGACTTCCAGGCCAACCTCACTTTTCTTTATCCTTGTAAAATACATTAGTCCTTGAAAGATATCGCCCAAAACTGAAGATATTCCCTCTTATGTCTTATATGATAATATATGCATTATGTTTGACACATTAAAGTTTGCAAATGATTCAAAACAAAAAGGATACATCAATCATACTTTCATAAGTTTTCCATCTATGACTGAATATCTCCCAATCACAGTTTTTTTTAGACTGTATACTATTCTAATTTGTACCGATATATTTCTATCTTAAATGTTTCCAAGTTTGGTATTTTATTGTGAGCATGTAATTTAAATATGTATTTCTTTCTTAAATGTTTCCAAGTTTGGTATTTTATTGTGAGTATGTAATTTAAATATGTATTTCTTTCCTTAAAGTCAAATCAAATTTAAAATTGTATCCGATTTGTTTTGTTTATTTTTTTCTAATATTGTATCTGCTGCTGTAAAGTTAAAATGTACAAGGTGTATGCATTTATCTTTCAGCCACCTGAACAATTGTACTCAAAATATTTGAACGATAGTACAATCATAGAATAAATTTTAAAAAAAAGATTCCTCTGTTTCTCTGCAAAAATAACATACCTTGTTTTGTCTAATTGTCAATTTGTATAAAAGAATATTTGTAGGTAGAATTCTATGGAAAATTGTCAATTGAAACCATTAAAGATAAGTATCTTTTGTTTACTTATGTACCAATAAATACTTGTTTTTTTCAGTCAAAACACTCATCTAACTTAAGATCGCGTCTCCATTTATTTTGTACCTTTGGATATGAATTATTTTTTTAAATATAAAAATCGATCAATACTTTTGAGAACTTTTCGTTTGTTGAGTGAGCAATTGTAGCAGAAATGACATAGTTGGTCTATGTAAGATAATATCTGAAGCTTGTATTTCTTGTACTCTCATATATTCTTTGAAACACTTATAATACCCTCATATTGTAAAATGTTTATTCCACATGGATAAATTGTTAAAAAAACAACTAATAAATTGATTATTGCATATGAAATCCCTTATTATAATAACTCCTCATCTGTACATATATTTATAGAAAATGCTGAAATCATCATATATCCGTAATATGAACAAATACTCCGCAATATATGGGAGAATATCTGACATTGTGTCAGCTTAGAACCATGGCATCCACTTTAATGAATCCAATCAAGGATCACACATAAACAAGAACTTTATAAATCGTAAAAATGAAAGAGGATAAAAAAAATTTTAAAAAAAACAGCAGTCGGTATGTTGTGTTTTTTCTTCTTTCTTTTCTTTAAGTGGAGTTTGAAATGTATATGTTTAGTATGGTATATACCAATGTCTCCTGAATAAAGTCGTTCTGATAATCAGCAATAACTGAATAGTAGTGGGGTTCACCTCCTTCAGGAAGTATCTGCCTGATAAGACATTAAATATTCCAAATAAATACAAAATAATACGTAACAATTAAAACTCGTACAGATCTTCTATATTGTAATAAAGGGATAGTGTAAGATAGATATTTATTTATATGACTTACCATTTCGCTGTGTTTTGATTGTTAAATAGCCAGAAGCTGTCTTTGCTTAAATATTTTATAATACTTCAGTTTCAGAATCCCGTTCATCATTGGTTGAAATTAAAAGGTGACATTTAACATGTTATAATATCCGAAAAAAAATCTTCTTCTCAGATGTTCTTGTATTACCTACAGAGCCACATCATATTATCCTCACGTGCTCATTACGTCAAGTCATCTAATTCTCACGTGACTGTTATATTACCTTGAATTTCCCCAGAGTATTCGGACGACTAGTATTATGTCTTTGTTTGTTTTGTGCACTTAAACACCTTTATGAATTATTACAAGTACGACTATTATGTACTTGTAATAGTTCATAAAGGTGTTTAACCACTCTGAATAAAATAACTCAGATTCTGTCTTTTTACTGAGGTAATTTCATTTTTTGTCAATAAAATAAAATAATTACTGACAACATTTTTATTTAAATAATGAGTTGTGCATCCATGTTAACCTCAGGCAGAGCCCTCAGGTACCACGATATATGCCTCAGGTAGACAATTTGTCATATAACCTGAAAAAGGGCAATACTTGTATAATACAACCATTACGTGCGCACGGGCGGGTGGCATAAGATTACTTTCGGTCTGCCCAGATTGTATCTTGAACGGTAGAAGATATAAATCTCGAAAAAATACGGTTAAAACTTACCCCCTACCCCCCCACCTCATCGCGGATTTCAATCATCCAATGGATACATTTGGATCCCATCCCTTGAGTAAGGTTTGAAATCACTGAGATTATCACGTCATATTGTGTATGACATAACAAATTTACGTCAGGCAAAGATACAACTAAATTCATCCTTGCAGAAATATAACTGGCTAATATAAACATTACTTTTGTTTACCTGTAAGGTGTGATATGGGATGTTTTGTTTTCGTTAATAATTTGATTTACATTAGTGAAAGCGCACATCGCCGTATAGCGTCCCAGATTTTGGAGCGCCTTGTTTTCGTTTCACTTTGTTTCTTTTCCCTCGGGCACTGGTTTCGCTTTTCAACGCAAATGGTCTCTTTTGATGCGAGTCTGAAAGAGACTCTGCGTAATCGTAGTGATACCTCCCAAATTTGTAAGTTTTTACCGACAAACATCTGGCAAGATGTGCGAAGAACAGATTCATGCAAACTGATAGATGTTGGAAACAACACTCGATGACGTTTCACTAATTAATTAAATATCAGCACTTTTAATTTTTAAATGTCATTCCTGCAACTTGGTAATGAAAAAAATTAAAAATACTATTCGGTTTCAGTAGTCCGAATCTATTGCTTACGTTGTTGTTACTGATGACACGTCATTTAGTAATTGTGACATTCATTAAGTTATTATGACGTAATAACAACCACGGCTTGAGGGCAGTTCAAAACGATCTTTATTTACATCCGAGGTATTTTTCTAGCATGCGATAGAAAAGGCTGAGGACGTTCAGATTGAGACTAGTACCATACTCCATTCAGAACATCCTCGTCTCTTTCAGATGCGAGTCGAATAACTTTGACTTTCTGAAAGAGACTGAGAGGTAATCGGAGTGGTACTTCCCAACTTGGAAAGTTTTTGGCGTACATACATCCGGCTAGTGGTGCAAAAACCAGATTCTTATAAAATGATAGGCGTTGAAAATAACACTCGACGCGACGACGTTTCAACAACCGATGAAATGCCCGCACTTTTAATTTTTAATGTTATTCCTGCAAGTTTCTAATGAAAAAATAAATATATCATTCTGTTTCTATTGCCTGAAACTATTGCTTACCTTGCTGTTAATGATGATACGTCATTTAGTCATTGTGACGTCAATGGAGTTATTATAACAACAACAACCACAGACTTGAGGGCAATTCAGAATGGTCATTATTTAAATCAGAGTTTTTTCTTACATGTGATGGAAAGGACGAGGGTGTTCTGATGGTAGTATTAGCCCCCCCCCCCCCCCAGTGGGTTACCTCCCCTTACATCAATGAATAACGCCACTGCCATCACAAGTTGAAATCTGCCAGAAACTTGCAGGAAGCTTTTTCTTCATTAAATCTTGCTTTCGAAAGAATTTGCTTTAAAATTCAATAAATCAAGCCATCTAAATCAATCAATCAATCAATCAATTATTCAAATAATCTCTCTATCTCTGTTTATCTATCTCTCTATCAATCCATCCATCTATATATATATATATATATATATATATATATATATATATATATATATATATATATATAGATAGATAGATAGATAGATAGATAGATATATCGGTCTTCTGGTCTCCAAGTACCAATCATAATGTTGACAGATTGAGATAATAATTGATTTCGTTTTTTCATGAGCTAAAGACACTTTTGTTCATAATATTTGTACATAATACCATTGATTAGGGTGGATAAAGATGGATTAGGTTCCTGAGGTAGCAAGAAAATACCACCATTAATTTACAATCAAGTCTTGTGTATTGTCTGTTGGTGAATATGTGTGACATGCCGCCATTTGACAAACCAAATTCAGCTAGAAAGAGATGTAAGACAGAAAATGTGTGCATAATCTCTTGAAAACAAAATGCATTGGTACTATACAAATATTCGTCCCTGCACTTCAAAAGTTTGTACCCAAAGCTCACAGTGCTTAAAACTTACATTTTTTATCTAAAGAGTTTCACGCTAAGCGAAGTAGCATGATTGAACCTGTTGCTGATACATTACAGCGTTGACACACATGTGGTTATTGTGATAGTCACAGTTAAAATGATCTAAATGGAACATCAGTCCCGGACTGCATGTTTCTGTAAACATCTTCTTCATCTTGTGTGTGATGCATGACGTATTATTCCAGATTGCGACCATTATCTCTATTATCCTAGGTTAAATTTAAAAATGTTACCTTGGAAAAGGGATATTATTTGTGGTCTGCACAGCTTGAAGAAATTGATCATGCATAATGGGCCGACAGATCTGGGTCTATGCAGTGTGTTAGGACTAATGAGTAGAACAAGCAACATAGACCCTGATCTGCTTTTGCATAATGCGCCAGCAGATGAATGTCTATGTTGCTTGCAGTTAGATCCGACTTCTATGCGGGTATATACGATGGTTTTACTCATGCTTGCAAGATGCATCTAGAGCGCTTCCTAAAATTTTGAATATACTAACTCTTGGTGAATATTCGACTTAAAGGTAAATCGGTTCAGTCACTTTATTCGATCTGTAACATACCTAGGGTCTACCTGTTAAATGCTTCACAGATTTCTCACTCAAAACGTACATGAATTTATTTTCTACCATATTTCCTGTATATTTTATTAGAAACTGAAACTAATCCAAAAAAAGATAGCGTCTGTGATCACATAATCTACCTGTCCACATCTTTTTCCTTCTTTTCCTGTAAACAATAACGAAAGCACAGTATACTGAGAATCAAAATATTTGACTTTGCAGTACATCTAAGATTCTTATAAAGGAAAAACAACCACAAAGTTATTGTATTCTGTTAATCAACGGTAATTTAGATTATCATTAAATCAGAATTGAAATATTATCAAAAAAATATTTTCCACTCAATTTTCCATGTTCATATCATATACTGTAGCATTTCATCTCTGGGACAGAAATGAATGATTATGTTGGTTTTCTCCAATAGATACTTTGACAGGAAATAATTCTGCCACCACTCTGGCGAAAATTGATTTAGATATATGTGCATTATACTTGAACTCATCGTTGCCGGTGTTTAAGTTTGGTGGCGTTTGACTTTCCCCCCACATTTATAGCCCACCAATGTAAGGGCTGAAAAGTGTTTACCTTGTCAGCTACAACCAAGTAAGGTTAACACAGTGCTTTCTTTTCAGCAGTAATATAGGGCTCCCTGTGTATCTACGTGTAGGTTTACTTGGGGGGGGGGGGGGAGGGGCGGTTTGGGTGTCTACGGGAGATAACATTATACGTACATTGTTACATTGTTAGAAGTGGTTGCCCTCAAATGGGTTTATATTACATTGTTGCATTGTTAGAAGTTGTTGACCTCAATAATTAAAACATTTCTGTGTGTCTACGGGGAATTAACATGGGGGGGGGGCGGTCTGGTGTCTACGGGAAATGAAAATGTAAAAATTAATATGAGATTTTCCGTAGACGCACAGAAAGTTTTGTTTACAAAATGGCAGCCTTAACATGACGCCATAGGTTAGACGGAAAATATAATGTGAAATAGGGATCTACTATTCAAAAATAAGTGACCTACTTTCCATCACTTATTCATCTACTATCCAACACCCACTCTATGATTACTATACAACACGCCACCTTTTGATTACTATCCGGCACACACTTTTTGAATACTATCCAACACTCCTCACATACTATCTAACACGCCATGTGTAGTGACCAATACTTAGATATCTACTATCCAACACCCCTGCAATATACCATGCAACGAAAAAGGTAAGATGTAAAAGAAGGGGGATACAATCGCACAATATCACATACAAACAAGGGTAGTAGTGTTTATATACACATTATATCCAGAAACATACTGTCACACACAAGAAGGGGAAGAATTTTTATTTTTTATTTTAGTGGTTTGTGAGCAGATATAGACAAACATAAACATACAACATGAAACACATATAGTGGCAACGATTGTGAGTAATATCTCTCTGTTCGAAGAGATTTGGGAGCCCTGAAAAGGGCGGATAGGTTTTGCCCTGGATCATGGGTGTTTATCTATATCCAGAACATATATACCTTCTGGCATGGGCACTACAACAAGGTCACATCTTGTCCAAGTACTCCGCTGTTTTGCGGACGGAAACAGTGAGCCTAAAAGGAGGTTCGTCGCCCCCTTCTCCCAATCATCTTTCTACTCTTCATGAATCCACTCTTTTCCTCTCCTCTGCCTGATTTTCTCTTGGACATTCATCCGATTTTGATTAAGGCTCTGAAACCCCCCTCTCTCTCTCCTCCTCGTCCGCCCATGCCCTCTTAATCACCTCTGCCTCTTCATCGATGATTTGTCGTATGAGCGTCTTCGCTGTTTTTAGGGATATCATTTCCGTCTTCAAGTGTCGGAGGTTGGGGTAAGACTTCTTCTTCTCTGCCCGGTCCAAGAGGTATTGTACTCTCTCAGA
Source organism: Margaritifera margaritifera (assembly GCA_029931535.1). NCBI lineage: Eukaryota > Metazoa > Mollusca > Bivalvia > Unionida > Margaritiferidae > Margaritifera > Margaritifera margaritifera. The sequence goes on along the minus strand of JAQPZY010000781.1, from coordinate 250,171 downwards.
AATATTCATAACGGTCCCAGAGGTGTTATACACTGAAAAAGAGACTCATAGCGGTGCTCAAAATTTTCCCACTTTGCAGTGCTTGCTAGCCATTCTTCTTCTACACAGCATCAATGATGAATGACAAAACTGGCGAACGTACCGTTTTGTATGCTTTAAGCGCGAACTTGAGGGAAAATATTTCTCAAAGTGGAGATGCGGACGTGAAGTAGTACACAGAAGAATCACGAGGACCTAAAATAAACTATCACTGAGACTAGGATTCACAAGTTTAGATAGTGTTTATACATACATTATACCCACAAACACACTATTACACTGAGGTAGAAGGGGTTTAAGTTTTATTTTTTTATTTTTTTATTTGTTTGCTTTTTGTGGAAGACATAGACATACACAAACACACAAACACATACATTTTTGGCAATGATTGAATCGTATCTCTTTTCTAATAGATGTAGTTGGCCATGGAAAGGGTCGTTGGGTTGTTCTCCTGGATCGTATCAACGATATCCAGGACGACTAGACCTCATCATAGATCTCACCACGCAGCAGGGTAGTCTCTTTTTATAACATCAGGCTCATCTGTATCCATTCTCCACTCCTCCTCCTCTTCTCCCTGCTGCTGTTGTTCCTTGTGATCCTTCTGTTTGTTGTCATGGTTGTTGACGAGTCAACGATGGATGTCACATCTGTTCGTTCGTTTCTTGCATTAAAGTCGTGTGGGCCCATTCGGGCATGTACGACTATCTACCCCCACAGCGTGCGAAGCACGCCGTGGGGTATTAAATGTGTGCAAAGCACACTTATATTTGGGACAGGTGTGTTGTAACAACACACCTGTCACGTTAAGGCGTATAGAGACGCTTGTGTTATACACCCCTCCAGCGCAGCATGGTTCCCCACAATTAAGGGGGTTAATTGAATGCGCGCTATTGGAGGATCTGTATATTTTAATTTTGAATTTTGAATTATACCTGTACATAGGACTAGAACCACAATCTTTACAGGTATACAGGTGTGCGCAAGCGCACTTACAGAATTATTTCAAGGGCTCAGTCTGGAGTGGCAGGTAGCACGGACTAGGCGAGCGAAGGCGCAAAGCGTGACGGAGAGCTGAAACGCCAGGAACATACATGATCAAATTCTGCCCAGATAGCTAAGTCGGGCTGTCCCTAATACCAATAATGTGTAAACCACATATTTAATTATGACAATTATTTCGAGTTTCAAATTTTGTTTATTTGATTCAAAAAAAAAAAAAAAATTTGAATTTTGCGTACATAGTGTACATATGTTGTCCAAAAAATAATAGCAATAAACGAGTACAAGTTACTCATATCATTTTTGTATCACGCACAGATAATAAATTAGAGATTGTATTTTTGACGGTGGTTCAAAATAGATCAAATTTGTGATATAAAGAGTCTTATCAAAAGGGGTAATTTTCATCAGTCTGCGGCGAAGAGGACGGCGAACTCCCAGTTTCCCTCCTAGAGCAGGCTGACTTCCCCAGTCGTCGTTTGCAGAAGTCTCAGCATACTGCATTCAGTCATCACCTCGCTGTGTCTGGGTACTTCTCGAAGGAAAATCCCCAGTGTTCTAAGTTATCACCGGGGCCACTCGTTTGTACTCCTCGACTACACAATTTCTTCTTCGGCATGGTGGCTGGGTAGGTCGGTCTTCTCTGTGTCGTTCTGCCTCGCATATATGTATTTATATATACATATACATGCAGGCACGCCCCTATCTTCCTTGGAATTATCATCAAGTAGTAGGCTGGTCGTTGCCTGCACACGAGGCAGTCCGAAAACTCACAGGTGGCCCCCTCCCCTACTCATCCAACAGCAAGGCGCGGCGTGGTGTTGAATTCGCAAGATGTTACTTGTTTGACGGCTGGCTCCTGACTCGAATGGAATGATGTCACATCTAGTTAACGCACCGCTTTATATGTGAGAAGAAAGGATGTGAAGGAAAACATCCCTCAGATTCGGTACGCGGACGTGAAAGAAAACATTACAAATTTAAAATCTGACAGAAAGAATGTAAATGAGCATTTCAAAAAAGACTTTAAAAAAACACCATTTTTTTCTAAATCAATATTTTGTTTCTTTTAATAAGCACCGCTAAATCAAAACTAATTGAAGAAGAAGGATTAGGGATGGTCCCTTCCTCTTCGTTCACAATTATTAAACAATACACATGAAACTATTTACAAAGTTGAAGACGTTGTCTAGTCTCCCTAGACTTCCAATAATCTAATACAATGTCATTTTGCCATCAATCCACACTACGTTTCTGAGTTAAAGAAAATATATAGCCATAATGTTCACAAAATCATCATTCTATTTCATCATCGTTTCTAGAGTACACACAACCAAAACAAGTCACTAACTGTTCTAATGGAAATCCAAGACTGCGTTGATGAAGAAAATACACACACTATTGTCCATATACAAAGGAATCTGATCCTTGTAATTTCACATTGTTGAATTCAATAGATACAGCATTTCTTCTCATAAAGTCGATGATGTCGTCTTCCAGAGGAGGTAATCAATAAGAATCCGAATATTCCATGCTGTATACATGGAGAAAGTAGACGGCTACCAAATGGGTTCCTGTGCGATGACTATCGTCTGTGTTGATGACATAGGCTTGAACGCGTTTAGGTTTTCGATGAGGAAATTAATCTTTAGCACACACCACTGGATTCCAAGAAACTGTATACGAACTGTGAGTCAGAAGGTAATGAAGGTATTCATTCTTTTTACAGTTAATGATAAGTCATTAGTTCACATTTGCCTTTTTTCTTGAAAATATCTGTCAAATAAGTCGATTGAGGTGGGGGTGGTCTCTGTGCTTTGCTGCAAGAGAGCTTCGATGTGTTTCCTTTCCAAAGAAGTCAGTGGAGGTGGGGAATGGTAACACAAACCCTTATACTACTTGTTCACGATCTTTTCTTCTGAGATGAGGGTCCATGCGTCTTCCATATACTCTTCCAACTTTTCTTCTTGACTCACTAGGATGATCGAGTTGACAACCATAACAATGTTGTCTGGTCAGTTGTACGATTATTTCACACACGTGATGAGCAAAACAGGAGATTAAGTTTTATTCTTGTTCTGACCATCGTGACAACATGACTGCGTCTTCCACTTCTTTGTCTTCTTCTTCACTTGTGGTCTGTGACTGCTGTTGTTCTTGACAGAAAACACCCTCTTCGCCTATCTCCATAGATTCCACCGTTTAAAAGTCTAGGGTCACTTCTATCAAACTGTTGATTTCCAGAAGATTGTCTAGTTCTGCATGCAGGATGACGTTCACTGTGCTCGCCAGAGCTAGTGCAAACTGAAGTTCCACGCTAAGTTTGGACCGATTTTAAAGGGTGGAAATATTCCTCGTCCCTGCCTTGGTCTGGAGTGAAATCGCAGCCCCACAATGCATATTCATCCGTAAAATTGTCGTACGAAATGCCGTGGCTACTGTTGGTTCCTAATTGTCCGGTGGCTTCAAACAGAGCCAAATAAGATTTCAAGTAATTTTTCTGGGCAAAGTTAGGTTTAAAGGGTCTGGTATATAACGTCTGGCCATCTCTAGTGACTTCTATCTTGGACACTTTGAAGTGTTGGAACTCGAAAGTATTGTGATTGTTGAGGGTCGCATTGCTGACGATGCCAATGAGCAAACGGTTTGGTAGTTGAACTTGGAGAACATGATATTCGAGCTTGGATCGGAGTCCAAAGGCTATGGTGAAAGTTTTAACTTCCACTTGGCTGTCGATCTAATAGAATCAATAGCTGTGTTTGTGAATGTCTTTCATAGGAACGAGAGAGGTATATCCACCTTGCATAGCAAACAAACTGGGAGAAAAGTAGTGGACATCGTTTTGCCGTCGGAAAAATACATTTTCAGACGATGAAAAATGGCATGGTATTCGATCTGTACACTGCGGCGAGCTTTCTCTAGTTAAAATCGTATCGTCGAGATGTCGAGTTGGTGATACTTTTTGGGATTCGTAAACGAGAGGATTATTTTTGTCGAACTGTTTTTGGACTTGTTCGTTGAGGATATCTACAATGAAAGTGTCTTGACTCTCTGTGCTATTGGTGACTTGAGTAGGATGAATGATTTACTAAAGCTACTTCCCAAAGAGCTTCGTGATCCGACTGTATGGACGTAGACAATTTGGCCGTAAACCAACATAATATGCTGCTGGAACTGTCACTAGGCAATGTTACATAAAATATTATTTTTATAGTTCGATGTTTCTGACCTCCGAGGAGTAACTCGTTGTCAAAGGATAATTTTCCAAGGAGGGTTCTAGAGCATTATTGACTGGAAGAGTTGTAACTGGCATTGGAGGCGAAGCTACCATTGTTGTTATTGTCGGTATATTTCAACCAAGGATCCTTTAATTGGATAGGGTAGGAAAAAATACTTTAGACTCGATCATTGTTGTGAATGTCCTTCGTAGGAGTGAGAGTAAAGTATAAACACAGAATATAAAAGAAACCGGGACAAAAAGTAATAGACATCGTTTTGCAGTCAGAAAAATACATTTTAAGACGGTGAGCAATTTTATGGTACTCAATCAGTACACTTTTGCGAGCTTTGTTCAGTGCTTTTCCAAACTTATCGTTGAAAATAGATGCAATCGTGTCGCCGAGATGTTGAGTATTAAAAAAATATCCTATAGGAATTCTCATGGTATAGGCGTTTAATTGAGGATTAGCTGGCGATGCTTTCTTGGATTCGAAATATAGACGATGAAAGTGTTTTGACCTTCGTTGATATTGAGGGCTTGAGTAGGATGAATGGTTTCTACCAAAGTTACTTTTCAATGGGCTTCCTGATCCATTTGTATAGATTGAGGCAATTTGGCCGTGAAACAACATAAGGTGTTGTTGGGAAACACTTCCATGGAACTGTCACTAGGTAATGTTAAATAAAATTAGTTATTAATAGTTCGATGGTTCTGGTTGCCGGGGAGTCACTCGTGGTCAAAGGAGAATGCTTTTCCAAAAGTTTGAAAAGATTGCTGCTACTGTAATTGGAAGAGTTGTTGTGGTGACTGGCGTTGGCAGCGACGCTATCGTTGTTGTTGTTACTGTCGGTAGCATATTTCAACGACGGACTTGGAAGAAAATTTCCAACAGCTGCTCCAAAGACAATACACAAAAAAGATTGGCAGAGAAAGACGATTTTATTTTTAGGGACACGTTCTCTACACCAGACGTAAAGTGGCTGTTTCGTGTATTTCTTGAGGAGATGTAGCTGTGTTTAACGGCATGGTGGTAACTTCTATTTCTTTTTATAGTCGTTGACTTGTGAAGTTTGAATCCAAGAATCAAAACTGGGTGAATATCCTTTCCAACGTACATTTACTTCCCTAAGTCAATGCTTTCCCACTTTAAGTGTTTTTCGATCAAGAATGATTTCGACATCGTACACGTCGTCTTCTTTCTTAGTCACTCGTTGTAACTCAGGCAAGTAAAACGTTCCGTTTGAACACTTCCCCGTTCATATCTTCCAATTTATAGACAGCAGGATCAAGTCCATGCACTTGTTATCTGACACAGAACAATTCTGTCGTCCAGTTGGGTAAATAACCTTTGTCAAAAGTGCTCTTTGTTTTTCCATTGCTTTCTGATGAAACAGTTGAAGTCAATACAACAAATGTCTGTACAGTGGCATATCTGTTCGACCTATCAACGATTGTAATTCTTGTTTTAAGTATGACATCTCATTAAGATTAGGATTAGGAGGTACATGTGGTGTCGGTTGGTCGCACCAACGATGGAGTTCCATCCATCGTTTGTACGGAACTAAAATTAATTTTTATTAAATTTATTAAATGAATTTTTGTCCTTCCATAAGATCCAAGGGTACAAGTGTGATGTCTTTCCACAAAATTGTGTCTTTTTTATCTTCTTCTTGATAATCTCTCTTAATAAAAGAGGTCCAACAATCAATCCCAACAAAGGAGCAGCAACATTTAACAATGATCCTATCCGCATGGGCAGAAATCCTCCTCGTTTAACGAGCTTTTTTTTTTTTGACGGATTGGCATGTTCTTTATCACCATTTGACGAGGAACGTGACGATATCGTCCTAATCGCTGTTTCTGGATCTTGGTCAAAGGCACCGCTCCTTTCAAAACGTTTAAAAAACATTCACACACGTTATCTATGATTTCTTTAGGTGCTTTCTGAATGATTTGTTTTCACATCAGGGCATTGGGTTTGGTAAATACTGACAAGACATCCCAATGTTTGGTTAAACGAGGAGGGAGTTCCTTTTCTTTCCTTTTTTGGAAGAAGATTTCTTCGGATGGTGGTGTAGAGTTGAAAACGTCTAGAAAGTTGAAGTTTCTTTGTAGATGGGTTTCCATTTTGTCATCAAATTGGGAAACACTGATCTTAAATTAGGTTTGGCAGGCATAATCATTAATTGAAGACAAGAAGAAGTGGCAGGAGAGACTGTCACCGAGCGAGGTTTTCTTGAGTACGTGCACGTTCTAGCGGCAGTAACTTTCTTTCTTGTAGGAGTTGTTGTTTGTTTTTTTTTGTTTTTTTTTTTGGGGGGGGGGGTATTTTTACTTTGGGGTTTTGGGGTTTGCTTATTTTTCTACTTAGAATGTGAACCTCTCTTCTTGTTGGTCTGTCTTTGATGTGGTTTGTCATGTTTAGCTGCGGCATTATAATCACATGTTAAAAGTGAATGAATAGTGACACCTCCTAAAGATCCACATCCACCTGGTTTCAAAATAATTTGTTTTAGGTTTGAGAATCGATTCTTTGATCAGCCAGTTGTGACAAAGCTACTCTATGTTTTTTTTTTTTTTTTTTTTTTTTTTTTTCTTTTTTAAGCTCTCTGTTGCATGTGGAATGTAATACTTGACGTTCTGTAAAAAAAATCATCTTAACACTTCCTTGTAGCTAGCGTCTAACAAGTGTGAAAGCACATTTTTCATTTTATTCGCGACTGATGGCGTACAGTGCATAAATTTATTTGGTAGGAAGATGAAATTGAAAGGAAGTCATGTTGAATACTGTTAGAAAGAAAAGAAATGAATGGTGTTTTATGGAGATTTTTTGGGGTGGGGGGTGGGGGGGGGGTGGTGGGGGTGGGGTTAGACAAACGAAAACAAGGCAGGTGACGTGTAACTGACTTGACCTCCCTCAGTTACACAAGACATTTTATGCATTTTATACATGTTTAATTTGCATTGGTGTAACAACATCAACAAACATATTTCACATGTCACACAAAGCTTTACTTTCCTTTCATCCGTCAAACGCAATGTCTTTGGCATAATCAACTAACTCGTCTATGCAAGTGTCGAATCCAAGACTTTTCCATTCACGTACATCCTTCCAGCTGTAAATCTGCAGGTGTATCCAACTGGCTATACACACTTCTTGGTAAGTATCAAGAGCTGAAAAAGTGCGACAAATGTCTCCTTCAGACGGAGGTACACTACTCGTATTCGTCACTATTCATGACACTTTTAACACAATGAGTTTTTCGTGCACAGATAAAGGTTTTGGTCAAGAAAAAGGACATTGGTCTTCAGAGTGTCCCAAGATAAAGGAGAACAAGGAGAAGGGGCGTTCAGTAGAAACAAAAGAGGTACTCATACCAGCAAAGAAATTCATGAAGACGAGACAAGCAGAAGAAACAGCAGAATCAATTCCAGTTAAGATATTCAAAAGAAAAAGACAAGGAAAGAAGAAGAAAATGGACTTTTGTCATATTTATTAAATTTCGTTGTGATTCTTATTCAAGAAATATTTTTATTTTAAAAAAAAAAACAAGAAAAAAAACGCATGTAAATGTTCGTCTTTCTTTTATCTTTAGAATGGATAAGATCTGCACACACTCACACATTTTATAATGGAGAGATTTAAGTTTTGTTTGTTTTGGCAGTCATCGAATAGTATCTCTTTTCTAAGAGATATTGGTGGCGCTGAAAAGGGCCTTTTTTAATTAAAGCAAGAAAACTTATGGACTTGACATTATCAGTTACAACTTTCTTAAGAATTTTCCATATCCAAGTCCTATTCATGTTGTTGCTGTAGTCATAAAAGGTTTAGAAATCATGGATCTTGAAGGTCTTTTTCTCTTCGGTTTGGCTAAAAAGTTTGATACATTTCTATCACATGTTTGAACCCCACCAAAAAGTCTTGTAATAGACTGACCGTTTTCTTTTCACTTTTTTCTTCCTCTTACTGTTCAAACTTTTCCTCTTTTCGTCTTCTTGCTTCCTGTCTTTTTACCTCTTGTTGGTTTTATTGTTGACCAAATACTTCTTCTTTCCGACGTTGCAACAATAAAAAAACAAAAAACTTTCGTTTCTTTCCGAATAATGATCGACAAGGAGGTGAAGGTGGTACTACTGCCAAAATTTCTCGCGAAGAATGTAAGAAATTGCACAAAGTCAAATTGAAGTCATTCTCTTCAGGAAGAATACTTGCTGCAACAGCAGTAGTAGTAGTCGTACTATCACTCCGGGTATAAGAAGTATTCACTGCAAGCACTCCCCAATACATTGTATTCATTTAAGCCATAGGTATTGCACTAGAACTCTTTAGCATATGTATATCGTGCATATATATTTTGAAAGAGTCTTCTGATTGGGAGATAGACAACAGGTCCTGAATGAATTATGTTACATGCTTTCTTATCCGATTCTAGACTATATATAGAGGTGCGTTGGCCCATTGTGTCACCTATTCTCAATGCAACCCGACAAAATGTGGGTAAAACTGGAGTCATCGACCATCATTTCCAGCATGCTGTTTAATCCAGACTTCCTGGTATATGTCAAGGCATTGTGGGCCATTACCAGGATCACATATAGAACTATATGGAAGAGACGAATCTATGTGGAGAAGCGACGGTGTCAGAAGCGTGTTTTAGTCTACGGGCCGGCTGTAAGGAGACGTTGTCTGAGAAGAACTGTGAAGCGGTGTGGTATGTGTTATCCTTCTTTTCAGGTCAAGCCAAATCTCTTCGAAAAGAGAGACGCTACTCAAAATCATTTCCACTATATGTGATTTATGTCTGCATGATAATGTATGTCCATTTATTATACACCTACCAATTTTCTACCCAAGAAAGAGCCAGAATTTTACCGTCATTTCCTACAAGCAGGAAAACGATACCATCGTTTTCCAACGCTTATCACTATACTCTCAAAGGAGGCTGAGACTACTTTATCCTCGAGGTCTCCTGGTGACAATAGGAGCGCCCCTAGCGATGCCAACACTAGCAGTAAACAAAGCTCTCACGGTGACGTTAGTTAAGAAACCTTGCGTTATATGTAAAATATCTGAAAGGTCTAAAACATTTTTTTGTCACAACAACAATAAAAAAGCATTTTTTCCTTTATTTTGAAGTAGGAAAATATTGCCAAAATGTTCGTCTGAAACAAGATCATATTCGGAAATCGTGTGCTAAAACATTACAGTTGTACAGTACAACCCATTTACGGAAATTCATAAATGGTAACGTTAGTGAGTTTCACGCATAATGGAAGAATTTGAAATTATAAATGAGTAATATTCTCTGCCACAAATCTGTACCATCAAGTTATAACAATTTCTCCAATCCTGTTGTAAATAACTGTCAAAAAAATGTTGTCATTCCCGTGTCGAGTTCCCATCGGAGCCTCTCACAATGTTTCGCCAGAAACAGTTCAACCGCATTCAACCTGGCCTCTGAAATAAACTTCCAGTCAGCTGGTGAAAACTTCCGTAATGTAAAATTTCAGAACTGCACAATAACTGTAAATCACATGAGTAGTCTGCCCTCAAGCGTCGTAGAATTCGTGTTATTGACAGTGATGGTAGTCAAACTGAGAGAGCGTTGTTTCACAAACTTCATTCATAAAATTAATATGAATTCGGTTTATGCTTTAAGATGAAGTTCGTAATAATGAGGTTGAAATCTTTAGCAATTTCTTGTGTTTTTCAACTACATGTAGTTATTTTATTAAATTATCTGAAAATTGAAAGGTATATAACAAAAATATCATTATCACAGTATGCTATTTTGATTGCTAGATCACGTCTCGTTGTCAGCATAAAAATCCGGATCATGACTCGATGCTTCGCGTCTCGTAATGATCCGGATTTTCTAATGCTGACAACTCGACGTAATTTAGCAATCACGATCGCGTTGCTGTGATAATATTATATTATATATATATATATATATATATATATATATATATATATATATATATATATATATATATATATATATATATATATATATGTGTGTGTGTGTGTGTGTGTGTGTGTGCGTGTGTGTGTGTGTGTGTGTGTGTGTGTGTCTGTTCACAACCAACTAAAACTGAAAAGCCCATTCAACCCCTTCTTGTGTGTGATAGTATGTTTGTGGTATAGTGTGTATATATAAACCCTACTACCCTTGCTTGTATGTGTGTTATATCATCCCCCTTCTTTTACATCCTACCCCTTTCGTTGGATAGTATAAGTCAGGTATTGGAAGTATAGTGCGGGGTGTTGGATAATAGATGACTAAGTATTGGTCACTACACACAGCGTGTTGGATAATATGCGAGGGATTTTGGATAGTAATCAAAAAGTGGTGTGCTGGATAGTACTCAAAAAGTGAGTGTTGGATAGCAGACTTTAAACGAGTTATGACCACAAATAAAGGCGAGAAACCATCCATGCCAACTAGTTGAAAAAGAAAGATTTATACATCAGGGCTCAAGAACCCGTGTTGTTAAAAATATGAACCAATTGGTTTAGATTGTAAAGGTCAAGTTGTGCCAAATTTTACGATGTAATATTTCTTATAAAATCTTATATCAATTAAAGTATATCATTTAACACATATGTTTGATCATTCGGTGTATTAAACGTAGAATCACAGCTCAATTACGATTTCAAGTAGCGACCACGTACCTCGCGAGGGAAACGGCACTATGTTGCGCTAAGGACATATAGAGTTACCGTTCTTAGCGTGATGTCATTGGTTCCACTCTTCAATCAGCAATTCTCACTCGGATTCGTCCTCTGATTCTGAGAATGATAGGGAGGTTTCTATGTAGCCAAATAGACTACGGTCGTGTTGGAAGCACTAATAGACGAATTGATACTTCACTTGCCATTGTAAACAATGTTCCTTTTTATGCATTGAAAAGCTCCACATCTTAGAGGTCATTCGGAGTAAAACGACCCCATTTTAGAAGGAATTTCGACAATTACCTGCATGAATAATGCAGATAGGCATGTTATATAAAAGTTTATGCGTGCTGTAAATTGAGACCGAATTCTTGCGTTTTGTGTGCTGAAATAATTTTTTTTGACCAATCTAAATGAATACCTTCATGAGAACCGCGTATTTTTTGCCCCGATTGACGGCTGACTTTATGCAAAGGGGCGTCACTCGTATTATGTCAATTGGTCTATTGGTAAGCCTAAATTAAATTCTCTCTCTCTCTCTCTCTCGATCTTTCTCTCTCTCTCTCTCTCTCTCTCTCTCTCTCTCTCTCGATCTTGATCTCTCTCGTGATCTTCCCACGTGTACGTACTACTATAAAACAAATAACACCAAACAGCCTCCACCTACACACCCCACCCTTTACAGTCTAGTACTATCATTGATCGCCATGGATGAAATGGTTTCTTTTTGTTGTTGGTTTTGGGGTGTTTTGGGGGAGGATTTTCGGTATGTTCACGTTCTGAAGGAAGAATGGTCGATATTTGCTTCGATAGGCAAGCTTTTATGTATAGACAGGTATTTTAAATAGTACAATTAATGCTAGCTTTCTTAGGACACTATGTCTACAGGGTTTGTTGGGCTTGCTTGAGGGGGGTATGGTGTAGGTATGCCCATAGATAGCTTGGGTATTTCCCTTGTCTCTTATTCAGAGGAGGCGCGAGGGTTCGAGGCGCCCGGGGGCAATATTCTTTAGTGGCACACCTACTTTGTCACAGAGAACAGTTTTATGTCAGTTACCAATCTCCCTTCTCCCGCCCCCCCCCCCCCTCCTAAATATAAGTTTTGTAAAGTATGGCCCCAGTTACACTAAGGTGAGGTGAAATACTATGAAAATTTCAGCTGCAAAGTAAACATAAAGCTACCGACGGCGCCCCCTTTGCCTGACGCTCTGTGGCAATCATACTTGACCCCCCTCCCTCGCGCTGCCACTGTTCTCATTCTAAAATTAAACACTGATAGTACTGCATTAGGCTTTACTGTCCTCCTCCTTATTCCCGTTGACTGAAAACGACAACCGGTAATTGCCTTTTCTAAGTGCCCGAGGTTTGAGTCGCTGCCCTTCCAAAATTTATCTAAATTGCTAAATTCATGCTTTTCTCCATTTTGGGTATTTAACCCCGTCAGGGAAACGAAAAAACTATATATCTCCCCCTTTAACAGGCCGATTGGAACAATTAAAAGATAAGAACTGGACCTTACTTACTCGGTTACAGTTATCAATGCCAGCGGTAAAATAGTGCCTTTGGCACCAATGACTTTGCACATGTGCGGCTTGCCGGAATTAAAGGAAAACTCCCGATTCAGACGCAGGTAAAACACTGTATAAACAGCGTGTTCTACAGGCTCTATCGTTCGATGAATTACACTATATCATGAGAAAGTAATATATTTAAAGTCCCACGAAAACTATACATATATATATATCTATACAGTTTCCCAACGTTTCGAGCTAAACAAGCTCTTCGGGGAAGAAACAATTTACATCCACAAAGCAAACACTAAACACAAAAACCAAGAGAATTGCATGACTCCTGCATATTTTAATGATGGGGAAATAAATAAACAAAGGATAAACAATAGACGAAAGAAAGAAGACAAAATTAAAAAACGGTCTAATTCAGGTAAACTACATATCTATGTTATGTTACCATCAGCCCAACAAAATGTAAAGAAAATTTCAAAGAAGTGTGTATCGTGCCTATGATGCAATGACCAAAGTGTTTTGACCTAATTCCAGGCTGGGAACAAATGACTGACACCATGCGCGGCGAAAAACCAACGCCATCATCAAAAAGTGCAACAAATTATATCCCGATAAAGTTATGTATGGAGGTCCTAAGGAAACATGTCAAGAGCATGGTATAGCGGGATAATAACAAGATTTCAAATAATAATAATAATAATAATAATAATAATAATAATAATAATACATGTAAAGAGTTACGGAATATTTACTTGGGTCAATATTATCGCAAAAATTGCGAACGTCTGATAAACTAATGAATGGCTGTATGTTTATAAGATTGCATTAGGAAGGTTAGACGTTATCATTTAGGCCGAACTCTCCATGAGTTTTCAATTAAAGTATCCAGTATAGTTCCTTACGTGTGCGTTCTATATCAGTCCACCCCAGCTTAGAATCAATCAGTATCATTTCGAGTGACTCGACTGAATGCCCAGTCGAGTTGAAGTGGTTGGCGAGTTTCGCGTTGATTTTGTTGCGAATGTGGCTCTTGTGGTTATTCATTCGTTTTCTGAAATCAACGGTTTCGCCAACATATTGAATGCCACAGATCTTTCATGTTATAAGATAGATTACACTTTTGTTACGATATCCTAACTTCTGATTGATAGTGTAACTAACTCCTGTCTTCGAACTTCTGAACGATTTGGCCTCGGGCATATGTTGGCAAATTAGGCAACGCTTGTCTTTGCAGCAATATGTGCCTGAATCTGTAGTCTTGTCTGAAGTTATCTTGGCACGTACTAGATGGTCCTTCAGAGTTTTAGGTCTACGGTACGCAACCATAGGAACTTCTTGAAATATGCTCTTCAGATGTTCGGAGGATTCAATCTGCTTCCAATGCTTTTGAATCATCTGATGTAATGTTGGGGTGTCGCAGTGGAAAGTAATCACAAAGGTGGCGCGTTTATTGGTTTTCTTGCTTTTATATTTCAGGAGGGCTGCGCTATCGAGGAGTCTAATTTTGTTAATAGCCTCCTCGATGTAGCTATTTCTGTATCCTCTCCTTCTAGGTGGCCCTTGAGCTCTCGAAGTCTCATTTCAAAGGTAGCCGGATTAGAGCATATGAGTTTGGTCCGAACGCACATACTGTAAGGAAGATTTTTATTACGTACTGGGGGTGGCAGCCGGTTGGGAGTAGATACTTCTGAGAGTCAGTTGATTTAAAATACAGGTCAATTCTATGTTTCCCTCCAGGAGGGTGGATTGAGTGTCTAAAAAGATGTTGGACATGTGAGATGACTCTGACGTAAATTTAATCGAAGGATGGAAGTTATTGGCGAATTCAAGAAATATTTTGAAATTGTCGCCGGTTTGGATCCATTTTTATTCTATGTCATCAATAAATCTGCACCAGCTTAAACATCTATAGGGTGTCTCGTTGTGGAGTTTTTGCTCATCGAGTCTCCCTATAAAAATATTGGCATACGAAGTGGTCATTTTAGTTCGCAAAGAAGTTCCATTAATTTGTAGGAAGTGTTGGTTGTTGGATAGAAAATTCTTAAACTTAAGAACACGTGTTAAGAGTTTGACCAAATAGTATGTAGGTGGTGATGGATCAGGTCAACCGCCCCATGCTTCCTTGCATGGTGTGATACCTTCCTCATGTTGGATGTTGGTGTACAAGGAACAGACGTCCATAGTTACGAGAAGAGTGTTATCTGTAAGGTTAGTTTTCGCTGTTTTTTTGAGATAGTCCGTTGTATCTTGAACAGATGAAAGGCAGTTTTTCCAACGAAAGGCCGAAGGTGATAATCAACCATTTCAGAAGTGTTTTCTGTGGAATGATTGTTTTGGGAAATGATTGGTCTCCCCGGGTTCCCTTCTTTGTGTATTTTATGGAGTAAATAAGATCTCCCTGGTTTGGTCAACTGCTAAGAGGTAAGTCAATGTTTTTACATCAATGTGACCTGCGGTATGCATGTCTTTTAATCTTTGACACACGATTTCAACGTGTTCAGCTGTTGGGTCATGATTGAGTGTCTTATAAAATCTCTCGTCTGAAAGTTGTCTATTCGTCTCAGAGATGTAGTCAGACGTATTCATGACAACAACGAAGGATCCCTTGTCTGCTGGCTTGATAAAAATATCTTCCCTCTCGCGCAGTTTTTTCAGCGACTGTCTTTCCTGTCGGGTTAAATTGTCCTTTTTGGAATGACTCTGTTCGTGCGAGTTAAATGTCATTTTCCACCGCGGACAGAAATTCCTCTAGAGCTGGAACTTTACTAGGGGATGGAGAATAATCGCGTTTTGAGGCTCATCGTTACTGATATTGGATTCTCCAGCATCGTCACTTAACTTTTCCTTGCATCTCATTATCCGTGCAAAACTCGCAAAGTCTTCTTTCAATTCCAGTACATTGTATGTTTTGGACCGGGGACAAAAGTTGAGGCCCTTGGAGAGAAAACTTATGTCATAGTCAGACAATCGAACCGATGATAGATTTATGACAGTATTGACATTCTGGTTTGCTGAACGTTTTTTCATCCGGAACTTTCTATTCTTTTTCTTTTCCGTTTAATCTGTGAGAAACCTCGTTTGGGTCTTTTCTGTATTACATGATCTCTAGAAACTTTTTGTGTTGTTTGTCCGAAAGTTGACTTTTTAGACTCGTTAAAAATGTAATCAGTTTTCCCATGTACTCAGGAATGTGTTTAGATCACAGTGTCTTTTAAGAAGTTCAATTTGAAATTTAATATCTGCTTCCAATTCTCTGATTTGATGTACAGATTAGCTTTTAGGGTTTCCAGAAGTTTCAGAGAAGTGAAATGAAGAATAGAGTTCCATCTTTTGATAAAGGATGCGGAGGTTGCCCCCGCAGATAGTGGCGAAACGTGAATTTTCAAACCTAATGGGACAGTTTTATTTTCAAAATAGGTTTTATAATTGACCAAATGATGTTCCGCCCTGGTGTTCTTGTTGCTAAGAGATCTCAGATTGGGAAAAAAGAAACCGAGTATCCATATTAAAGAGGGTGAATACGACACTTGAAACTCGGAAAAATTTGGAAACGAGAACCACGACACGAAAGAGTAAACAGACATAAAAACTTAAACATGGAACCAGGGAGGTCGGATTATCGCAAGAAGAAACTTCTGCCAGTAAATGCCGGTTGTGACATAAGAAAAGTAGTTTTATTTGAAGATATCAATAAACAAACGATATATATATATATATATATATATATATATATATATATATATATATATATATATATATATATATATATTCACACAAACTAAACTTAACCTTTACGTTTTCACATCCAATATTGTAAAATGTTGCTTGTCGTTTTCCATTTGATCACCCCATGCAAGCCTAATTTTGTTGGCATTTGGACCGGAATTGAGTAATAGCATACACTTCATGTATGCAACTATTAATTAAAAGGTTAAGCATGTCGTACCAAACTTAGTCTTATCCTACTACACAAAACAAAAATTGAACCATCAGAGAGAGAGAAAGAGAAATAGAGATTACCATCCAGGATTAAACTCAATCAAACTCCGAGGCAAGGTCGCTCTGTGAAAATAAATAGTCGTTTAATACATGTCTGTTCCTGGTATGTGTTGTTGATACTTGTACCCTTGGTACCCATTGTAAAATGTGTGAAGGTTCAATGCTTATATATTACATCAGCCCAATCTCGGGATTCACCAAGCATATTTATTAAAAAAGCGATAATTATGGATTTTTGTACGGTGCAATGCTGCGGAAGCCTATTAAGGTCACAGAAAAGATTATAATAAAAACTCGACATTTCGAGAAAAAAGCCAAAATGTACAATATTACGGTAAAAAAATAAAAATAACAAAAGCTCTAAATTTCGATAAAAATCTGGAAATTTCAAGCTTTTAATTGAAACTTTGAGATTTTTCTCGATTTTTTTCTTCTTTTTTTTCGTGACCTTAATAGGCTTTCGTACAATACAGACAGGTGTGCAGAAAAAGAAGCAAACACAAAAATCGAACAAACCATGATATACTGGATATATTGTCCCTAAATACGTTTGTAACAATATGACAATAGAGACAGCAACAAAACTAAATCTATGATATTAACAGGACAAATCAGAGATCAAAGCACAAGCTAGGAACACATTAATCTAAATTATTTTATAGTTATCTTAATGTAAGACATAAGACCTAAAATCGTATTTCACGTTTGATATTAAAAATAAAAAACATTAACTCTGAAGAGTTTGCATTCAGACAAACAATCAACTAAAGACATACAAATAGAGGGACACGACTATTATAGATATACAGATGTATCGGGCGAGTTAGATTACGTCATAAATGAAACGTGTTATAACGTAATCATTTTATTTATCACATAGTTGGTACACCTTATATACAGTGTTTAGGTTTAATATTTGTGATATATCAACACGCTAACATATCACTCTATGTGAATCTGATTGGCCCAGATAAGCCCATGACATTATTGCCCAATATTCTCATTACTGATTGTCTGTGACCGTGGGAATATTCTACAAAATCCAAAGACATCAAACACGTCAATGGTAGTCAAATATTTTATGGTTCTGGGACACTACACCATTATAGTACTATTTTATTGAAATAAACAAATTCGCTGCATTTTTGGGGGTATCTTTTTTTTTTTTCCAAGTATGCATTTTGCCAGTTCTTGATCACTTGACTTTTGACCTTTACACCCGAATGTCTGACTTTCACCCTCGGCCACTGATTTTTAAATATTTATGAAAATACGTGGGTCATCTAGGCCACTACCTTCAAAGTTAGTTTGGTGATTACAGGGCCGGTCGCCCTGGGCCACTGGCCTTCAAACGTTTATTACTCCTGGGCCACCTAACGTCTGGCGTTTTCTGGTCCTCTTGACCTTACTTCCAGACTTTGGTCTTTACCCTAATTGACTGGGTCTCAAAATAGCTGTTATGACAAAAAAAAACATGGACCACTAGCCTTAAAAATAGTTGTTATAACAACAAAATACCTAGGACACCTGGGAATAGTAAAGAGGAGCACTTGGGGCACAAAAATGACACTATGGGTACAAAAGGTAATTTAACATTGCGCCGACATTTTGAAATGGGGCGGTATGGGTATAAGGGGCTATTAATGTTAAAAATTTCCGTAGGGTTAACATTCATCTACAGACCAACACACCATCTGACTGACCAGGACCCAAAGCTACTTACCAACACACCGTATGACTGACCAGCACCCATTCATCTACTGACCAGCACCAGTTCATCTACTGACCAACAGCCACACCTACTGGCCAACACCTATACCTACTAACCAACACACAGTCTGACTGATCAGGACCCACATTTACCGAACAATACGCCGTCTGGCTGACCAGCACCCACTCATCTAATGACGTTATGCCTGACTTCGAACTTATATTTCTCCAAGCAAGTCAAAAGCAAACATTTCTTTTTGCAACAAATTAAAGGTACATTTGTATCTTCTTAAATTCCGTCTGCTGTGAATTAAACGCTTTGTGCATAATTTAGAAATGGCGGCTCTGTAACGACGCAGAACGTCATTCAAACAAACAAACAAACAAAAGATCGTAAAATTAAAACTCCAAGCGAGTGCTGATTTTTGATAGCATTACGCGTTCGTCTTCTCTGTGTAGTCCTCGCGCTCAGCTATTTAAACAGTTTTGTCTGATATTCCTATTCTTTCGTGAAAAGTATATAAAAGAGTTAAATATATTAATCTCACTGATGTGAAGATAGCAGTCTAAGAGAGAGAGAGAGAGAGAGAGAGAGAGAGAGAGAGAGAGAGAGAGAGAGAGAGAGAGAGAGAGAGAGTTAGCTGGTTGCAGTACATTCTACCAAATTCTCTGGATAAGCACATGCAGTATCTCAAGGAGAAAAGGTATCAATTCATGATTGCGTCGACTCCATTTATTTTTCCCACAAAGATCGAAGTTTTAAATGTTGAAACGGAATACACCTCCGCATAGACTGACCTATTGTATTTCATTTTAATTCATTTACATGTGTAGTGGTTTTATATTACACATATGAGGGGATTCACCTAAAATTTTCAGTATTTTGTTTAAGTAAGAATACTGATTAATAATAGATTTAAAGCTGGCGATGGTACCACACAATACCTCGCACTTTGATTTTGCGTAATGGTGAAGTATCTATACTAAAATTGGGAAACGTAATAATGCGGATATATATATATATATATATATATATATATATATATATATATATATATATATATATATATATACAAAATTGTTAAATGCACCTGTCTTGAACTAATGTATTTTTGTCATCTTTCCGTTTGCAGATACCTTCTTCTAAATGACTTTGTCATTGTTTCATTCTCGCTTACATGCTACTATTTATTCCCCATAGTTGTGTTACACTGTATATTCTTTCTAACTAACTCGTGCATAATTGTACATTGTTTGCATGTAGGTTTTTTGGGGGTGGGGTGAGGGCACAAATTCCTCAAAACCTATATCATGTCATACCATAGGCCTCTTTCAACGTTTTTGATCCTGAACAGCAGTGAAAATGCTTTAATTGGTCAAATACAAAGCATATGATAACTCACGAAAACATTCAAAAACGATGCGTTCGGGACAAGAGATTGAAAGACACAAGAAAAAAGTTGAATGAATCCAAATGACTCACTTCATCATTGATGAAATTTTGAACAATACTCTTTAATATATTTTATTGTGATACTTTTTCTAATGGTAACACTTTAGGTTAAAGCAGAAATGCGTCTAAAACAAAGCAACCAGTACACATTTATTTCTGAATAATTTCGTTATTTTCATATTCATACTTGGAAGGTGAGCAATACAAAAAGCAAGATGAATCTAAGGTTAAAAAAATCATCAGAGAAAGGAACGTCACATAAACCAAATGATCCATATTGAGTCGAACTTGGTAGACAACATTGAAAACATATGCAGGAATTAAAATAAAACATAGCCGAACAGTAGAAAACGAACACAAAAGTCTATGAAATCAAAAGATGCTGAAAGCACACATCGTGGAACTAATGAAATCAATTATATAGCCCGAGGAGCACCATCTATTAGCTGACGGGCGGTGGTATGGTTGTTTTAAGTTGTGCAGTTGATCAAAATGTAACGTTGTTTCTGTTTTCAGAGCTGGTGAGAAAACAAAACATTTACTAAACAAGTCAAAAAAATTAAGTTGTTTCTGTTTTTAGAGCTGATGAGATAATAAAGCATTACAAAGCAAGTCGTTAGAGACCACGAAAATTAAGTCAACTAAAGAACAACGGCGAAGCTGCACACATGGACCTTAACCGGACAAAATTGTTACTCAATTAATAGCGTATCATCTGTGAAGGAGAATGTCTGTTTTCAGACAAAAGAACAGTTACATTTCTGTTTTTAAAAGAAAACCAAAGAATAATGTGAAAAAATCAACAGATCAAGACTATGTAGTATAATGAAGGTATTAATTACGTAATTTATGCGGATAGACCTAACATTTGTATCTATCTAAAAGCATAGTTCACTTCGAAGATCTAGTAATCTTTACAGGATCGATCTACAACGATTCAGCAAAAGAGACATAGGATTTATTGATTATTTTCACAATATATGAAAGATGTTTTGTAATTCTGAAAGAGGAAGTTGTGACGTATTTTGGAAATGTTCGCTGTCAGAATTATATGCTTCGTTGCAAACGTTACGGGTGCAAACTATTTTGGCATTAAATTAAGCTAAAAGTAAATAAGAACACATTCATCAGTCTTGCACATTGCATTAAACGGTAACTTATAGTAGCTTGGAACGGAGTGTAAGAATATTCATTAACAATAACTTTACTTGATTTGATTTAAACATAATTTATTGCCAGATCATACATATATGGCAAAGGGATTGGATATAAGTTCTAACAATTTATAATTGTCCTTCTACAAAATTTCATAAATACACACAATAAATATAACAGGCATGAAAAAAGAAACTAATATAACAGATCATGGTGTTAAAACATCAGTAAATTATTGGAATAGGAAACATGTGCAGGTGGAAATATAGTGATGGCGAAATGTTATTACATTGATAGGTACCTAGATACATACGTATATGCATTCATACGTATATATCTAACTGTATACACACATGTACATTCATACATACATGTACGTATCCAGGTAAATACAATAAATGCATATATAAATACATGGTCATGGTTCTACTAAAAAAGGAAATATTCTTATACATTTTATTAAAATAATTTTACATAGAATATATATCATTTGGCGAAGGCGATTTGAAGATGAAAATGAAATTAGAATTGGTGGTTGAGAAGAGTGGTTGACAATAGTGGTTGAGAAGAGTGGTTGACAATAGTGGTTGAGATGGGTGATTGACAATAGTGGTTGAGATGGGTGATTGACAATAGTGGTTGAGATGGGTGGTTGACAATAGTGGTTGAGATGGGTGGTTGACAATAGTGGTTGAGATGGGTGATTGACAATAGTGGTTGAGATGGGTGATTGACAATAGTGGTTGAGATGGGTGGTTGACAATAGTGGTTGAGATGGGTGATTGACAATGGTGGGTGCTCATGAGTATTTTGTTGCTAAAATTTAAGTCATTCAAATTCAGCTGCTAGATGATAAGACAATAAATTAAATAAGATTTGCAGCTAACAAAACATGGTATCATGTGCTACAGATGGGGGAATACAATAGAAAGTACAATTTTAGTAAAATTCACAAGAACAGAAACTGAAAACTCAAAGTAGATTATACATTTTTCATTAATCAGACGAATATCTTAAGATTGGTAGGATTTATGAGAAGCGGTTGGTTCTATTCATAAATATTTGGACCGGTTTGAAGATGTTGCAGTTGATAATATCATTGAAATTCTCGTTTCCAAATAACAGCACACTTAGATCAGTGGGCACTACTAATGCCTCCTATGGGGTAATCAAATGTCGCTTGAAAATGTCATACGATCTGCATTCAAAAACTCAAAGATAAGTAATTTCATTGCATTGGCGTAGCACACTTTAACTTTACTTGTCTTGATTTATGCAATTAGATTAGTTGAACTTCGCTTATCAAAGGAGAACATAAATGAAAAAAAATATAAATTTCCATGAAGACTTATACACGTTGTATAAAAATGTTTGATTTTAGTCATCAGAGTTATTAGTTTCCGAATCAGCGAAACTTGTTATTTATACAAAATGTTTGTAACGAATGGCTTAAGACAGATGTAGAATAATTTTCAAAATCTTCTGCCAAATTTAACATTATCGAGTGCAAATTATTTCGGATGAAAGTGCACGCTATGATTTCCATCGAAAGGAAACGCAAATTATTTGAAGAAAATCTATATTTTAAATTTTCAAAAGTGATTTAAAGCATTTTAATTATAAAACGCAATCTTTTTCTTTTTCGTTATAAACATAAATCCCAACATGATGATATTAAAATTGTATTGAAAGTAAATGCAACATTTATAGAATTCATTCCCATTATTCATGTACATAAAAAAGATAGGTAAAAATATTTTCAATTCGAGTTACCAAAATACAATACAATTAAACTAGCAGGAGCGGATGAAAAAATTCTGAACAATCAAAAACATCTCTCATAAAGGTCACTGTAATCCAAAAGACCGTTTAATTTTAACAAACAAAACAATATAGGCAAAATCTCGAAAGATTAATCACGGTGTTTCTATGTAAGTATTACCTTTTTACTTCAGTATATGACAGGTATACGTGTAAAAATTCAAAGTTAGTTGTACACTGTGCTTTATATCATATCTGAAATATGTACTATCAAAGCATATTTTCGTCAGTCAATCTTTCAGAACAAAACAATGAAAACATAATTTCATCAAAATAGTATTCAGTATTGACATTCGGAGCTAATGCGCGTGCTTTTTTGTGAAATATTTTGGCATGATCCGTAACCAAACATTTGCCAGTGGTTTTTCGTATTCAAGGGTATGAATAAATATACCCCTCTTCCCGAAAGAACGTAACCTACGATGTAACAATTAGATCATTGCGTGGCCCTTGCCTTCTGAGAATAATTTAACCTTTTAAGTGACATTTAAGAATAAGTGACAATTTAAGAAACAAATCAAATGGTTGGTGATGGCAAAGTCTTTAATACTTCGCTGTCAGAAGTGTATTGCCAAATCACTTCCAAGAAAGTGCAGAACAAATATTTACAAATCTTTAACATTCTCGACTTTCTTTTCAAAAAGAATGAAAGAACAAGGGTTAAAAACTCTAATAAAGGTAACTATAAGGTGGTGGAGGTCCGGCTGCAAGAGTTTCTTTTCTTGGGATGTAACCGGATGGGGATGCGGCGAAAGTTGTCGGCTGCTCGTAGGCGTAAGTCCCCGTCTGAGGCACATTTGGGTTGTACACTGGTCTTTCGGTGACGCCTGAACACGATAAAAAGCACACATTAGGTACTCTCAAATTGCAGACTTTGTATACATGCAACAATAAACTACTTGTGTGGGAATTACAATATTGCTAATGTATACATTGCATACAAAAATGACATATAACTTTCGAGATTCCTTCATTTGTTCAATTAATTACAAGTATCTTCAACTTAAGCTGGGATAATCAAAGTTCAATAAACATATTTGTTTTTAAAGGTTGCATGCTTACTCAAAGATTCGACATCATTGAATCGCTAATATTTACTGTAAATCGGCCGTGCAGCCTTTCTGTTGCGGAAAAGCAATGTGATCTTAATAATTGTGTCATACTGAGCAAATAAACTCACCAATATACCCATTTATTTGTGTATTTGATAAAAGGATTCTATAATCTTCAACCCGTTCAAAATTGATGAATTTTTTCAATAGTAATCCATCTATTATGTTATGGCCAATTAGTCACAGAGTCTTTTTTCCCATACTTTTCAATATAATGACCCTTACTCATGGATACACATTCAGCTAATAGTAGCGCAAGAAAATGCACGCTAACTTATGAATTATTAGTGGTTAGAGATTGCTTGGACCATTAGCTATGTACAAATATATATTCTAAAACGTTAAATACCCCAACATTTCACAAGAGATCATCTTTAAACTATGTTCGAGTTTATCTTATTTTAAATTTTAGGCTTTCATCTCATATCTAACAGTAAAATATAATATTTATATCTTCACTTGAGGATTTGATCATGGGTTTTCCTTAAACAGTTGGAAATTACAAGGAATTTTGGATGCTTGTATAATTCTCGAGTAGGTTATTCTTTCAATTGAATCAAATTTATGATAGCTATATAATAAAATTGTCATGCATGTTAATCAATTTGTTTCCTAATGTTATAATATAATTAAGTTTTGAACTAACACACAGCGATTAAAAATGTATGATAGTTAAAAACGATGAAAGAAACACATCATTTTCAAAATTATTATTATGTGAAAGTCTTAAAATATAAATGCTGTAATTGATACGGTGAAAATTAAGGATAAACCTTATGTAATAAAAAGGTTTATTGACGCACATGTTTTAGTTTTCTTTTAGCGACTGACGCCGCGTAATACTACCACCACCATCACCGCGGCGTGCACATTTCCGAATACAACAAGATCGTACCAATATTTGGTTTATTTATCTTTTGTAATGTGGGACGAGGTACGCTATATTGTAAACACGATGAGACCAAATTGCTGTATGGCATCGAATCCGATTAATGATGTTTGCTATCGCATCCGGTTTCGTACGGCTGCTATTTGTATCTATAATCTAGTGTACCGTTTTGTTAAATTAAAAACTAAACCGTCTAGTTGTTAATGTATCAAACTGTACATAACAATACAGATGGAAATAGCAACCTGACGAAACAGGAAGAGATATCAAACAACAGTTGTCAGAGTAAATACAATACAGTGAACATTATTTTGTGAAATTCGACACAACAGCCGCGCATGCTCACAAAGTGGCCACTGTTTGTTTACGAAGCACGTTTATGTTCATTTACGACAGCCTTGATTACGATTAATATAAAAATATAGAAATAAAAAATAATAAAAATAAAAAAGATATGTATGGAATGCATATTATTGATAATATATATGGTACATTTTTGCACAGGTATAAAAATATATCAAATACCTGGAGTTGCAATACCAAGAGTTACTATGGATGTCTGGATCGTGCTCGAAACTAACAGCACGCTAGAGGGCTGGTGGTCGACTATATCTCCCCTTGAGGCAAGGCGCCTGCGCCTGACGCAGATACAAATGACTACTATAATGGCAATGAATAATAATCCTCCTCCTATACCGGCACCTATTTCTGTCTCAAAGCTGTTTAAATAGCATAGAAAATAGAAGACCGTTTACAATATGTGTTTGGCTATTTTTCTATGGATGATACAAAATCTAAAGCAGTCAATACATATATGTACGTCAACTATTTGCACCTATGGCTTTTGTATTTCTTTTGGCTCGTGTTTTTCATTATTCATTATTGTCATTGTTGTTATTTGCTGCCGTTATTGTTATTCTCTGAAGTATGTTCCATAGCTCGAGACCATATATTACATATATTAGACGAAATGGTATATATATATATATATATATATATATATATATATATATATATATATATATATATAAAAAACAAAGTTGATCTTCTTTTTAATTGAATTTCAAACAGATTTGCAACAAATATATTATATATTATATGTGACTTCTTTCCACACTAGCCATCATGATGGAGAGGTGAGCGTCGTTGCAAACAAACACGATGAATGTACCTAAATAATTCCACCATAAAATAAATAAGAAAATTTTTTTTTAGTTTGATGAATGAAGGTAATTTTAAGATAGGAAAGAAGGTAAAAAATGATTTATTGATATGCAGATCCAGTTTATTTTGACTATTCTGTTTCCGCTGGAAGGGGAAGAACATGTTTTGAATCATAAATTATGGTTCAGAACAGTTTGATGTTGATTGAACTGCCAAATGTACCCCGACAGAAATTCGGGAATTTAAATACTGATATTACATCTTTGAGTCACTGACAATTGCACTACTAAAAGAACGTAACCTTGGCTGTGCAACGATCGTTGATTTCGAACTTTTGAGAATGGATTGATTCATTATTTCCTGAATTGTGCGCACAAAACCACACGCTACTGTGTGACTTCAACGCATGTCAAATGTGTTCAGGCAGCCTAACGATTATTTTTTGCCTTTCCTCCTTAAAAGTAACCTTCTCTTTTACAATCAAATCATACGCGGTCAGTTCTTTTAGTCAAGTCCGACAGTCTTCAAGAGTCTCCCTAAGCACTCTCTCTCTCTCTCTCTCTCTCTCTCTCTCTCTCTCTCTCTCTCTCTCTCTCTCTCTCTCACACACACACACAAACAGACCGTCATGTACAGTAAGACATAAATACGCGACTGAACACAACTCTTGACAAGTAAATGCATGCATATTGACTATTGCCTCTCCACTACTAAGACAGAGGGCACACTATTAGGTTCAAGGAGTGATTGTGAATGAAATGCGGAAAAACAGTACTCAAATCATTTCTGAGAGCAGGTGGGCTAATGCAGTGTATTCATATAAACTAGGATGTTAAACAGAGCTAACAGAGTTGTCCAAAGGAGGTGTTGTATAGTAGTTCATGAAGTAGTAGTAGAAATAGTAAAAATATTAATAGTAGTAGCGCTTCCAAAGGTATTGTTTGAGAGTCAATTTTGAATCAATAGTTCTCACTGGCTGGACTTCTAAGCCATAATTATCTAAACAAAACGAAAACAACAGACCTACATAGATTTAACTTTAGCTTCACTGAGTGCGATATGATATTATTGGCGATATAATAGATGCTCAGGGTGCCAAAGTAACTATGAAATATTGACACCCTTTACACAAGCTCTCTCTCTCTCTCTCTCTCTCTCTCTCTCTCTCTCTCTCTCTCTCTCTGTGAGATCAGGAATTAGTTACTCCATTTAAAACTGGTGAAGTATTTCATATTTCGTAGGACTGATTTAATATCTTCCATTAATGTATATAGTTTTAAATTTCCATCCATGACATTGCACGCAACTCTGTAAGAAGATTGGCGAAATTGTTTAACATACATTTCTTACAAAAAATCATTAATTAAAATAGCTTTAACATACTCACCTCCTCTTGCAGCATTCGTACCCACAACAAGCGTCGCAATAGCGGGAGCTACCATCGGTGTAAACACATTGGTAGTCAGCCAGAGCAATCACTGTAAAAACAGTCACAAAGGTGTGTTAGAATGCATGCATGTGCTTCTCATAAGTTAGTTAGTCAAATACCGGGATTCGTTTGCGGAATTATTGAAGTGAACCAAATATATTGTTACACGCAAGGGGTGACACTACCGAGCGAATCAAACAACTTCTGCGTGAGTCTGGCTTTGACAGTCCATGTTTTCCCCTATTTCCAGGGACCTCAAGACAACAGTGGTTGTCAACTGAAAGGTTATTAAACGCGCAAACAATACAAATAATTTTCGTCTAATAATCTAATGACCACACATGACGAAACTCAAATAATTTCACACTTGCATAGTTTTTCTTATTTCACATTTGTATGATTCACTAGTAAGTCTTTCTAAGCCGAATATTAGTACTTCCCGCCATGCAATACAAAACAAACCCAAACACCCAATACAAAGTAATATTCCTATCTCAAATTACTAAACAGGTATATCTAAAAATATCCAGATAATTCTCTATGTTAAGAAATTAGGGAGGGTCCATTTTAGGAAACTAATCCATGCTGTCATAAAGTCTCGTGAATGCTGTACATTATGACGCCTGCTCCTAGAAATTGGCTACATACTCGAGTTGAGAAATATCTTCCCAACACCGACTCCCCATAGCCAACAAATAATCACTATAATCTAATAAAGCTATAAACAGAGACGTAAATACAAACATCACACACCGTAGTTTTATTACAATATAAGCATTACCATTACATTTGTCGACACACCTGTATCCTTGAAAACCGCCTAAATGGGTAATGATAATAATACCCATAATGATGATGATGATGATGATGATGATGATAAAAATAATGAGTATGATTTCTAACTTTGCTGCAATCTTAATTGCTAAGTAGTATGGAGCTTTCGTTAAAATATTATATCACCATCACAAGTTCACGCAAGGGTGACAAAAGGTTCTAACGGCACGCCTGACTCCTGGCGTTTATTCGCCTGTAGTTCGTATTATGTGTATGCAAAGAGGTATCACCATTCACTGACAGAATGTCATTTCCGTCAGTCCGTTTGTTCGTCTGTGTTTTCGTATCAGCCTCCGTCCAATAAAACATCTGGTACAATTACAAAAATAGAATGAACACGCATAAGTTGGCAATACGACTTGTAAAGTAGCATTCAATGTACCTAATGGCAGTAATAACCCTACCTACGGTATAACAAATTGACTATGGTATTGTATTCTAAAAGATTGTGTACTGACTTTGAAATTTGTTGTTGAAGTTGCCAGCTTCTCGACCAGTGGGCTTTTTCAATTGGTTTCCAGGGCAACCGTATATAGAGCCTAACAGAACAAAGTGTAATGTTGCAAAGGACAGTACAGTAATTTTTACGGGTACTATATATGTCAGACTGAAGCAGGATCTACTTTACAATCAGTCAAATGAGCATCTATTTAGCTTGTCAAACCTGTTAATCGCGAGACATAAGTAACACTTTTCTTGCTGCAGCAGCTGCGATGTCGTCAATTATGACATTTATGTTAAGGTCCTGTAATAATACTTTTGAAGGCCACATATCTTCCACATCAGTTGATGTATTCTACCGAAACTTGGGAGATATTGCTGTATGTCTAAAGCTGGTAAACTAATATGATATGTGTTCCTGTCTTGCCTGCCTAAGTAGTAAGCTATTTGATAATAACGACGTTTACAGGCGAGACACTGCTTGCAGCGGAACCCTTAGGATTTCTACTGCAATGAATTCGCCGCTGAAAGAAATATTACATTACGAAAGACACATAATAAAAGTAAAGAATACGTGTACTATATTTTGTATGTCTGAAAGAATTACAGGAAAATCATTAAACGAAGGCTGAGAACCTAAACTGGTAAAAATCTGGCTTTGATAAATATAAATTATCAAACACTTTGTAATGGCTATATTTCATACGTCGGAAACAATACACGACGCGAAGCACTTTCAATGCTTCTTTATATTCCGTGTCATTGTCTCCACTAGTGCTGGCACTGACGTTACTACATTCAGTATTACATATGAACCTGAACGCTTTTGAGTCCTCTTAAAAAGAAAGTAGCACCGTTTTATAACACAACACTATGCATCCTTACTAAGCAAATGTATACAATCTCTTAATTAAAACCCTACTACACCCCCCTCCGAAAAAATGCAGAAAAATAAAAGAAAAAAAGACAAGACTATAGTTGGTTGCATATGGCATCGCGATTGGTATTTGGTGAGGCATCTCAAAATCTGTTAAAGCAAACAGCCTGAAAAATCTATACAAAAAAAGTTTCTTTTACGTGGGCGTTAATTATTTCATACCGTTCTGATCTCCGTTTACGCAAACAGTAAGTATACAATTCATCCTCCAAAGTTCAAATCCCTCGTAATGTAAATTTTTGACACCTGAATAGAGTGACCAGAAGTTGGTATAGCCCCGCAGGAGTGGTCGCCCTTGTATAATCACGAGCTACTGTCGTCTGCGTCGTAATTTGCAATCATAATTTTTTTTCTCCCTAGAATAGTTAATAAAAAAAATTTTTGGGAAAGAAGACTTTTGCTTAATAAAACCTAATGAATGTTTCAACAACAAAAAAATGCTGAAATAATAATAGGCAATAAATAGCTGGTAAGTTGGTGCCTGCGTACCCATGGAATAAAAACCTATGGGACAACATGTCATCAGCTTTAACATTATCAACGCCATGACCTTTACAGAGCGAGTTCAATGCACACAGTTCGCCTTAACTGAGGAAAACGTGGTATGGAATTATTAAAGTCAGTGTAACGGAAACCATCTTTATCCATTTTTCAGGCATTTTGGATGCAGTACCAGATATCATTTTTGAAGGCATTTGAAAATAAATTTAGTACAAGCCTCCCGTTTTATGCAGCAATACTACCAAAAATAGTAGGTAATTGAAAAATATATTTTAGCAGTGTAACTGTTGCACCATATTCGTCCTAGTAATGGCAACGCGTATCATAATTTTTGAATCAATCCAAAGCTGGCTGAAAAGTATGTTGAATGCAAAAGGTGTCATGCTATTTTCCATTCATAGATATTTGCCTTCGTTACAGTAGCATTAGTAAGTCTCTGGCAAATGATAATGTGTTGTAAAATAAATAGTCTTTTGTGCCCACTTTACCAGACATTCGACGAGCAAGTTATGCAAAGCCGCTTTGTTTTCTTAATTGCTACGAAGCGTTCTGTACTGAAAAACCTCACGAATTCTGCTGGTTACATATTTTAGTGCACTCCTATATGACCCGGAACGGTATGCTGTGTTGAAAAAGCAAAAACTGTCATATCTATCAAAAGGAATAGTCCCAGAATTCACCCCACAGCGACCAATGAACAAATCCAGAGTACATTTCATACAAGGTTTTCATAGGTCATAAGCAATAGATCGTTAGAAGGTGTAATCATAGCCCTGGAAATATTTCGCTAATTAATTTCCTCTAACTTAACTTTATTTTCCGAAAGATCTTGTAAATTGACCGAGAACTATTACATTGTACTATCATCTCAAAACAGCAAAAAATGAGTATCCCTGAAGGAAGCTTGATCACATCAATTACATGTACCTCCTTTGTGCCTGAATATGGCCAGGATATAGCAAACACTATCCTAAGAGATCCCTACGTTCTACTTTTTTGTGGTCAAGATTCCAAAATATGTGGACGTATAAATATTGACACTTGCTTCAGATTTTCAGAGACTAGCTGCTTTACTCCTCTCCATTCAAATGTATTTATTTGGAAGACGCTTTAAGATTTGTTCCTCCCTTGGCACAATATCAACAAAAGCAAAACAAAGAAAACAATGCCAGGAGATGAACTGATGAGATGATTCGGAACTGTGTCCACTTGGAATGGATTTCCAAACTGACAAGAGATTAATTCCATTATTTCTGAGACATCTATTTTGACACTTTCCAAACCTGTCTTAGCATGTTCTTCACGTTGCTTGCACTTTGAACTCATATCAAAGATAGGTTTGAAGGCAGCAGGATAGTTTCCATACAAATTCTTTCTTGGATGCGATTAAGCCGTTTTGCTATATTAAATCCAATAACACTTCCTAGACTTTAAATCGCGATTGAAATTTTGTTATCCTGGTCAAACTGCAAGATTCATACTGCTATTTTCTCGTATTGTACCATAAAGTCGCACTCTTGTAATTGCCTGCTCGCTGCTTAATTTAGGTTTCCTGACATTTTCATTTCTACTAGATAAACTGGGATGATTTTGGAGTAACTGATTCCCCATACCAAGTTTAAAATATTGCCTGATAAACTACCTGTAAATGAAAGTCAAAGTCACCATCCATATGCATCTCAAATGGCAAGAACAAAACTCAACAGCCTCGAAAAATTTACCTTGAAACAAAACTCTGCTAATTTATTGACATTCCTAATCACATTCTTCATTTCTATGAAATTGTCTTGCATTTCTTCTGCAAAATTTCACTTTTGATCTGAAAAATCAAATCTGACTTGAAATTGCATATGGTTCAGCGAAGTATTTATTTGTTGCGTGAAACTTTTACGATATATCCCCAACTTCATTTTTGACAGACTTTAAGAAAAAAAAAACATTTTAATAGTTTTTGTTGAAATCTTGATGGCTCGAATACCTTTTGACATGGTTTCCTTTCGCAAATAGATGTATCTGTCCGCTGATAATGTTTCCACTATATCAATTCAAAGTAACAACAGAATCAAGAAGGTTTTAAAAAATATACAGTTTCCTAAGTCAGATTCATTACCTTACTTCTTGATCAGAATCTCTGCCATTGGTCAGGAGAAACTTGTTAATCTACTTTGACCAACAACTATCATTTCTCAGTTTCGA
Organism: Margaritifera margaritifera; assembly: GCA_029931535.1. Taxonomy (NCBI): domain Eukaryota; kingdom Metazoa; phylum Mollusca; class Bivalvia; order Unionida; family Margaritiferidae; genus Margaritifera; species Margaritifera margaritifera. The sequence goes on along the minus strand of JAQPZY010000781.1, from coordinate 218,070 downwards.
CAATTATAGGCAATACATAGTCGTAGAAACAAATCGTTGCACCTTCTACGGTGCGTTATTGATAGTAAGGGGAATCTCCTCATCAGGCTTATTTTTAAAACAATTTTTTCGATTCATTTTACGTGGGCTTTTCTCCTTAGCAGATATACAAGGTCATAATAGATATACATTTTGCATAGGAAATTAAATTACCTAAGGCGAAAGATAAGCCAATATGCAGAGGTATGTGACACTAGTTGCTACTTATTCATCAGTCTTATATTGGGCAGCTGAGTTGGTAACTCCATCATCACTTTTCTTAATTAGCATACACAGGCTGTGTTTTGTTATCTCATTGTTATGGGGTATTCTAAAAAATCAGGTTACCCGCCGCAACTGTGCCACAGTATGCACGCATCACGCTCGTTTTACAAAATCATTATACTGACTCTCAGTATACGGTTACATAACAATGAGACAGGGAGTTAATCTAGGATAAAGTGTAATTGATACAGATACGTACATTCAAGACTAAGAATTGTTTTCTGACGGCGATATACATTTGTAAAACAAGGCAACATGAATTCTTAAGATCTATTGAAACAACAAAATAAAGCACAAACTCAACACAAAAGAATTAGCAAGCACTGTATCAGCAGCATACAATCTGAGATATTAGCAAGGACTATATTAGCAGCATACAATCTGAGATATCAGCAAGCACTATATCAGCAACATACAATCTGAGATATTAGCAAGCACTATATTAGCAGCATATAATCTGAGATATTAGCAAGGACTATATTAGCAACATACAATCTGAGATATTAGCAAGGACGATATTAGCAGCAAAAAATCTGAGATATTAGCAAGCACTATATCAGCAACATGCAATCTGAGATATTAGCAAGCACTATATTAGCAGCATATAATCTGAGATATTAGCAAGGACTATATTAGCAACATACAATCTGAAATATTAGCAAGGACTATATTAGCAACATACAATCTGAGATATTAATCTTGTACGTCAAAATTAGATTGATTACCCTATCTCCTCAACTTTGCTAATAGTAACATAAACGAATATGCATAACCAAAGATATTGCTCATATATATATATATATATATATATATATATATATATATATATATATATATATATATATATATATATATATGTGTGTTTGTGTGTTTGTGTGTGTGTGTAGAGGTTACATATGTTACATCAATGTAAGGTTGTGGATGAGAGATCATCCAAGCTGTAAGAGGTGGAGTAGGACATTTACATTCCTTTAATAGTCGGAGTCAATGCAATAAAATAAACAGGTGATCAAAGGTGGTATCAGCTTCAAGAAATGTGGTACCTATTGGGGCTGGGAATATGCCTGTGTGTAAATATGGATTCTAACGTGGATCCCGCAGATCTCCGGAAATATACCATACAACAAGCGTCGTTCAAACCGACATCAAATCAGAGTCACATGTCACATCTTATACCATGCCCTTAATACATAAATCGCATTTGTGCGACAACAAATATTTTTCTAATGGTACAAAATGTATATTCACCTTGCCGTCTAAAGTATCATGCATTTATAACATGAGTTTATTGTACAAATCTCGCATTTCACTATCTTTGAAGAATATTATAATACAAACATTGTTTCAGTTTTACTTATTACTGTTTTACAAGCCTTGTCTCTCTGTTCTTGTGTGTGTGTATAGAGAGTGTGTCAATATGATGAAAAAGAGGAAATGTCCTCCAAAAGCGGGTTTTCTAAAATTTTCGTTTTTGACATTCAAAAAGATCCTTTTCCTAATTAAATTCCAACCTGTTCTGTCGCTCAGAACAAATATCCACTATCCTCATCGTAAAAGTGTAACTTATTTAATGTCTAATAATGGGAAAAAATTCAAACATGATCATCAACTTGGTTCCTGCCAATTACCCCCCACCCCCACCCCCCACCCCCCAAAAAAAGAAACAATAAAACTAATATCTTTTTGGTTTATCTTCAACCGTGGACACAAATACTCTTTGCACACACACTCTATATTTTTACATCCCAATATATAATGATACATATAACGTTTGACTGGATTCCATTCAATATTCTATTCATATAGGGGCGGGGTGTGTTTTGACCCTTTGAGCAAAGATGTATATTCCAGCAAACAATGTCTCAGAGAGAAACAGGTTCTTGTCCGTAAGCGAAAACAGCCGAGTAGAACTAAGATGGCAACCTCATCTCCGCCATCTTGTTCAATATATGAACTGCCGTTAAATAAAGCGGTTTCATGTGTACGCCGTCTTGCTTCTGAAGGACCGATGATAAACCTCGGTTAAACACTAATCGGATCAATGACCATAATGAATTCAGCAAAACGCTGGAACAATGGGTAAAGTGAGATGTGATCCTGGTAAAATCATCGCCAGAGCATTGCCCAGATTTATCTGCCTATTCAAAAGTTGAATAAGGAAGTTCAAAACAACTCTTCATATTAGAGTCAAACATCGGTTTAATCTATAATATTATTACTATATTACCTGTAGGCATATCGGAAATACTATCGTAGACGCAATTTTCGATTTCATACATTTTCCGGGTGTTTACAGTGAATATAAAAAAATTATTTAATAATTTCATGAATATATATGCTACACAAAATGACTCACCAATAGTTGAGGCCAATAATGTTACCTCTAAATGATGTTTTAAAGCCATCGTTGAAGTCCTTAACTTATTCCAAATACTTAACTATATTCGGTCAAACTGAATTGGCGTCTGTGTATACTCTTTTTATGTGACTGTACGTGTGATCTCTATCACGAACACGATGCGTCGATTTTACAAAAAGCCTTCTCGGCCGTAACGGACGTTCCCACCAGTAGAGTTAACATAGGTAAATGTGCCTATAAAGATTAAAACAAGTTGCTAAATTTAGTGACAATAAAGGAAACGGTATGTGTGTGCATTCAAAATGTACTTCAAATCTTATAATTTGTTTTCTGTTTTATTTCTTTCAAAAAATGTAAATTTAGTCATTTTATGTCAAAAAGTAAACACTTCTCACTACCTATTATCAAAATAGACCATTCCAAAACCGACAACATGAATAATGCCTTGTCACACAATCATTCAGTCATTACAGAGAACACTTCCTGGGTAATTTTTATTTATTCTGAATGCTCGAACCCGATATATGAGAGCTTCAAGTAGTTAATAAATTGAAAGTGCTGATCCACGAGTAAAATTAGAATAAAAAAAAGCGATGGACGTAAATTTAAATACATCACAATATTTCCTGAAATTAAAATACCACACTGCCAATTTAATCAATTCTCAAAGATACCACTGGGGCCCTGTACTACTCATATTTCTATAAAACAAAAACCTTCTGATCTCTAGACTACATCCTTATTTCTTGTTTGTGCATTGCAAAGAGCGCACAATAATTTTAAAATGTTTTTGCACAATATATATATATAATGGCAAGAAGTTATATTGTAAAAGATTCAACGGTTTTCAGAGAAGTGACAGAAATACGTCATGTGTTTAACACAAAAGCAACAATCTTGATATCAGGAGAGAGTTTGTATTGTTTACAGGTTTGGATGGGATACGAGTATGATCAAAGCTAGATGAGTTACAAAATAGTATCGAAAAGAAAAACAAAGTTGATTTGTCCATTTTTATGATATCTGGCAATGTTTATGAAAAGTTGAATCTTTGCAGGTTATATTCAATGATGAAAAATTTGTGTTAAGCATCAACAACCCTGATAGCAAGATGGTAAAGCAGTACGGTATCAGGAAGGAATAAATGATGTAATTGATGTCGATAAATATATAAATTTTCAATGGCTAAATTTACAGAACAAATCGAAAAGCTCATACATTTTACAACATCAATATAGAACGATTAACAAAAACAGGGACAGAAAAAAACAAAGTTTCATTGAAAACTGCACATCTTGATTCAGTATATGAATTAGATGTTCTTGCATCAACCATTGGAATGGCAAAATCTGACATAAATTTGAAATCATTCATACGTTTGAAAAGATTTAAGAAACGCTGCAAATTGCTGAAAAGAAACTTCCCATTGTAGATGGATGTCATGCTGGCTTGTTCATAACATCTAAAGACACATTCTCAAGCGCAAAAGCATTCTCATTACCTATTAAAATATTTTTTTCTGTTCGTTGTTTTTTCTTTTTGTTTTTTTTTTTTTTTTTTTTTGTTTATAACATGTTAAAGAAGACTTTTTTCATAAACCTAATGAATGTTTCAAAAACATTGCTGAAATAATAAATAACAAGTAATAGATGGTAAGTTGGAGCCTGCGTACCCATGGAATAAAAACCTATGGGACAACATGTCATCAGCTTTAACATTATCAACGCCATGACCTTTAGAAAGCGAATTCAATGCACACATTTCGTGTTAACGGAGGAAAAAGTGGTATGGAATTATTAAAGTCAGTGTAACGGAAACCATCTTTATCCATTTTTCAGGCATTTTGGATGCAGACCCAGATATCATTTTTGAAGGCATTTGAAAATAAATTTAGTACAAGCCTCCCGTTGTATGCAGCAATACTACCAAAAATAATAGCTATTTGAAAAATATATTTTAGCAGTGTAACTGTTGCACCATATTCGTCCTAGTAATAGCAACGGGTATCATACTGCTTAAATCAATCCAAAGCTGACTGAAAGATATGTTGCATGCAAAAGGTGTCATGCTATTTCCCATTCATAGATATTTGCCTTCGTTACAGTAGAAATAATAAGTCTCTGGCAAATGATAATGTACTATATAATAAATGATCTTATGTGCCCACCTTACCAGAAATTCGACGAGTACGTGATGCAAAGATGCTTTGTTTTCTTAATTGCTACGAAGCGTTCTGTACTGAAAAACCTCACGAATTCTGCTGGTTACATTTTTTAGGGCATTAACTATATGACAAGGAACGGTATGCTGTGTTGAAAAAGCCAAGACTGTCATATTTTTCAAAACCAATAGTCCCAGATTTCCCCCCATAGCAACCAGTGAACAAACCCAGAGTACATTTCATACAAGGTTTTCATAGGTCATAAACATAATATAGTTAGAAGGTGTAATCATAGCTCTGGAAACATTATGCTAATTAATTTCCTTTACCTTAATTTTATTTTCTGAAAGATCTTGTAAATTGACCGAGAACTATTACATTGTACTATCATCTCAAAAACAGCAAAAGATTAGTATCCCTGAAGGAAGCTTGATCACATCAATGACATGTACCTCCTTTGTGCCTGAATATGACCAGGAGATAGCAAACACTTTCCTAAGAGATCCCTACGTTCTACTTCTTTTGCGGTCAATATTCCAAAATATGTGAACGTATAAATATTGACACTTGCTTCAGATTTTCAGAGACTAACTGCTTTACTCCTCTCCATTAAAATGTATTTGTTTGAAAGACGCTTTAAGCTTTTTCTTCCTCCCTTGGCACAATATCAACAAAAAAAATGCCAGGAGATGTATTGATGAGATGATTCGGAACTGTGTCCACTTGGAATGGATTTCCAAACTGACAAGAGATTAGTTCCATTCTCTTTGAGACATCTATTTCAACTCTTTCCAAACTGGTCTTAGCGTGTTCTTCGTGTTGCTTGCACTTTGAACTCATATAAAAGTTAGCTTTGGAGGCAGCAGAATAGTTTCCAGAAAAATTCCTTCTTGCATGAGATCAAGCCGTTTTGCGATAGTAAACCCAATAACACCTCCTGGACTTTAAATCGCGATTGAAATTGTGTTCTCCAGCTCAAACTGCAAGATTCATACTGCTATTTTCTCTTTTTGTACCATAAAGTCGCACTCTTGTAATTGCCTGCTCGCTGCTTAATTTAGGTTTCCTGGCATTTTTATTTCTGCTAGATAAACTGGGATGAATTTGGAGTAACTGATTCCCCAAACCAGTCCAAGTCTAAAATATTGTAAATGAAAGTCAAAGTCACCATCCCTATGCATCTCAAGTAGCAAAACAAAACTCAACAGCCTCGAAAAATTTACCTTGAAACAAAACTCTGCTGATTTATTGACATTCCTAATCACATTCTTCATTTCTATGAAAAAGGTCTTGAATTTCTTTTGCAAAATTTCACCTTTAATCTGCAAAATCAAATCTGACTTCAAGTTGTATATGGTTCAGATGAGTCTTTATTTGTTGCTTGAAACTTTTACGATATATCCCCCAACTTCATTCTACACAGGCTTTAAGAAAAAAAAACTTTTAACAGTTTTTGTTGAAATCTTGATAGCTCGAATATCTTTTGACATGGTTTCCTTTTACCAATAGATGTATCTGTCGCTGATAATGTTCCCACTTTAATACACTATATCAACTCATAGTAACAACAGAATCAAAAAGTTTTTAAAAAATATACAGTTTTCTAATTCAGATTCATAACCTTACTTCTTAGTCAGCATCTTCGCCATTCATCAGGTGAAACTTGTTAATTTTTACTTTTCACTGACAACTCCGCTCAGTAATACATATAGCAATTACCATAGCTTAATATCAAGAAAAAATCATTTTTTATAGTCTTCATCAGGAACATTAGTTTTCAGCAAGACATTTGAAATGAATCATTAATAGTTACATGGATCCGATGAAGATAACGTTTGGTTACCAACAAACTTACCAAATATTCATATGGACTTCACCCTTTCATAGGAACAGACAATGCGGCAGAGATCCGTGTATTTCACACAAGAACATACTTTTGGACTGTTTCTCAGTTTAGACAACAGGCATAACATAGTCGTAGAAACAAAGGTTTGCGCCTTCTACGGTAAGTTATTGATAGTAAGGGGAATCGCCTCATCAGGCTTGTTTTTTAAAACAAATTTTTGGAATTCTAATTTCATGGGCTTTTCTCCTTAGCAGATATACAAAGTCATATAAGATACAACTTTTGCATTGGAAATTAAATTACCTAAGGCGAAAGATAAGCCAATATCCAGAGGTATGTGACAGTAGTTGCTACTTATTCATTAGTTATATATTGGACAGTTTAGTTGGTAACTCCATCATCATTTTTCTTAATTAGCATACACAAAGCTATAATATTATACAGGCTTTATTTTGTTATCCCACTGGTATGGGGTATTCTGAAAAATCAGGTTACAAGCCGCTACTGTGCCACAGTATTCACGCATCACGCTCTTTTTTAACAATTACATTATACTGACTGCCTCAGTATACCGTTACACAACAATGAGACAGAAAGTTAATATAGGATAATGTGTAATTGATATACATTTGTAAAACAAGGCAACATGAATTCTTAAGAGCTGTTGAAACAACCAAATAAAGCACAAACTTAACACAAAATATTTAGCAAGCACTATATTAGCAGTATACAATCTGAGATATTAGCAAGCACTATATTAGCAGCATACGATCTGAGATATTAGCAAGCACTATATTAGCAACATACAATCTGAGATATTAGCAAGCACTATATTAGCAGCATACAATCTGAGATATTAGCAAGCACTATATTAGCAGCATACAATCTGAGATATTAGCAAGCACTATATTAGCAGCATACAATCTGAGATATTAGCAAGCACTATATTAGAAACATACAATCTGAGATATTAGCAAGCACTATATTAGCAGCATACAATCTGAGATATTAGCAAGCACAATATTAGCAACATACAATCTGAGATATTAGCAAGCACTATATTAGCAACATACAATCGGAGATATTAGCAAGCACTATATTAGCAGTTTACAATCTGAGATATTAGCAAGCACTATATTAGCAACATACAATCTGAGATATTAGCAAGCACTATATTAGCAGCATACAATCTGAGATATTAATCTTGTACGTCACTATAAGATTCTACATCTATTCTCCTCAACTTTGCTAATAGTATCATAAACAAATATACATAACAAATGATATTGCTCATATATATAAATATATATATGTATATATATATATATATGTGTGTGTGTGTGTGTGTGTGTGTGTGTGTGTGTGTGTGTGTGTGTGTGTGTGTGTGTGTGAAGAGAATACATATCTTACATCAATGTAAGGTAGTGCATGAGACATCATCCAAACTGTAATAGGTGGAGTAGGACATTTACATTCCTTTAATAGTCGGAGTCAATGCAATAAAATAAACAGATGATTAAAGGTGGTATCAGCTTCAAGAAATGTAGTGCCTTTTGGGGCTGGGAATATACCCATGTGTACATATGGATTCTTACCTGGATTCCCAAAGATCTCTGGAAATATACCATACAACAAGCGTCGTTCAAACCGACATAAAATCAGAGTCACACGTCACACTTTATACCATGCCCTTAATACATAAATCGCATTTGTGCGCCAACAAATGTTTTTCTGATGGTACCAAATTTATGTTCACCTTGCCGTCTAAAGTATCATGCATTTATTACATGAGTTTATTGTACAAATGTCACATTTCACTATCTTTGAAGAATATTATGATACAAACATTGTTTCGTTTTACTTATTACTATTTTACAAGCCTTGTCTCTCTGTTCTTGTGTGTGTATATAGAGAGCGTGTCAATATGATGAAACAGAAGAAATTTTCTCCAAAAGCGGTTTTTATATAATTATCATTTTTGAGATTCATCAAGATCCTTTTCCTAGTTAAATTCGAACCTGTTCTGTCGCTCAGAAGAAATGTCCACTATCGTCAATGTAAAAGTGTGACTTATTTAATGTCTAATAATGGGAAAAATTTAAACATAATGACCAAATTGGCTCCTGCCAATTACCTCCCCACCCCCCACCCCACCCCACCCCAAAAAAAGACAACAATAAAACTAATATCTTTTTGGTTTATCTACAACCGCTGACACAAATACTCTTTGCACACACACTCTAGATTTTTGACGTCCCAATACACAATGATAAATATAACGTTTTACTAGATTCCATTCAATATTCCATTCATATGGGGATAGGGGGTGTTTTGGCCCTTTGACCAAAGATATATATTTCAGTAAGGAATGTATCAAAGAGAAATATGTCCTTGTCCGTAAGCGAAAACGTCCAAGTGGAACTAAGATGGCGGCCTCCTCTCCGCCATCTTCTTCAATATATGAACTGCGGTTAAATAAAGCAGTTTCATGTGTACGTAATTTTGCTTCGACGAAAAACCTTTGTTAAACACTAAAGTGAGATGTGATCCTGGTAAAATCATCGTCAGTGCATTGCCCAGATTTATCTGCCTATTCAAAAGTTGAATAAGGAAGTTCAAAACAACTCTTCAGATTAGGTTCAAACATCGGTTTAATCTATAATATTATTACTCTGTTATCTGTAGGCATATCTGAAATACGATCGTAGACGCAACTTTCGATTGCATATATTTTCCGTATGTTTACAGTGAAGATAATGAAATATATTTAATAATTTCATTAATATATATGCTACACAAAATGACTCACCAATAGTTGAGGCCAATAATGTTACCTCTAAGAGATGTTTTAAAGCCATCGTTGAAGTCCTGAACTTATTCCAAATACTTGACAATATTCGGTAGAACTGAAAATGGCGTCTGTATGTACTCTAGTATGTGACTATACATGTGATCTCCCATATCGAAGACAAGGCGTCGATTTTACTAAAAGCTTTCTCGGCCGTAACGGACGTTCCCACCAGATGAAGTAACAAAGATAAGTGTGCCCATAAAAATTAAAACAAGTTGCTAAATTTAGTGATAATAAAGGAAACGGTATGTGTGTGCATACAAAATGTACTTCAAATCTTATAACTTGGTTTCTGTTTTATTTCTTTCGAAAAATGTATATTTAGTCATTTTAAGTCAAAAAGTAAAGTCACTGCCATTTATCAAAATAGACCATCCCAGAACCAACAACATGAATAATGCCTTGTCACACAATCATTCAGTAATTAGAGAGAACACTTCCTGGGTAAGTTTATTTTTCTGAATGCTCAAACCGGATATATGAGAGCTTCAAGTAGTTAATAATTTGAAAGTGTTGGTCCATGTGTAAAATTAGAAAAAGACGATGGATGTAAATTTAAATGCATCAAAATATTTCCTGAAATTAAAATACCGCACTGTCAATTTAATAAATTCTCAGATATACCACTGGGTCCCTGTACTACTCATATTCCATAAAACAAAAACAAAAAAACTCTGGTTTCTAGACTACATCCTTATTTTTTGTTTGTGCATTGCAAAGAGCGCACAATAATTTTAAAATGTTCTTGCATAACATAGATAATGGCAAGAAGTTATATTGTAAAAGATTCAACAGTTTTCAGAGAGGTGACAGAAATATGTCATGTGCTTAACACAAAAGCAACAGTCTTTTTATCATTAGAGAGTGTGTATTGTTTAGAGGTTTGGATGGGATACGAGTATGATCAAAGCTAGATGTGTTATAAAATAGCATCGAAGGGAAAAACAAAGTTGATTTGTCGATTTTAAACATCATAAAGATATCCCGCAATGTTTCTGAAAAGTTGAATCTTTACAGTTTATATTCAATGATGATACAATTTTTATAAGCATCAACAACCCTGATAGCAAGATGGTAAAGCAGTACGGTATCAGGAAGGAATAAATGATGTAATTGATGTCGATAAATATACAAATTTTCAATTGCTAAAGTTACAGTAGAACACGAAAACTTCATACGTTTTACAACATCAAAATACAACGATTAAAGAAAAACAGGGGCAGAAAAAAACAAACAAAGTTTATTTGAAAACTGCACATTTTGACTCAGTATATGAATTATATGTTCTTACATCAACCATCGGAATGGCAATATCTGACATTAATTTTAAAAAACGCTGCACATTGCTGAAAAGGAACATTCCCATTGTAGACGGATGTCATTCTGGCTTGTTCATAACATCTAAAGACAATTTGTCAAGCGGAAAGTATTCTCTTTACCTTTTAAATCTTCTTTTTTTCTTTTTGCTGTTTTATATTATATATATATATATATATATATATATATATATATATATATATATATATATATATATATATATATATAGAGAGAGAGAGAGAGAGAGAGAGAGAGAGAGAGAGAGAGAGAGAGAGTTTATAACATGTTAAAGTGGAATACAGAGGACAGTACTAAGACATCTTTACTACGAATCTAAAAGTCCAGTTGTTTACATATATATAAAGTGTGGGAACAAATAAAACGGGACAAAAGGAAAGTAAAACACACTGAATTGAAAGAATAGTTATCGGACCAATTTGTCAGCACATTTCACAAGCAAGCTAGAATAATATATTCCTACATAAGGGTTTATTTTAGACATGTGGATGACCAGTGGCAGAAAGATATTGTTGACATACAGGCATATGACAAATACAAACATGGACACAAATACATCTTGTTAGTGATATTTTCATTAAAAAAGTCAGTGTTGAGAAAGTAAAATGCAAAAATCAAAATGGTACACATGACGCTTTCAGAGACATCTAAAATGTGCGAGAACCTGAAAAGATATTTTGATGAGGGAGAACAGTTTACAAAATACAGTTCATGATTTGTTGGAATAGGAAAATACTGAGTACTTTTCAACTTACTACAATAAATCATCTGTTGTGGATGGGTTTAAGAGAACTTTAAAGACAGAATTTGTAAATATTTATTTCAGAAAATGGGCTTGACGTTATACAAAAACTAATTGAGGAATAAAATAGCAATCATCACACATCAATAGACATGACTCCAGTTAAAGCGAGCAAAGAGGACAACAGATTAAAAGCATGGATCAATCTATTCGGTTATTCAACAACTGGTACATATGGAACCCCTATTTCCAATTTGGAGAAGCGTTCCGAATTTCAAAATATAAAAACAATATTTGCAAAGGGCTAGCTTCCGAAGTAGCTGGGAAATATTCGAGATCAGGCAAATCATTTGAGGTGATCCGGAAAGTTTATAAACTAAAAGATTTTAATTGAGAGGATAAAGAGGCATGTTTTACGAAATTTAGTTATCTCTCCACGACAAACACAATGACATATACAAAGCTGAAAGGATTTTAAAGACCATGAAAATGAAATGTAACAGGTATGTACTTGCGAAATGGAAAAAATATGATCAATCGTGTAACAGTTGCAAACCAGCAGATTATTCCATTAAAATAAATTATGCACCAAAACGTACACCTCTCCTACGGAGACGATGTGTCAAAGACACATTTCTCCTACCGAGACAACGGAAGCCCAATACATAGTAAGGTTGCAACAATATATCGATATATCGCGATACGCCCCTGTCGCGATATTAATGCGATATAATTTTAGCGTATCGCGATATTTCGCTATATTTATGCAATATGAAACATAATATCAAAACTTTAAAAGAGTTTTAGAATGACAGCAACGGCGACAATTGTAGAAAATGTAAACTACAACATTCAATGTAATGTGGCATAACCAAGTACAAGTCAACAAGTATATATATGTCATGAATGTCTATGAACCCTATTTTCTATCAGTTGAATAACTAACTCTTGAATCGCTTTTTTTTTTGGGGGGGGGGTCAAAACAAATGAAATAAACGAAAGGGATATTAAGTTTTTTGTTTTAACTTTAAAGACGCCTCTTCTTTGACACAATTCTTCATAAAAGGCATTCGGCAAGATCAAAGATTCATATAACAAATATATAAACACCTAATTAAAAATTAAGTTTATTTTATGCCAGTAAGTTCAAGCGGACGGTAATGGAAACGGAATATTAAATAGTTCCAAATACAAAAGCAAAAAGTCATATTTTACTTTTTTTTTGGACTGAAAAAAGAAAAGAAACTGATAGTGACACACACAAGGCAAATGCAAATGCAATTGCAAGATTTATTATCGAAGATCTGAGACTATTTAGTGTCGTGATTTATGATGGTTTTAGGGATTTAATTAATGAGTTGCACCCGAAATACACTATATCATCTCGGACACACTTCGCAGAAAAGGTTATTCCAGAGATGTACAAGTAGTGTAAAGAAACGGTTAAGTCTAGAGTCCAGAACGTGCTCATTGCCTTGATCATAATGGGTGGACGAGCCGTGCCACAAAATGTTACATTACCATAACAACGTTGCACATTACAGATGACTGGGAGCTTGAGTCGCACGTTCTCCAGACGCGGGAACTTCACGAGAGCCATACTGGGACAAACATCGCTAATGTGTTGACCGACGAGATTGCTGAGTGGAATTTGTGCGACGACCCGCCTTTGGTAATGGACAATGCAGCGAACATGACTGTTGCAGCCAAGGAGGCTGGGTCCTCTATCCATCTCGGCTGCTAAGCACATATACTGAACTTGACCGCCAGGAAAGCCTTAAATGTCAGTACTGTGTCCCGAATCCTGATAGTATCATTTTTCCATAAAGGTAGTACTGCTGCGGCAATACTTAGGGAAAAGGCAAAACTTCTGGGATTGAAAAGTGTTACCTTAGCCACTGAAGTCTGCACACAATGAAACTCGGCTGCTGACACGCTCGAGAGGTTTCTAGAGATGCAAAACGCGATTTATGCTACCCTTATCGTTAAGGATGTTCTACGTAATTCTGGTGATATAGCAACCTTGTCTGAAGCAGATACGGCACTTGCTGAGGATATCATGGCGTGTCTTGTTCCGCTGAACACTATCACCACGGTGTTGTGCACAGAGCGCATGCCCACGGTCTTGATCATACTTAGACTCCAGAAGAAACTCCTGTCGAAAGACTTGGTTGTCAAGGACAATGATTGGGAAGTGGTGAGACAAATGAAGAAAGCGGTAGCAGACGACTTGTCGTCAAGGTAATAATATTTCAAATGTATGCGAAACAGATTTATATTTCGTCTTTCAACTTTAACTGCATCGAGAATTATAAAACGTACCTTTCCAAAATATTCTCATGCGTACTCTTAGCAATATTGTTTAGCCATTTAGGTTTCCGAAAAATAGCTATAAGAATATTTACGATAGACAAAATAAAACAGTGTGTATGCTTTCCATGTATGGCGATCAGCAGGATTTTTGACAGGAATGTATGGTGCTAGATCCAAGGTTCAAGGCCACCTGCCTCTCTGAACAGGATTAGTTTACAACAGGTTGGTGGTTGTCGCAGAAGAGGAGTCTCCTGTGAAAGTAAACCGGAACCGGGAGCATCGACTGCAGCTAGTAATGAACCACTGGAGTCACCTTTGCCAGCGCTGCCGCTTGCAGGTAAAATGTGTAATGTGTGATAGTTGTTATAGTTGAGTAACATTGATGCACGTATTTTTTACAAATTGCAACGTATTTCCCTTTTTGAATATTTTATGACATTCGATGAAACACAGTAAAAGAGGACGTTTTTGAAGCGTGACGCCTTACACAATTTGTAGCAACTGTTACGACTCTAGGTCTTAAAAATATGTAACAGAAAGAAAGTGAAACCAACAATGCAAGTAAAATCAACAAGCAATTTATTTCCAGACAATTAAAGTGAAAATTCAAAAGGCACTTACAATTTGTAAATTAAATTTTAAATAATCCTAAATGTCATACTCTCAAGTCCAAAATAATAGAATGTTCCGAATGAATTCCAATAGCCTTGAATGTCATGATGTACCACAAAGATGTAATCCCGAGTTCACCTAATCCCAAAATCATGTATTAATCCAAAAGTTGATGAGCACTTTAGTATTTCCAAGAATATTGTAAATAAATAATTCCTCTTAAATTAAATCTGTTTTCAACAACACAGCTAAAATAGATTATTTACAGACTGATCCTTTAGAACCGGAATTCTAGAATAGGAATGAATTTGTTTAGCAAAATCTGTATGCAAATACACATCCCGACATGACCTATGCCACATCACAATATAAGTATTTCTAATGGAAAAATGCTGGCCTACCTGGCATATGTCATAACCATACAATTTATAATCATAGACAAAAGTTAAGTATATAAACATGATACATAACACTATACAGTTATACTGTTCGAAACGGGAATTTTAGTATAGTTTTGCAAAGTATTCTTATTTATCCAAGTCTATATATCCTAATTAAAAATTTTAAAAAATGGATCGTAACACAATATCGAAATTTTAGAAAAACGTTTAAATCAGTTTTATCAATAACACTTATATGATTATTAGAAACATATTAAAAGCGTGGTCTGAAATGTTTTTGTTATACATAGATGTGAACCTTGTACACACAGACGTGAAACCTCCTGTAGACGCCATGGAGACGACCGGGGACTCTTTGAAACCTCCATCCAAAGGATTAGCATCCATCTTTGGCGACGTCGTCATTGTCCAGGAACAAAAGGGACCAAACCAAGGCTTGATATAGCGAAAATGGAAACTGATTTGTTCAAAGAGTTGCCAATGATTGCAATGACTGATGACCCTTTACACTGGTGGAAAGAAAGCGAGCTTAAGTTTCCTCTTTTAGCGTACCTAGCAATGAAAAGATTGTGTATTCCGGCGACATCCGTCCCATCAGAGCGAGTATTTAGCACTGCCAGGGACATAGTCACAGCTCAGAGGGCATCCCTAACTCCAGAGACTGTTAATATTTCTCTAAGCGAACACGACATGTTATTATTAGATATAATTACTCATTTTAAATGTACATGTAGCTACATTTGTGTTGAGACATTAATAAGTTAGTTGTTGTTCCGGTGGTCAAACTTCACTGCATTTCTTAAAGACACGTGTAGGTTCTTTTCCAGTACGTGCTTTTATTATTAAAGCATATCATTTTACTCTAATTTGTACTAGTGTTATCCTTTTATAAAAATGTTTAAAAATATCACAATATTATCGCGATACAACATGAAATATCGCGATATATCGCGATACGGCTCAAGGCGTATCGTTGCAGCCTTAATACATAGATAGCAGAATTAAGGAGCATAGAAACGTTTACATTTTTTGAAGATAATGAGTTTATAGAATGTCACAGATTTGAGAATAACAGCACATTAGAAAATGAAGGAGTTCCAACATGTATGAAATGCAAATTTATATTGATCACAAAACAAGAGGGGAAAAAAGAAACCAAATCCAAAATTCCCAGTTAAACAACAAAATGGAACGCATACAAACGCGATAAGGTGATTATAATGCAGACAGTGTCATAGCAGGGTAATAAATGACACGACAGATTAAATTAAAAGAAATAAAACTAAAAGTGTAAAGTTTATTCCATCTGCATCTAGAAAAGTCGAAAAATATATAAAATGTAAGAGGCTTCAAGCTGCTCTATGCAATTTTGAATCAGATAATAGGTACCATTACAATTTCAGGGCATGCATTAAACTATAAATGACAAAGAATTACCACAAAATTAACCAAAATCAGTTGATATTAAAACCATTTTTATACCAGCTTGATGAAGTAAATACCAGTATACATTTTACGTTGTGTAGAAATACAGATTCAGAATATCCAGTTTTCACAAAACTTTTACTTGACATATGATAACAGAAATTAAACTATTGAAATAATTGGTACAATCAACATTGAATGTTGTTCACAATGCACAATCAAAAGTTGTACAATGTGATAAAAAATGCAGCAAAGATAATCTAATAGAGGAAATGGAAAGCGAAGCACAAAAATACTAGAGACGTAACGATTGTGTACAAGAAACAATATTAACCTGGTATTACAATGGAAAAAATGAAAATATTAGAGAGAAGAAACAACAGAGAATTACACGTGAATGTGGAAAAACAGTAAATAGGGTCTCGATGTAGTTGCAAAAGAAAAGTCAATTTCACACTAATTTTTAGTTAACAAAAGCCACAACTTTATTGAAGACTTCAGATTAAACAAAATTACATTTACAGCACCTTATCTTTGTTCTGTAACTGATTTTATTGCATTAAACTGGTTAGCTCACCTTTACCAATTTAACACAGCAATGCATCGAACAAGATAAAATGTACTATATTGAAACTAAATGTTTTACATACAAACGATTAAACATTTTAATAACAAAACTTTAAAATGTGACAATGATGATTCATTAAAAAGACTCAGGTCACAGTTTCACATTACAGTTTGGTATACCATATGAATATAAAACTCTATAGCTAGGTTTTACAGAGTCAACGCCTGCTCTTGCGAAAACTGCTTATTGTATTGCAAGGTTACATCAAAGCATTAGATCATACGTAATCTGTATTATAGGCCCACATATACAAAACAGAACCTCTATTTCAGTTTGCTTCCATAGTATCAGACACTGTTAAAAAACTAATGGAGCTATTCATTTTAGGAGAGTAAAATTACGAAATAGATGAAAACATTAAAAATACAATTTCAGGATTGAATAACAGATTCCAACGTTAAATTGGACTATGCTATTGATGGTGATTTTATATATTTGTTACCTAGTGACACGGTGATGAAAATGGGCGAAATCGTCGGATACATAAACAATTTACAAAATCAAGTGATTCGTTTAAACTAGGGTTTAACCCTGATATCGATACCGAATAAAAATAGCGCTGTTATAAAAGCTGGTAAACAATCAATGACAGTATGGCAAAAATTATGCCTAAAATTTATATACAGAAGAAGGATTGTGGTGACAATATTTATACTGTTAGGTCTGCTAATTATATCTGATCCGCAGGTGTTAATGGGATACACAGCAATTCAGATATGCAAAACAACAATATTGATCACAAAATACATTTTAAATAATCGTTTATTTTTATACTATTGGTTGCGAGAGCTGCTATGTTTAATCTTTCAAATAGGTTACGTTCTTTATAAGATAGACTTCAACTACATTGACGAATCTCTTACTGTTATAGAGCCTGTATTTGCTCCTTTGATCAAAATGCGAATAACAAACCTACCAATGACAAAACAAGTAAAATAGCACGTTCAGCAAGAAAAAAAAACAACAATTTGTCCAACACTACTAAACAACCAACTTATCGCACTAGGAATAAATCCGGAACAATGTTGATGCTGCCTTTTTAGATAGATCAAACAAACAATTGGCTAAATTTCAAAAGCTATTTTAAATGTTGTCAAGGAATGACTAACTTCAGGCAGGAGTTTGAGTAAGAGACAGAATATGAGCAACAGGATGAAAAACAACACTTTTCAAAAGCATTAGTTATAGACAAAGCAAATGTCGATCTTGTCATAGCTATCGCTGCAGCTATATCAACTATTATTACACCCTTTTCCTTAGAATACCAAGTTTAGTCTCTCCCTGAGAGGTAGTTTACTTGTATCCTTTCTTTAACTTTTTCAATGTTGAACTTGTAAATAGTTTTCCAAATGTCAATATTTACAACTTGTTCTGACCTCATTAGTTTCATTTTATTTATTTGGTTTTGTAATATATTTTAAAAATCATTTGTTTCTTTTTTAATTTCTCCCTCAAGTCTTTTTTGATATTTCGGTTCTATTTTAAAAGCTTATATTTTGAAGCTGCAATTTACAACAGCTTTTTATATCCTTCCGTATCTCTTTCTTCTTCTGGGGTAAACAATGTTCAGACGATTTGCTCTGCATCTGCAGGGAAATGCTCTACTCTTTGAGCTTCATCAAACATTTTACAAATGTTTCATTTTGTTCAGTTTTCAATTATCTTAATTCATTTCCAAGTTGTGTGTTTGTACTACCAAATCTTACATTTCTATTTCGTTTTTAGGTCCATATTTTTTTGGAGGAAAGACAACTTGCTAACCATTTCGTCTAATTCACCAATTAATTCAATCACATCATTATTTCCTTTTCTTAATTCACTAGTTAATTCCATAGTATGATTAAAATGTTAAATTAATGGTATACCTCTAGTATCTTGGATTGGTTGCCTTTATACTGCCGTTTGTTCTAGTTGGTATTTTGGTCGTGTCCCTGATGTTGGGCTTTCTTCAAGATGAAGCTCTGCCTTTTATTCTCTATATCGATGTATTTTATTTAATTAAACTCGAAAATCACTGATTACGGTCGAAGCTTTTATGTTTCTTAAATCCTGGTTGTTAATCCTTTCATGAAATAGTGTCCGCAGGATATAACAATGTTTCGCTATTGAACCCGATACAATACGTTTTCTTCCATTTTGTATAATCCTTAAACCAACTGCATTATCGTATATTTCTTTTCATTTTATGTATATTGTCCCTCTTAATATATCCATAACACGAAGTGCGTATTTGCTTACAATATCCTCGTCTACATTATAGCCAGAATTTCTTAATCATTCCTTCAATTTAATTTTCTTGTGATTTCAATGTGTTTGTCTTGGTTCATCATCATCAAAACTACAAGCAATATTTACAGTATCATCAGCTTGAATTTGATCCTGTGTTGGTCTTTTATCATCATCATCATCATCATCAGAATTTTCAATTTGTTTCATTTCCAGATCTTAACCGCCCTCAACCTTTTCTTCGTTATTTATATAGCAAAGATATGGAGTAACGGCAGGAAAAAGAACTTGATTTTATAAGAGACAAAACAAGCACAGCACAATTTCTACTGAATTTGAAGAATACAAACAGAAACTGAATACAGTGGATGTAAATGGAACAGACAAAGAGATAACTGGTAACAAATTCGGAAAGAATCGACGAAAAACAAACTGAGAATACTTTGTCAGATGTCTTAATTTACACTGTAACATAACTTATTAGTAAATTTCTTCCAATCAAAATTTTGGACAGTTTACGAAATGAACTATTGTCATCAAACGGAATTAGATAATTCACCGCATTTTTTGTCATTTAAGCTAGGTTAGCCTCTATCTGCACTGAGTACTAGGTTAATAACTTTCAAACGTATATATTTCAAAAGGCTAAATGACAATAAAGAAACTGAAAATACTGAATAATTGTTAGGTACAAACAGCGTTGCATCTCGAATGAGAATGTGTACCTGTTGCTTACCGGTTGATGCATTTGTGCCTTCATCAATATTTGTTACAATAGTTACCTTTACATGAATATCATTATATTAGGCAATAAAGTTTCCACATTGAAAATAGATTAGAAAACACTGTTGAAGATTTCCTCTATTACAAAGGTACCCAACCTGAATGATTCAAGTGTGTTTTTTTTTTTTCTTCTGGTGATCTTCTATCTCTTTCCTTGATCGCATATTTGCATATTTTTACTAACTATCGTATATCTAGTATCAGTCAGGCGGAAACATTTTTTGTTGATCTGGATAGATTAGGTTAAAAAAGGCAAATGAAATAAAATGATATACGTCTAAATTATCTCACTGCCAACTTCATGTTATGTGAAGTTTAGCCGTCTACAGTAGAAGTTAATAGATGGAACACCTAACATGTTCAAAGTTCCATATGGTTTAATGTTTTTGTTTCAGTGCTTGTAATATTCTGTTTATCTTTAAGTGTGATATCCTGAAGTTTTAATCATTATGGTATCTTTGTCTCGTGTATAGTTTGTGGCACTCATTACAGTGCGCTTTTCTTTGTACCATTTCTTTTGTATTCTACTGTACTCAGAATACAGTATCAGGGATGAATATGGAACAGTGCTATATTTTCACAGTATGTCAGTAATATATGTTGTCTTTGTAACGTAAATAGATGTGATCATGGGAGGGTGACATCTTGGAGGTCCTAGTGACCTTGGTTTTTTCTCTAGAAGGATGAAATAAATGCTAAATTAGGTGAAATAATTAACACTGACTTGAACCTCAACAAAACTGTATTACCAATCTAGCAGGTCCTGTACAAATATATTATGCAGCTAATAGTAGGTTTCTACAAAGACGTGTTGATAATCATATACGGAAGGCTCTGGAGGATAAGAATCTGCATGATAACAAAAGTTGAAGGGAATGAGTTTACAATACATTTTCACCTATTGAATAAAGTTGTACTGAAAGAGCTAACAAAATCTCAGAGTTTCAAATACAGATAGATTATCTTGAAGAATACAGTTCAACAGTTGGAACAGTTACAGAAAGATTTGAATCATGAAATCCAATAAAACGATCAAGAAAGCGAATAGATGATAAAGGATCTTAACATAAAATGACTGTCTTGAACAATGAGATAACTAATAACACTAATACGATGTCAGAGTTGCAGAAAAAATAATGACTTAACAGTGATAACCAAAATGACAGAGGACTTTAAAGTAAACTGAACGTGAATAAACGTAAATGAAAGCACCATTAAGTCTATAAAAACAACTTACGATGTATTTGCTACCGATTTGAGTGGTAAGATCAAAACAATAAAAGATGCTACAACAATATACACGCTGAGGATGAACAATGTAAGACAAATACAAAAGACTATGCTGATAGAGAACAGCAGAGAAATATCAGTTTGGTACAAGGCAGTATTGACAAAATAGACAAAAAGGTTAACGAATGAGAAAAGATTTGATTTTTTGGAAGAAAATGTTTACAACAGATGCAGATGCATTAAAGGTGAAGTACATAACAATAATCTCGCATTAAGTGGTATCACTGCTATGGTTAAAACCGCAAACAACTAACACATTGAGACATTCAAAGCCAGACTGAACACGTAAATGGGCATAAAGAATTTTGCATTTGATTTTAAAATGAATGAGCTAAAAATAAAAAGGAGCTTGATGAAAAAACAACACTAATTCATTGTTCTGAATGAAGAATTCCCGAATAGTGTTGATGTTTAGTGTGAATTTAAGAGATATAATTTCAAGCTTAAAGAGATATTTTTATAGCTAAAATAACGCCTTAAAACATTATTTGACATTTATAGCTTCAAATATGTTCCATCATGTTTTGCTGAATACAAGTTACACAATGGATGTCTCAGATCAATATGTGATTCAAAAAAGAAAATCAGGTTTATACACGATTATTATCAACTTGCATATTGAACCCCTAAATAGATTATCTGGGGACTTTTATGTTGATTGTTAAAATGGTTTAGAAGCAAACACGCAGCGTGTTGCTTACTCTTTAGAGCTTGAAAAGGATCTAAAGCAAATCTATTCAATGGAAAGGAAACACGTACATACAACCTGGAATGGAGCAATGCTGTGATAACTGGACTGAAAGACAAAGAATGATCTCTTATGTCAGGATGTAAAATAAAAACTGGAAGCAGTATCAAAATTGTAAACTCTTAAACAGTATGGTCACAGCAGCAGTTATAATTGGACGGTCAACAGCTAATGGTCTAACATTGACAGGGAGCAACTATCTGTTAAACCTATTTGATCCTAAATGAGCCGATGTAGAAGAAATTAGACAAGACACAAATATTAGAAAAGTGCCATGAAAAAAGAAAAGAGTTAAATGAAAACAGATCAAAGACACTTTTTTGACTAACTGAATTTTAAACGTATTATAAATTCAAGTCATAATAATTGTTCCCTCAAAACGATGCCATTTTCTTGAAGTTACTTTCAGAGAATCATTTACTTATTACTGCCTAATTTTACAATAAAAAGAATTTACGATATTTAGAACAAACATTTTGAGTTCTATCATTAATATATACCAGGAATAACTATGGACCAAGAACTTATCCTGAGGTATACCAGCATATACTGTTGTCCATTTAGAGGCATATTCTTCACTCAATAGTATTGGTTGTCCCTTTTCCAAATACTTAGTAAACCAGTTATAAAATAATTAACTGATACGATATATCATAAGTACGATTCATATTCTTTTTTCAATGTTTCCTTCCAAATGTTCCCAGTAATTAATATGTGAACGAAGACCAATTTTAAGTCTGTGCTTTAATGCAATCATTTCTGTCCAGATATTTTCCTTTTCATGATTTTAGGATCAAATATTTCTTATGAAGCAAATATTGTTTGGACATAAAATAGTAATCCACCACCATAACCTGTACATATAGATTGTTGAATACATGGTCCGGAAATATAATTATCACAGACTCATAACTCAAGCTTAGATTCTGATGAACAGACTATGCCGTTAAAGTGAAACTCAGCTCATATATCATCAAGTTTATACCTTACTCCAATTACATTTCAATGGGGCTTGTTGATGTGCTAAAAACTATCCTTGCACCATTAACGACATCCCTAAAAATAACTTCAATGAGATTCTAACCACTTCAGTATCTTTGCAAAGAAAGAATATAAATGTTCAAGGGATGTAAGAGTCTTTCCCAGTAGATACAGTTTGATGCAAGAATTACAAATTTATGTCTTTTCGTTTTTAACGCCATTTAATTTACTTTCCCAGTTACTCACTGTTCTAGTGGTATTACTAGAGGCGTTGTCTGTAGTGGAAAAAAGCGAAATAAAACAAAATGAGAACAAATCAATATCATGCTAAGAATGGAACAAGTGTACAAATATTTCATTGCATGCATATAAGAATTATCAGCAAACTTAAAGAAAATTGTACCAGAAAATAATCTGCAGACTTTACGGATATTTGTTATTGATTTTATATAAAATCTTTATAGAATTGACAAGTATCCATTAAAGAGCAATATTTATGTCACTTACATTTTTTCAACTTTTTCAGTGCCCAGTTTCAAAAACCTTCCAATTAATATTTGTATTACTGATCCCAAAACAAAATTTTACTTTTTACTCACAGAAATTTCCACGTTAACCATATTACTTAAAGTATAATGCTACACGTTGTAACACACGTTGACTTTACAGACAAAATACGTATTAGCTAAAATTATGACGGTAATAATTGCTTTTTATTAATGAGAAAATCGGAAATATATTCGTCATGAAGAAAACGTTTAAAGTATCGCATAAAGAAACCTAAAACCTAGGTCCATCATCCAAAATGCATTTCAACTCCAAGCACAAAGTTCGGTTTCTTTTTCATTCAATTTAAGGATACAACAATATTTAATCATTCTTTTGTATCCTTTCGGTATATAAAGCCTCAGTCATACATGTATGCCTACTTTATTTCTAAGAAATCAAAGCCAGGGTGTCCACTTTAATTTTTTGGACTGTAAAGAGGCGCTGGAGATGGGTTTTGTTTTATCTCGCTATAGGCGGACGGTGGTGAGGTGGAAGGTGCTGGAAGATAGTAAGCGTATATTCCCGTCTGAGGTACATTGGAATTGAATATTGACCCTTCTGCAGCTCCTAAACACGTTACAAAATTCTCATTAGCTGATATCTTTATGATGTCCAGACATTTTGCAATGCATAGATAAAGTAATTATCCAAAATGTATGAGGCATATCTTTTCCAGATTTTCCTAAGCGTTCGATCAATTTTATGAACCTTTATTCAAAACTAAAACGTTGCTTTTGCTTAGATAAGATTAATACTTCATAATACTTCATACTTGTGTTCGATGGTTCAATGTTTTTGCAAACGATTTGCTAATATATTATTACATAAATAATATGTCTAAACATGGAAATGATCACGTCCATCAATTCTGGACAGATTGAGCATGTTTTATGACGGAATTATCTGTAATTTGTATTTCATAATTTTGATAAATAATACATAAAATAAATGCATAAACAAAAGTCCATTTACGAATTTGCAAAGTAGATACAACCTTTTGAGATCTCTTTATTGAAACACGAGAAATACTGAATGCAAGAAAGGACTCCGTAATGCAATGGAAAACTTTAAAGTCGGAGTGCGACAACATTAGCTAACCTTGATCAGGCCTCAATATAAAAACAAAATATCTAAAATCTCGGCCATTTGTTTATTATAGAGCTGGTATGCGTTTGTAGTTAAAACTCTATAACTTAATATTGTACTAATTTAAAATCCTTAGACATCGTTTCGTTTCCAATTTATGAAATATCACAGCTAAACTAAAGGTCGTATCAAAAACCCTATTATTTCCCTTTCCTGTCAAAGGTTAGTGGGTTAGGAAAAAGTCATGAAGGAATAGAGATCTGAACCAAAGCTATTATGATTATGTATTGAAATACAAGTGAATATTCATGATTATACGTAATAAGATTAAAATTAAAGATTTATTTAGAAAATGTAACACAGTGACTTATTATTGTACTTTAATCAATTATCTATATGCGACATACTAGTCCATCTTGAAGATGAATCAAATCTCTATATCCGTTGTAAAAGCTGACAAAAAGAGAAAAAAATAGATCAATATCCATAATTTGATGTTAAATGACGAGACTATTGATATGGAAATTCCTTTTAAAGAATGGAAAATCCAATCCACTCATGGACGGGCTTGCAGGATAACATATTATGTGATTTTGTCTTTGTAAAAGGCGTGGATAATGAAATGAAAATGAAAATACAAAGAAAAAGTACAATGCATAAGTTAAAGTAATACCTGGATTTGCATATGTAGTTACGACTGTGCATAGCAGGACCTGTACTCAGGTTGGCTGGACCATCACGATAGTCGGCTGACGAACAATGTTCTGTCTCCAGGCAGCTTGCCTGAACCTTTTGCAGATACATACCACAGAAGACCAATACCCCTGCACTAACACCGAAACCAATGGCTTGGTTGATTGTGAAGCTACTAAGAAAAGGACACAAAATATGGGGCTATGTAAAATCTATGTGTTTCGCATATAAATATGCCTTATCAAACATTAAAGAAGTTTATATAACAATCATATCGTTACTTACACTAATTGTTTTGTTAATTTCTTCAGTCAGCATCCAAATAATGTTCATTGTCGCAGTCTGTTCTTGTCCTTGTTGTTATTACTAAAGGTGCTATGTAATCCTTAAGTCAAATATCGCTAGAATTTAATTATAAAAACAAACTTGTATTTAAACTCCATATTTGATATTTTTTTACGATTTATCGGACTCATTAAAAGTAGTAATAGGATGCTCGACCTGTAAAAGTAATACCACTAGTACCACTCTCCCCCCCCCCCCCGAACTTGGTGGGTAAAGGAACATTGTATCTACTCCACAACATAATTAAAATTTAGCGATTAAGAAAATGTTATACCTTAATTATATGAGAACAGAAATGTTGTGTTCATGTGAGTGGTATTTGTATAGTTTTATTTATAAGAGTTTCTCTAAATGATCTATAGGGTTGACTTTTATTTACAAGCAGCTTTTCATCCCTGTTTTGCTTTCCAATAAATAGACAAAAAGATTGAAATAAATCATCCTACGAAGGGAAATCTATACTTATCTTAATTATTGCAATATCAGTCTATAACGTTAACTTGATTCTATTTTATGAGCAAAAATGTTTTAAGAATGACTGTTTTCATGCAGGTGATGAATTACAGTTTTAAAACTACCTCACAGGTTTAGTTTTCCAACACTCAGAACACAAACATTTTAAAATATATTGTAACTCCATACCCATGCTTTCAAATAGATAGTAGAAGACAGTTAAGGTTTACTGTCTAGATTATGTTTATTGCGTTAACGCTGTTTAAATAGTTATATAGTTCGACAAGGATGATTTGAATTCCTAAGCAGTAGATATTATTGTAAACAAACCATACCATGATCCTCGATACCGAAGCACGGGTTGTTGATAAGTTGCATAACGCAACCCTTAACGCAAATTGTACATGACTGTGACATTGACCCCAAGGTGAAAATGGCGAGCGAACATATCACAGAATGAATTACTTTAACTTCATAATGATTCCCCCCAAGTATGAAGAAAAACCGTCAAGCGGTTTATAAAATATAAGCAACTGATACTACAACCTTAATAAATATATTGACGACAACAACGTTACTCCTAAAAGATGTTGCAACGCAATCCTTGAAGTACCAAACTCCTCTAAAATATTGAAGCGCCTGGAAAACTGGACTGCATTAACATTTTATTTATCCTATGTGTGTGATTGTACACATAGAGTGAGCTAGCACATTCAGTCATTGGATGACCTTAACATAATTCTGTCAGCATCCAAATCAGGGGAACAATAATGATCTTTCAATTCCGTTCTAACATAATTATTTTAGGCTCCCTTGCTAACAGACTTCTGTTAAGAATGTCCTGATCTTCAGATACTTGAACAATAGAAGCAATATCTACTCAGGGTTCGATCAATGTAAGTGCTTAACAGAAATACGAGACTTCACACCTCGCCATATAACTGGGAATGGTCTGTAGATGCCCACAACGGTTTAAAATTTTGAAACATCCCCTGGAGTGGGGGTTTGCTGAAGATGGCTATTTTACATACATTTGACAAATCTAACGTGTATTAGAATAGGCCCGTGTGATTACAGATTCAATTGTCAGTCTATGTCAGATGAGGATTTGAATGGTACTCATGGGTCATGTCCCAAGGGCTTGTAGTTTTGACCCCTTGTCAGAATTTAGAAAGTATGTAGATCCACACTGTACAACTGTATGTAATAAAGTCATTGGCATAAAATTACGAATTCAGATATGCAAATGATTTTGGGTCTATCCATACCCCTATGGATTTATCCTCTGTGTAATAACTTGGAAACTATTCACATCCCCACCCCACACCCATATACAGTATACATTTACTCAGTCTGAAAAGACATATTTATACGTACAACTGACATTAACCCCTGGGTAAAACTCTACCACAACCTGGAAACTGTTAAGGTTCATATCCTATAACCATATGTACACTTACTGAGCATGTAAAGACATACTTACACATACAGTTGACATTGATCCCGGGGTACATTCATATCTCCAGCGACTTAGTCCCTGTGTCATAATTTGGACACTATTGAGATCCCCATCCAATAACACTATATACACTTACTAGGCATGGAAAAAACATTCAATTATTCAACTAAAATTTGCCCATGGATTTATTCTTACTCCCTGGAACTTGAACCCTGAGACACAGATTGTGAGTGGGTAGGCGCAAACACTCAAGTCTTCTCATGCTTCACTTACTGGAAGACGTTAACATACCTAATTTAGTAGACATGCCAGGGGAGTATTGATCATAATATACTTTTCTAAGAGAATTCTATTACGGTCCCTAGGTAATAGAATTCTGATAAGAATATCAGGTTCTTGGGATACATGTACATGACGTTTGGTTGGCTGGATGGTTAGTTCGTCATTATGTTGCCTCGCTTGTTGGCGAGAGAAAAGAATGATCGTAAATCATTTCGTAACAAAATTCTGGAATCTCTCTCTGTTTTCTCTCTTTTAACATTATCCCAAGGTCAAATATCAGTGTGCTGTGGCGAGTATCTTTAAATGCAGGATTTTCTACAAATAGTTGACTGAGCGTACAATCGCCACTATTTCACAGTCAACGATTTTCTTTAATGCATTTCCTTCTTAGGCCCTACCCTGTTTGAAAAACATATCTTACAAAGTTATTAGTCCTTATTTCCACAATAGAATCTTTTTTTTTTCTCACAGATTTTTTGTTTCGATTAGAAGTCGTGTTATATGTGCATACATTTTAAATTATGATATATTATATATGCCAACGTGAGCAAACACTCATAAGAATAAGAAAATACAAGCACCTGCAATATGAAAACATTTATATTTACACCCGTCTCAAACTAATCATATTGAAGGTAAACAGAGGTGTGTGCATGAGAGAGAGAGAGAGATAGAGATCATACCTTGTGGCTTGAGTTCTTAGCTATATTCCAGGTATGCGACATATTATAACTCTCTAACATGTTTAACATAGATAATGAGTTTTCTTCGAAAGAAAGATGAAAAATATCTCAGATTGTAGAAGCTATTCAAATTTAATGTATTAACATAATCGTCTAATGCATATTTATAAGCACAATTTCACAGTCAACTATTTTCTTTCATGTATTTTCTTTTTTTATTCTATTCCGGTTGAAAATTATCTAACAAACTTATTAGTGTATATTTCCACCATAGGACATCTTGCTCATTATTTCGTAGATTTTTATACCAGCATAAATTGTAAAGTATTATATAGTGTGTATGCCTACGTGAGCAAACACTCGTAAGAACTGGAAAAGTACGAGCATATTAGGAACAGTGATTCTTTGAGTCACCAGTAATCTTTATATTTACACCCGTCTCAAATACATCATGCTGAAGGTAAACAAAGGTGTGTGCGTGAGAGAGAGAGAGAGAGAGAGAGAGAGAGAGAGAGAGAGAGAGAGAGAGAGAGAGAGGGAGATAGATGGAAGTACCATGGGCTTAGCTTTATTCAAGGTGGGCGACAAATCACAACTATGTAACATATTGCACGTAGATAATGAAGATTTTATATGCAACATCACTTAATATTAATACGTTTGCACCTGTTGAATCCAGCGATACGTCCTATCTGTTTGGTATATAATTCGTAACTTACAGCAATTGTTGATGTGTAACAAAACTTTTTCCAAACTTGATCATGAAAAATTCCGCATTTACATTCACTCCTCAACAGTGTAACTTTCCTGTCAAGTTGACGTGAGTGACCGATGAAATGGAATGGATCAAAACTGGGATGGAAGGCGGTAAGTTGGTCAAGGGTTTTTTAAAAAAATATTTGGCGTATGCATGATCTCTGTACTACTATAAGAACGTGTGGAAACATATTGCATCGACAATGGCAAAACCGGGGGATTATGTTTGGAGGAAAGGAGATTTTTAAAAAGCCCTTGTAGTCTACAGAGGAAATAATCAATACTCACAACAAACAACATAATAAGTATTCCTTACTTTCAGATAATAATTCTATTGAAAAATTATCAGATACAGAGAAAAACTTGCATATTATCTCAAAACCTTACCATTATTTTTCTGCGACTGAGTAAGCATGTTTTTTTGTCTATATCAAGGTACATAGAGAGTAAATATAAAAATTATCATGGCTATAGTATACGTTAGTCTTACAATTTACGATCAAAGATGTTTTAGTATATTTTGATAAATAAAAATCTGTTCTTCCTATCTGGCTTAAAATTTCAAAAACCTTATCATTTTGGTTCATGGATTAGTTGTTGCTAGTCAATCCAAGTCGTATTAGCCTTAAAATGGTCTGGAACTTCGGCCGACTATGCATTTCTCACCAACATGTAGGCCAGGGGTCAATGATCCACTTTGTTCCACATGTATCATTGGCACATGTAGCTAGCCAAAACAGTGTTTTGAACAATTTTCCTCTTGCAAATTAAACTTGACTGTCTATAGCATGTAAAATTAAGTGTCTAATCAGAGAGCTTGTTACTTGACCAGTTAGGTTTTGATATGGTGTCTTCCATGATGTGCACATGCCTTGAATTGAGAGAAAAACGTGTATGAAAGGTTTAAATTGGTGACGTTTACACGAGGCATGTGTCGTCGTCTACCGAAGCTGCTATGATTATTCCCAACTATATTCCAAGAAAAATGTAATGGTTACTCTCATTTGATCAGTTTCTTTGAACTGCATCCAATCAGATAGCGGAGCGGCAGATACTGCTCTGGCTAGCTACATATGCCCAGGGTCGCTGTGGAACGATGTGGGTTGATTGACCCCTGGCTAGCAAAGATGGGCAGCCAGTTTCTGGCAATTGTGCCATTGGATGTTTAGCACGTGGCTTCAATAGACAGCCTTTACGTCATTGTGAAATAGCCAGCTACGAAAATAACTGAAACATCCCTTCCTAGCGGACTTGTCAAAACGTAACTGCTCATAATAGCATTGTTTCTCCCGCTTAGGATTTCAA
Source organism: Margaritifera margaritifera (assembly GCA_029931535.1). Lineage (NCBI taxonomy): Eukaryota > Metazoa > Mollusca > Bivalvia > Unionida > Margaritiferidae > Margaritifera > Margaritifera margaritifera. The sequence continues at coordinate 187,455 of JAQPZY010000781.1, read as the reverse complement.
TGCGATAGCTGAACATAAGTGTAATCAAAATTTACAGTTCCCTTGAGGTCCTGTGTTACATCGTAGTCTTTTATGAAGTACTATTCACAACTGAGGTTCAGATTTAAACATTCAAGTATTTCAATGAATGTATCATAATCTTGATCTGCCAGTGAAAACTTTGTACACAGCAGTAGTGTTGTCTTTCACATACCTGATTGTTACATCGAGAGGTGATAATTGTATCCCTGTTTTTTTATTTGTAGATTTGAAATCTTTCTTTTATTCGGTGTCCATATTATGTAACCTTCACTGTCAATTATGCGGTCATCAGCAAAATCTTTGTAAATGATTAAGTTGTCGCAAAATATTTTATAAAACCGGTTCGAGTTTAACATTCGAACGAGTATGCTATTTGTTCACTTCTACATTAAAAACATCTTGCAAGATACATTGTCAAGCTTGATCTTTTAAAATGTATTTGTGCATGATTTTGCTGTTGAAATTCAACTCATTTGGCAATGCTTTGCGAGTGTTAGTTTGACTCAAAGAAAGACTGCAACAGGTGTCTGTCATCTTTTATTTGATCATATAAATTTCAATATAAACTGCCGCTATGTTCAAAATCAATTATCATAGAGATTCTGCGTAAGTTTTTAATTAAGGTGATGCTTACATTAGTACGTTTTCAAATACCCTAGAGTAGGGGAGGGGCTGTATGATTTTGGAAACTAGGTGCATCGTGCTGCTTATGTTTTAATCTGGTTTAATCCGGTTTAATCTGGTTGGTTCGCTCACATTGTCATATGCATAGTCAGGAAAAGCAAATAGATGGTAGTTGGCAGTGTGGTAATTTGAATTTGTCAGTGGATCATTTTGTATTTGTATTAATTGTGCGTGGGTGAAATCTACCAAAATGATGATACTATATGAAAATGTTACAAGTGTGCTCGCACTGTTAGCTACAATCGGCTTTTCATGACTAGTATTCGGTGTTAACTTAAAGCCGTCAAGTAAAAATGTACTCTTTAGCGACAAACCTTGAAATATAATCAGTAAATAAATAAAATGTACAAAACATAAGGACTTTTGAAATTTTGTCAAGCACAAGGTAGATGTAATTCTCCGAAATCCTCGCCAATTCAGTGTGCTACAGCCGTGTGTCCCTAGTTTATGTCATTGACCAGAGGTGTGTGATCTATTTTAGCAACAGCTTTGTCATCACACTGTATATGGAAAACACAACATATCAATCAAACATAAATTTAGCCTTCACGAACTTTTGACCCCAGCGACATATTTGTGTGTAAAAACAAACAAAATCCACTATAAGGGGAGTGAATCAATCCTTTCTTTGAGATGGACATACTAATGTCAATACATTTATAATGCCCTCCTAATGTGTGTGTGTGTGTTTGTGTGTGTGTGTGTTTGTATGTGTGTGTGTGTGAAGAGAGACAAAAGCAGATAATCAGAAAGGTCCAAATAGAGAGAAAAATAAATATTGTAAGAAAAAAGTGATTGTCTGCATCTTTGTACTTGTGTGGTTCTGTGAAATGTGATTTTATATGTGTGTGTGTGTGTGCGTGCAGGTGAAGATACAGAAAAAGACAGACAGAAAAACAAAGAAATGGCCATCAAAACAAGTGCATGTAATTATCTGTGTTTACGGATAGTTCGATGAAATTGTGATTGCAGATGTGTGACTGAGTGTGAATGTATATGTTAAGAGACAGACTCAGATAGACGGAGAAACAAACATGTTATTATCTTTGTGTTCACGGATTCATTATTTTTAAGCGCGAAAGATACATAAATTACGTGCGCAATATTCGTATTCCTTCCATATGGGGAATGAAAATGCATGCATTGGTTTTAATGCGTCCTTAATTAAGATGAGCTACTGTAAGTCTTCCTGATTATTAAGTATTCAAAATCTTTAAATAGTGATACTTTTGCAGAACATATCGGTGGATATGAATGGAGATTTAAGTCTGGAATGTAAAAATCTCCTTGTTTCTATTTAACAATTGTCTGTGATATACAATGTGGCATATTACATATTCATTCTGTTTTAACACTCTCAAGTGGAATGAAATGGAAATCGTCGTTTTTATACGTAAAGATGATGGTAACTTGATTAAAATGGGCTTTGTGTAATAATCGGTCCCAGTTGCACTCAACAAGTGGTTTACCATGTAAAGGCTGTCCCAAAAATAAATGGTAATTCCTTAACGATATTCGTTAAAAAACACAAGCAAAATAAAAACATGAATACTACAAGTAGCATTAAATGGTTTATTTATGAAACATAACGTATATATTGCATACATGTGCACTTTCATAAAGTACAAAACACGTTTTTGAATTCTGGTTTAACTGAAAACTAGTACCTATGTGCTCCAAAAAATTGATTGAATGCTTTCTTTCAGAAAATTTTGTCGGTGGGGGAGAGGTTCCCATTAAGGAAACGTTCTATTTCAGAAAACAATTTATTACATGACTACGTTTATATACCCATAACATAATTTTCATTTATGTAAATCGTGTAATAACACCTCATGACGTCACAAATTACGTTATAATGGTATACAAAGGAAAGGCGTAACGACCTAAGCATATAAATGAATTTCAAAGTCATTTCACAACACTAATGAGCGGCTTGGTCAAATAAAATCAAATATGCTTCGTCATATAGAATCTTATATTTGTGTTAATTTAAAATGAAATTTATGAAACTCGTCAAATGTTTTCAATCGTAGAAATTGCTCTACACGTTTCATAACTTTCATTTGAAATGAACACTCACTTAATATCGTGTATATATTAACCCTCCAACATCTATAGCAATGTTTGCCATCTACTAATTGACTAGTTTCTTTTGATGCAATTATTTTTTTATTTTTTTTTTTGTTTAAAAAGAGTTTAATGATTCTCCATATCCGACACTTTAAACCCACCATCGCAAGAATATGCAAAAATAACATTTTATAAGATTCCCCCGTGTTTTGAACCAATATTGTATATTTAGGCGAGAAGATATAAAAGTTTACATTAGGTGAATTATCTGGAAATTCGATCTATGCAAAAATTCATAAAATAATACCATTGCAAATGTTTTCAATCACAGCACATTTTGTGTATTCATTTAATTTGCATGAGAAAAAGTTTACAATTTATGTCGTTTCTTTCAATGTCACTGCAAATATTCTTGGCAAACGACACCTTTAAATATAATCTTTTCTAGACAAAAATGAAAAACGAAACTCAATTAATTGATTTGGAGTATGGAATGCCAAGGCCAAGAATGTCGCAATTCACCATTGAAAACACAATTGTATATATCTATAAACAGGTACTCAAAAACCACAGAGGACTATCAAGCGCCACCTTGTCGCCAGAAATATTAACAATCACTATATGGTGGTGGGGGCTCCGCCCTACTGCCATCTTTGCGTGGAGTGTAGGGAGGCGGTTTTACAGCGGAAGTGACCGGCTGAACGTAAGCGTAAGTTCCGGTCTGTGGAACATTCGAGTTGTACATTGGAGCAACGCCTGAAAAAATATAAACATAAATATATATATATATATATATATATATATATATATATATATATATATATATATATATATATATATGTGTGTGTGTGTGTGTGTGTGTGTGTGTGTGTGTGTGTGTGTGTGTGTAAAAGCAACATACATTTCAAACAATAAACAATTTCTATTTCTATTGAACCTTTGAATAAGGCTTTAAGCTGTAAACAGCAGCAATAGTGGTATTTTCTGCTGGTGTTTTGGAGGTCATGTAGTAGTAGTAGTGGGTGCTGTTTTTTGGTTTGGTTGTTGTTATAGCGTTGTTGTTGTTGCTGTTGTTGTCATGTCAATTGTGATTGTTTTATATAAAAATGTATGGAAGTGGCACAGCAAATGGTGTGCAATTAGTTTCTTTGTTTACATGCAGGATATTGTATTCATGTTTTTTTCTTAATCCCGGTGTATTGTTTTGGATCATAAGCAACATTTGATGTATTTTGGGATACTTTGGAAACATTTTTGTGAAGTATCGATGAAATGTACCAATTATATGAAATATACGTAAATGCATCATATAAAGCTTACTGTATATTTCAAATGATTAATATACAGAGAGTACTGTTCTTTTACACATAGCAATAAATTACAGTGGTATCACTCTTAAATACGCATCGAAGGTTTTGATGGAAATTACTCTGGAAAGCGAAAGACTTTCGTGAAATGCAATAGGGTGCATAATATGCAGTAGTTTACATCTCTCAAAACGATGCAGTTCAGACATCTTAATTAAAGTGGATTGCGATTGTTAGGACGCAAGTTGATAAGTGACTTCTCGGACAAGCGCGCCATCCGTGTCATAATAGAAATTTCAATGGCCCGATGACCCAACTATGGTTTATTGTGGCGCTTGTGACCAGAAATATGTAGTTCAGCCTAAATCACCACAGATATTTTAGTGACCTTGGTTAGCCGGATTTTCAACAGGAATCCATTACTTTTCATCACATTCATGGTAACCAACATACCATAACAACTAATTAAGGTCAAACAATTTTATGTTCACAGCGGCAAAAAACAATCACGTCCTAATCACCCAGCAACATCTCTCCTTCAATTATCATGACGTTTTCACCACACACTTACAAATCCTTTGTGAATCACCATCATTTTTTTTCAAGGAGAAAAACTGATTTTAAAGAAACATCTATGCTAATACGTAGGCGGGTCATTTTTCGTTTTTCCGATAGGTCAATTGTACTCTAGGACGAGCGCGGCATATATCAATCAACTATCATATAAGAGACATTCCAGGAGACCGCTGACAAAAACTGAATTGCAAGCTACAGCTTTAGGCATAAACAACTATGCAATCGCATTTGACGGGAATTTTACCTCGGTTAAGCAAAACACGGACACGTTTGTTGTTTACAAACTATGGCATATACAATGTACAGTGTTACAATTCGACATTATTAATATTTTTAATACTTAATAATAATAATAATAATAATAATATCCTTTATTTATCCAGGGTTACATAATTAGCCAATAGTTAGTTTACATTAAAACATATTTTAAAAAATGCTTAAATGCCCTTTGTCAAATATTACACTTTTACAACAACAACAAAAGAAAGATCTTAAAGAATGTGTCACGCTAATGAGCATACTCCTTCTCTTGTTCGACGCATGCGCAAGTCAGGAACGAAATCGTTGATTATTATGTTAAGAGGCGTTCACAATACATGGTATCGAACACAAGTTCCTTGTACACAAAACGTCACAAAATAACATTCACACAAACGTATTTGGTACAAGCAGATGGTAATAATATTAGGGATTAGCAGATGGTAATAATATTAGGGATTAGCAGATGGTAATAATATTAGGGATTAGCAGATGGTAATAATATTAGGGATTAGCAGATGGTAATAATATTAGGGATTAGCAGATGTAATTCATTATTAGACGTTAAAATAAGGGCAAATAGATTTTCTTGCTGCTGTTCCTCACTTTAAAACCGATACATGAAAAAGAAAATCGGAATCAAACAAGCTATCTAACAAGGTAATTATACAAAAAATCCATAGAAATAAAGAGGAACAGAACTTAATATTCGGGATTCAATTTTTAAAAAAAATTATACTATTTTCTGAATGCACTTGAATCTCATGGACAAAACCAAATTTTCACGACTGAGACTTTTTGTTTATGCAAATTAAAGATCTTTGTCAAACAGATTTTTTTAAAACATTATACAAGTGCAAGATATATTTTATATTCTTCTTGAACTTTGTTCAAGAACATTATTAACTAGTTTTTAAGGCATACAGTTGTTAATTCTACGAATTCGCCCTGAAACAGAATTTGGTTCTAGTTCAGATACCTTGCGTAAGAATTTGGCAGACTAGAAACGTGACGATGATTGATTGAAAGGAATGAATAGAGTACTCTATAAGTAGGTTATATATATGATATCCATATTATGAGACAAAACATAAATATATACACTGCAGGCAATAGAAGCTACCAAAATATAATAAGACCCACATGTACAAATTCAGATTCCATAGATGCATCATTTCAAAAATATCTCTTTGACTATTTTAGCAAACTATTTCTCCAATGAGAATATCGCTTATATTATTTTAATTATGCAGCAAGTTCTAGCAAGTTATTTTAAATCTTCTTGAAAACGCATCCATTGGGAATATAGATCTTTGAGTTGCGGATGACACTCGATGCAACCCCTCAAATTTTGAGCATTATAAGCAATCGTCAATCGAACCTGGGACTGCAGTGATATTAAGCGGGTCTTTGAGTAGATACAAATGTTGTTGAGTACCTGGTGCTGCTCCGGCTGTGTAAATGTTCCTATTGACGACTACCACTCTATTAGGGTGCTGTGTAAGTGTCTGGCCTCTCACGATCATGCGCCTGCGCCGAATGCAACAGCCAATAAAAAGACCCAGAAGGATCACTGTTCCTGATATACCACAAGCAATGTACACAGTGGATCTGTTGAGATTACACAATAAAAACGTAAGAATTCAATACATATAATTGTTCTGCAGTTGACCTTATTCTGGATATTTTTCCATATATAGGTATTTGCCGATTGTGTCTAAAATGGGTATTTTTGTGTGTTTCTTTTTGTGCGAATTCAGGTATGGACTAATTTGAAGTTTTGTTGCTACTTTCATGCATTAGTAATGTTCACATTTACAGGCTAGAATTACAGAACATTTGACAGAGCAACTTTTTGAAAAAATCTGTGACTATTTATTTGGTTTTAAAAAAAAAATTTGATGTTATGCATTTAAAAATTCATCAAGTTGAATACAGTAATAATCCGTTCTTGTGTGTTTACAAGTTTATAGGAAAGGAACGTAATAAACCTGCCACTTAAAGACACATACTTGTTGTGTAAGGTAGCACATTCTACAATTCACTCTACAAGGCCTATCAGGTATACTGACATAGCGTATGTGTTTTTTAATTTTGTTGTTCTATTACACCCGCAAAATTGCTAGAATTAATCAATACAGAAGTCTTCTAGTTTGATAGTAACCCTTCCGCAAACTAGGGAAATGAAAATAATAAATATTGAGCAATGTAATGAAAATTTCAATTGTATGCCCAACAGATCTAACATATAATCTAACAGGTTAGATAGTTGTAATTCGTTCCAAGCAGGAATCTAACCCATGCGCGAGTAACGGCAACTATTGCCTTTCTCTAGTACACCAGCGCCCTAACCCACGCGACCATCCCCAAAAAAGAATGGAACAAGGTCGAAGGTAAGGACTCCAGGTGTATGAAAACTCACTTGCAAGGCAAATTGAATATATATATATATATATATGTGTGTGTGTGTGTGTGTGTGTGTGTGTGTGTGTGTGTGTGTTCGTACGTTTATTGGTATTCGACATGTAAACCTACTACACAGCTAATGATCTTCAGATACATCCTCTTGTATTAAGTAAATGACAGAATTCAAACTACTTTTGTAAGCTTTTGCTTTTTACTTAGAAAATCCTATACTCACGGTCCACTGGTATCTACACAGCAGTCGTACTCACAACAAGAGTCGCAATAAAGTGTGCGGCCATCGCTGTAAAAACATTCGTAATTCGCAGAGACGATTGCTAAAAAAGGACAAAGAATATATTTAATAATAATAATAATAATAATAATAATAATAATAATAATGTTAATGTTAATATTAACTATCGAAACACGAATCCCCTCCCCAGCCGTATTTTTCTTTGAAAATTTAACTTAGGTTAGCATACATGTCAATAGGAGGAATACGTGTAGGTTACATGATGTCACTGTTCACTTTGGAGAGTTTAATGTATGGGGTTAAACTGTGTATTAGTTGAAAAGTATGTCAAGGAGTTTACACTGACATTTTCTGTTTGGTCACATTGACCCACATTTGGTATTTCAATCATCGCAGTACCACTCGCTGAGATGCATCCATATATAAAGTTTTATGAGTGTAAAGCTGACAGTGTTACAAGATATCAAGAAAAATCCATTTTGGTGATGATGTCAAGCAAGCATTAAAGATAAACCACAGTTACCTAATCTTGGAAAAAGCGCGGTAGGGCAGAAGATGTTGTAAAGTTTGATGAGAGTTTGGAAATACGGTCATAGAAATGTGGCTTAAAAATTCATTTTTAGACACAAAGTCACGAGAGATAGAAAAATGTCACAGTGACCTACTTTCTATATCAGTGTGTAGTGCTCTAAGCATGAGTCAATGTATATAGTTTTATATATTGAGAACTTCTAGTTTCAAAAACATCAGCTGAAATTCCTTTTGTGCCAAAATTAATAAAGCACAAACATATGTCACCGTGAGTTACTTTTTGTTTATGGTTCTCTTTACAGATGCTTCGACAAACAATCATTCACGCATAAAAATAGGTCATAGTGGCAAATAAATTGTGACATGGTTGAGTCTCTGTCCCTGAGATGCATCCACATATCAACTTTCATAAGTCTATGTGAAATAAGGTCCAATATATGGAGTGTGCTACGAAAAATGGTTGTTATTTTGTCGGAGATATCTCAACATAACAATGTTGATGAGTGTATGTGGAATAGGGTCTAAATTAAGGCTGGCGTTACGAAACAACCGGAAAAGATAATATATCTTCTATCAACTCTGTTGGAGTGGGAAATAAGAAGAAAAAGAAGAAAACGACACTCATGAGATAAATAGAGTGGCTGATATGTTATATCAACGTTGGAATGTCTTGTCAATGAACAGCCAAGATGAATCGTACGGAGAACAGAACATGTATACAAATCTGGATCAGTATGATGTTTTCTGTAGCAATTTATTCCAATGCTGCTGATTGCATATATTATGAAAACAGTTGTTTCAAGGTTTATCTTTTTTTTTTTTATCTTCATCCATATCTGATGCCACATGAGCATCATTTGTTTAATATTGAAAGACATTTATAACAGGATGTTTTCTGTCAAAGTTGGTCAATATCTATAGAGCACAATTTTAGAAGAACTTTTTAAAGGTTTTTTCAATTTTTAGTAACAACAGCCATATTTGATGGCAGATCGGCATTTTAGTTCAAAATTAAAAGCCCTTTATGTCAGGCTGTTTTCTATCCGATTTGGTAAAATTTTGTTGAGTGACTTCATTTAGAAGAAATCGTTTAATTTTTAATAATGTTGATGGCACGGTTTGATGGCACATCGGCATCACTTACAAAAACATGAAAGCTGTTCATGTCAGAATGCATTCTGTCAAATTTGGTAAAATTCTGTTGAGCGGTCTTTGAGAAGAAGTCGTTTAAAGGACTTTATATTTTTACTAACGGCAGCCATATTTGATGGCGGGTCGACTTCATTTATATAAACTTGAAAAGACTCTTTCTGTCAAAAATGGCAAAAGTCTGGAGAGCGTCTTTTGAGAAGAAGCAGTTTAAAGATATTTATAGTTTTAGTAATGACAGTCATACTTGATGGCGGATTGGTATCATTTGTACCAAAACTGAAAGCTATTTAAGTAAGAATAGTATCCTATAAGACTGGATGAAATTGGTTCAGTGGATTTGGACGGACGCATGACCATACCATAAGCTCACTTGACAACAAAAAAACTGAACACAAAACATATAACAGAAATAATCGACTACCATATTAACTCCCTTGCACAACAACTCCCTTCTTGTATCCTCTTATAGACAGGACTACAGACATCTAAACCAGTCTGCCCAATAAGGTAACACTCTTCATCATAAACGTTTGCTTCTTCTGTGCAAACATACAAACAGACCACATAAGGAGCGCATACAAGCTTCCATGGAAGCGTGGGACTTCCGTTCCTACCCTTTGATCACCCACATAATACCTTGTCAATCTTCTGAAACACTTTTTGAAGATGAACAACTTTGTGTTTAATGACTAACAATATATTCAAGGCAATGGTATATCAATGGGCACCAAAATGGCACCCTCATACGTTATGGGGAATCAATCTTCTGAATCAAGCCACAGACAAACAAACTTAAGAAAACCCTAAGTTGGTGCAGATTTATTGATGACGTGGAGATCAAATGTGTAAGAACACAGGAGCAACTCCAACAATTTTTTGGACCTGCTAGTAATTTCCATCGCACCATAAAATTCACCCTGGAGTCATCAGAGAGGTCCAATATATTCCTGGATACCCTACTCACGGTACAAGATGAAAATACAGAAACTGACGTGTATAGCAAATCGAGAGACTCCCATCAATATCTCTTACATACCAGGAGTCATCATAAACATGTAATCAAAAACCTTCCGTTGCGCATATGTGTTAGCATGAAAAGTATGTACTCATACATGGAGACGCTCAACAAAAGACTCAACTCAAAGAGCACTTGAAAAGAAGAGGATGAAAGAATAAAATTATAGATACCGCTAGCTATAGAGACCTATTGACTGAAACAGTCACCATAGATACAAAACTATGAACGCCAACAATCGTATCACTCTCGTTCCAACATACTACCAAGACGCCCCAAATATGGGGAAAACTGTCTGGGGACATTGACACATTAATGGTCCCTCTCCACGTCAAAGGGAGATATTCAAAGAACCACCTATGGTTTCTTACCGACGATAAATACACTTAAAAGACTACGTTATGCGTGTCCATTTGAACTCAAACCATAGTACGGAAGCAGGAACCTATAGATAAAAAAAAAACATACGTTGTCTAATCTGTTAGCAAATCTTCGAGAATACTACTAACAGGAGTTAGTTACACCAAAGGTTAGGGTGTTTCAGTAAAAACATCATTTACGTCCTGAATGAGCAAAATTGGGCCATCAATATGTTTGCGAAACAGCTGACTTTATAAAATAAAAGAATGAACAATCACAAAAACCATATCAGAAACAAGGTCAACACCAAACCTGTCAACCCTTTTAACACAGCCGAACACTTTGTCCAGTCCCTCGACATACTGCCTACTGAGTCAGGGCTGTCGTAATGGGCAACCGATACGGGCGACCGCCTGGAGCGCTAAGCTCCGGGGGGGGGGGGCCATTTCACATATCATGTTCTTTTATTCTGTATTTTACTTAAATAAACGTACAACTTTTTCATTAAAATACCCACGTTTAGTTAAAATTCTCATGAACATTTAAAAAATAAACAGTTTGCAGTGGGGTTTTTTCCGAGGGTGGAGGCGCCGAAGGCGACGTTTGCCCGGGGCGCCTTTTCATCCAGCGCAAACTTGCGACGGATCTGCACTGAGTCAAATAACAGATGTACCGACAATGAACGTTGCCATAAAGAGAAATATGGGATCCTGCAGAAGTGAACATATGGTGAATTTTGGCTTCAACGAAAAATTCAAGTCCAACAGGGCTCTGTTTAGCCCACAGTTTCTCATTTTGTTACATATCACTTTGCTCACCCCCTCTCTCATTATTGAATCCTTCCACCATCTTCCCTTGTAAGGTAAATACATTCATATATTTGTTTCTCGCAATGGAATGTATATCGGGGATGTAAAACTAGAAACAAAAAATAATGCACCGCTACAGATGGCGTTCTATGTAACCAGACTTCCTTGCAATGACGTAAAAATAAGTCGGTCATGTCAAGCATTACAGCTCTATAGTGATCCTAGCATGTATTCAAACGTGTTCGCCTTATTCATAGATAATAGGTCCCTTTCTTGACATGTAGTTATTTTTCTGTAACTTTGTTATTTTTCTTAACTTTAGACCCCTTGATTATTCTAAATAACTTTGCTTCTCTATCTCTAAATGTAAATATGTACTGTTCTACGCGTGTGACTCTTTGTGTATGTGTGTGCTTGTGTACGTTCTTGTTTGTTTCCACGCTTGTCCACATCTTGACGGGTCGTCTTGAGAACAGGTGACACAATGGGTCAATGTGCCTGTGTATATATATATAGTCTTGGACCGGATCGAAACGATTGAAATGCTCCACCAATCAGAATGTGCGTACCATAATTCAGTCAGGGTTTCTAGTCTCCCTTCCAAACAGAGGTCAGCGGACGAGTACGTCACTTTCAATATATATGCGCACCAGTGTTCCTACGATTTACCACTGCAGAACAGTTTGAGTACTATACATATGGCTGATAAAATGAAGACGATGTATTGGGGTGCGTATACTTGCAGTGATAGTACGACTACTACTACAACTGAAGCTGTAGCAAGTATTCCTCTTCCAGAAGAGGATGACTTCAATTTGGCCTTGCGCTATTTCCTATTGTCCCCGCAAGAATTTTTGCGGCGGTAGTACCAACTACCACCTTCACCTCCTTCTCCATCATTACCAGTGTATGATTATTTCAGAAGGAAAAGGAAGGAAGAGTTGGATAGGTTTTTGCGACGTCAGAAAGAAGAAGAAAAAATATTTGTTCAACAACAACAAAAGGGAGTAGAAGAAGAAGAAAAGAGGGAAACTTTGAACAGCGAACAGAAGGAAGAGATTGAAACAAAATGGTTAGTCTGTTAAAACATCTCAAAGAAATGTACCAGACTCTTTTAGCCCATCCGAAGAGAAAAAGACCTTCCTTTTCAGGGCCACCTATATCTCTTTGAAAAGAGATGCTATTCACTGATTGCCAAATCAAAAAAAACTTAAATCCCTCCATGATAATATGTGAATGCGTGCGTGTGTGAAGATCTTTTCGATACTAAAAGAAACAAAATCAAGACAAAGAGACAAAAAAGTATATTTTCTTCTTTCTTTCACTGTCTTTCTCTTTTGAATTTCTTCACTGGCATGGATCTTTTACTTCAGTTTCTTCTACTTGTCTTGCCTTCTTGAATCTATTTGCGGGCATGGGTTGTTCTTCTGTTGTTTTTTTTTGTGTCTTTTTTGCTGCTTCTGAAAAACGCTCTTCCTCCTTGTTGTCTTTTTTTCTTGGGACACTGAAGACTAATGCCCTTTTTCTTTACATTGATAACATGTACATCTCCTTTTATCTCTCTTTTCTCCCGTCTTAGTGGTTCCTTTTCTTTGACGTTGTGGACATTCTGCAGCCCAATATCATTTTTCCTGACAGATATAGCAGGTATTTTGACTTTTATCTCGAAAGGAGCAGTCAGAAGTCTAATTTGAAGTGTACTTTCGTATGAGTGTCTGTAAATCTCTGGCGAGAAGTGCAATTTGTTGTGACTCTTCCATCTTCATGGACTGAAAGCTGAATCAGTATATTCTCTTAAGGTGATAGTCTTTCTATATGTTGGGAGAGAGTGTGTACCTTAGTCAAATCAAATTTTGAATCGAGATGAAACGATCACACCTTGCTGAGGAGAAACAAGAAGAAACCAAGACACGACGACTTTCGATGTCACCACATACGCTCACTGAAGTGTTAGCACAAGTTCATGCCAATGCTTTTGACGAGGACATGAGTGAGCCTGAGCCAACACGATCTACCTTCACTACAACACCAAGAGAGTCAAGATCAGCCAAGAAAGAAAGTTGTTCGGTCGCTCCTGAAGATTATTTTCACATTCGAGAGACCCAAAAAGTGACTTCCAGAAAATTTCAAACGACGGCTTATACGTACACGGTGAAATTTAAAGAGTTAAAGTCTCAAGTGTCACCAGAGAAAGCAGCGGGTTTCAGTGCAGATTTATGGGAATCATTATTATAAACATTGAAACGGCAGTGCCAAGAGAAAGATGACGTTTGTTTATAACGACAGTTTGAAGTCTCCTGTCTAGATCTAGTTTGGTACACCTGCAGAATTAACGTCTTTCAAAATTATCGATGAGCCATCCTTCACATGACACACGTTTTACCACCAAGAGGGAGTTTACGACGCAACGTTTTATTCGCGGATGAACTTTGCAGTACCAAACAAAGTATCGTCCAGATTAACAATCATCAGGACTAAATGTGTTTAGCCCGTACCATCGTAGTGACTCAAACTTATGCCGAGAAGAATGACACAGCAGAATGGAAACGATCATGTAAATGCATTAAAAAATCGGACAGACTGCAACAACGAAGAGAAAAAGAAATTCTTTTGCACCAAGCGGGCATTGCTAAAGAGACCGTGTGTGGAATTCCTGAAATGCAAAAACTTCAAGATGTGTTGGCACTTCGTTATACGTTGAAAGTATACCCTCAATTTGTTTGCGGATCTCTCGTGTTTTGAGGACCAGATTTTCTACATGGAAAATACGTTCACATTTATCGTCATCAAGAGCATTTCGATGCCATTTTACAGCAATCACATGATTTCTTGGATACAGTTGCTATTGCGAGAAATGTGACCAAGGATTTAGCCATCGAGATCAACATATTCATTGTGGAAAGAGATGTCGTGGGTATTTAGCTTCCAGACCTTGCATTCCTGAAGGAAAAGAAATAATTCATTGCTCTAATTCCAAGCGAACCTTTGTCAGTTCATCCCCTTACGAACAACATCGCATGAAACAATTCCAACAACAACAACAAAATCTTTGCGAATTATAGAGAGTGTGCTCCACTTGTGGACATCTTGTTCGAACGAATAACCATAAGTCACATGTTTGTCCAGGAAAGAAAAGATGCCGCGTTTGTGACCAAATTGTGGATTCAATCATCAATGTTACATTCAAAACTATGACAATAAACTCGAGGAAGTATTCAATCTTTTTTTTACTTGGAATGTTCACAAGAGACTGGAATTCACATACCTAATTTTTGCGTAGAGCATCATGCTTGTGACAATAAACAAGAACCTATATTTTTTCATCGTCCAAATTGTAATAATATTCCAGGAGGACGAGAAACGATCTTTCGTGGCTCTCGTACTCTTTCTGATTTTGCCGAATGGATTTGTGACCCTTCTGACGACTCTTGGAGCGAAGAGGAAATCCAGCGTTACGGGAACTGGCATCGACATGTTACAGCCATGGCTCACAATTTCTCCAGTTCCGACGGACAGTTTCTTTTAAAATATTATTCAGAATAAGGAACAGAATTTCCAACAGTGAACATGAACGGAGCCAAATTCATTTACATTAAAGTGGGAAACGTACAGTTTAAAGATTCCATGAGTTATTTGGTCATGCCTTTGAGTAGAATGTCCGAAACGTTTGGAATGACAGAAATGACTAATGGCTGTTTTCCACACTTTTTCAATACAGAAGCAAATCAACACGTTGTGCTCCCTCATTTGCCTGAAATTGGCTACAACGACCCTGACGGTATGCACACAGAACAATGAGAAGCATGCTACGCTTGGTGGCAAGTCTGCTCGTCAGACTCTTTTGACTTTCAAGAAGAAATGTTGAAATATTGTCGATCTAATGTGAACATTTACCTACGGTGTTGTGAACAATTTCCACAATTATTTCTGGATCACGGAGGTATCAATCCCTTGAAGGAAGTTTATATCATTGCCAAAGCGTGATGATTAGTGTACCGAAAAAGTTTATGCCTGAGAACAAACTAGACTCTATCTCTCTGTCAGCTGTCGATACTCCGCCAAAGCTTTGCCTGATTCAATTACTTGTGTGAAACTGAAGACAATAGGCTACACCAGGCTAGAAATGGTGGAAAAATGTAAATTGGAAGTCTTCCCGTAGGTGGGTAGGATTTAGAAAACCCACAGATCGACTACGAATTTCAAGGATGTTTATTTCATGGATACCCAACTTGATTTTCTCAACGATACCTGAAAAGTCCTTTCTCAGAGTTCACCCTGGAAGAGTTGAACGAGCAAAGATACCAACGACGACATAATTTAGAAAGTCAAGGATACAAACTGATAGAAATGTGGGAACACGACTACGATCGACGTTTAAAAACCTATCAAGAATTTAGGCGGATTGCTGAATAGTACCACGTGGTGGCCATCGAATCTATGAAAATGCCTTGACAGGAACGTGAGTGTGTGTCGAATTGTTTTATGCTCTTGATCGTGCAGTATATACCGACTGTTAAAAGAACTTGAAATTTGACACTTTCCTACCACAGTATCGTGCCAACAGGACGATGACTCCAGTGAAGGAATTTTCTCAGGCTACGTCAACGAAATTCAACTGAAGAAAGAAGCTAGCGGCTATCCTTCTTGGTGTACGACTTCAGAAGACAAAGAGACATTCAATGAACGGTGCCGATCCGTAGAAGGCATCACTTTGGGAAACGTGGGAAAAAACGAACGAAGACGATCTTTTGCAAAAGTCATGTTGAACTGTTTGTGGTGAAAATTGGCTCAACATCCGATTTGGAAATGTCAACATTCCAGCGTACGTGACAGCCAATACCCGTTTAAATTTGTATTCTGTCTTGGAACCTTTAGGAGATCTCGTCCTTTACTTTGACACCGATAGTTTGCGTGTACATTGATCGCCCTGGAAGCTATCACCCACGCATCGAAGAAGTACGTTTAGGAGCTTGGATCGATGAACATCCCGAAGACACTATTTTGAGTTTTTGCTAGTGGTGGACCCAAATATTACGGTTACCAATACAGAGAAGAACAAGGACAACTTTA
The DNA here is from genome assembly GCA_029931535.1 of Margaritifera margaritifera. NCBI lineage: Eukaryota > Metazoa > Mollusca > Bivalvia > Unionida > Margaritiferidae > Margaritifera > Margaritifera margaritifera. The sequence continues at coordinate 170,940 of JAQPZY010000781.1, read as the reverse complement.
TACGAAATGTAAAGTTAAAGGACTTACACTTAACTATCGTTCCAGGCAAGTGCTTAACTTTGACGTCTTAAAAAAACATTAAAGTCACAACAAGATCAATACTTTCGGGTAAAAACAATGGATCCTCACAAAATTGTACGTTTGCGAAATCACAAAATCGTCAGGCGACCCTTAGACAAAGTATATCAATTTGCCTACCAGAAACGAGTGCGACTTCCTGACCACAACAAGTTACCTTATGGATACGCTGATCTCCATTATAAAAAGAGAGAGAGTTCCAAGACAGAAAGTTCATTGCAAATACAAGGGTTCACCTAGAAAGATAAATTCAGCACATTGACCAAGTGAGGGACCCAGTGCAGACTCCAAGTTCAATTAAGTCGAGTGCAACGCTGTGCCTTGAGATCAGAGTGATGCCGTACCCTGTGACATCAGCGATGCAGCACAACCTTGCCGCTCTACTAGCGAAACGATGCAGCATGACCTTTTCGCTTTACTAGCGAATGCGATGCCGTTATTGTACCTATATATGGATGTCATCCATGCACTCTGCACTCGCAAACCAATCTGGATACCAATAGCTCATGGAGATTTACAAATCAAAGAAGAATACTTCTTTCCTCTGGCTTTGCCTGGCTATTGTGAATTTGAAAGTCTATTGAACGCGTTCAAAAAATGGCCTAAAGTTCTGGATGGATTACCCACTACCAAAACTTTAAGCAGAGCTGGATTTAGCTACTTGGGGCGAGGAGACCAAGTACAGTGTTTCAGTTGTGGTGTGAAGATCCACGAATGGAAGTATAAAGATTCAGCTTTCCTAGAACATGCCATATTGTCTTCTTGCTGGCAGTACCTTTCTTGGTGGGGCATGATTATTATCCTCATGGATACTTTAGAAGAGACAAATCGTAGTTTACCGTAGGAGCAGCGAGAACGCATTTACAGAGACTTTGTACAGATTCAAGTTAAACGCAAAGAACAATTGGATCCTTTATGACACAGACGTTTAAACCATTGGTATCTGAATGCTATAAAACAAAGTTGATTGTTTGAAGATGTTCAAATGGTCAGACAGTGATCAACGACTACCTGCCTCCTGTAAGATGTCACGACTTCTATCTGCAATGTTGCAGTGGTACTCAGAATTCCATGGAACGAAGTCCAGGAAAAGGTTACAAACTTACAGAAATACAAAAACACTTTTAAAAGATGTATTGCCTCAAAACGAAACTCCTTCACGACGTGGGATGTGTAGTGAGATAATGACTGAATTTCTTTGATATGCTTTACCACCAGATTTCATTTGGCAAACGTGTGTATATTTCCACAAAAAGAAAGACATTCCTGTGAATGTCTAGTCTAGAAGACCACATTCGGAATCTACCACTGGTACTTCGAGAACGCATTTACAGAGAGTTTGTAAAGATTCAAGTGAAACGCAAACTCAGAACCATTTCTCGATTCTCAAACAATTGCTATTGCTACAGTATAAGAAGATTGATTCTTGGGAAAGATTATGACAGACACAAAACACTTCGTGAATATAAAGATCTCGATGCCACGACTTTTGCCATCATTGCTCCGGCAAATTGTATAAAAGACGTCAATGACAGTGTTGAAGACTTAGTGGATTACCAAATACTATTAAAAGAACTGATTCCACAAGGCGACACGACTCAATTTTATTTCGGACGACGTGTGATGAGTATGTTAGTGACTACTTTTCTTGGATTTGGTTTACCAGCAAATTCGTTGTGGACAATTTATAAACAGTACATGCAGCAAAGACATAGCAACCAAAACTTTATCTGCGCACGAAAAACGCATTATGTTAAAAGTGTTGCGAACAGTGATGAACCCGAGTTGTGTACCTCCGTGTGAAAAAGAGATTCGTCGTACTGTTTCCACACTTCATACTTACCAGGAAGTGTATATAGCCAGTTGGTTACACCAACAGACTTACGCCTGGAAGGATGTACGTGACTGAAAAAGTCTTAGCTTCGATGCTTGGATACAAGAGGTGGCTAATTATGCAAAAGACATTAGGTATGACTGATCAAAGAAAAAGATTTGACTTAGAAAGAGTAGGAGAAAAGCCAGAAGTGAAAGTGGAATTAACGCCTGTTTTAGAAACAGTGGAATAACAACCAGAAATAGAGGAAGAAATACTACGAGCCCACGAAAGTAGTAGTAGATTGTACACATAGAAAAGAATGAAGAAATGAGAGGTTAGGGCAGATGAATTTCACAGAGACTAGAAGGCCAGAGCGTTTGATCGAACACAAATACAAATTATTCGATGGTCCTGTAGAACGCATCGTGTGGTGTTACAAAGAGTGGCAATCGGCTAACATGTTACTCAAAGAAAGTCAAGGATAATCCATTTCGTTTGTAGAAGGAATTCCTCGCGAAGACGATGGGATCGTGTCTGACTCTAGGCAAACACATCACATCATCTTCGATGACATGTTAGGAGAAGACGAAGAACAAATGAAACTTTGGTTTACACGAAAAGGACACCATCGTTATACCAGTATTATTTACATTACTAAAGAAAAGATGTATTCCAACAAAGTAGAGCGCATCGCACCATCAGTTTCAGTGCATAGTATGTACTGTTGTTTAAAAAAGTCCAAGAGACAAATCTCAGGTGCAAGTGTTAACCAAACAGTTAGGACCATCTTGGCTCAATTATGTGTATGACGATGCCACTCAGTTGTCACATGCGTATTTACTCATTGATTTAAAATCTACCACTCTGGATTATTTGAGATTTCGTACAAACTTGTTTCAAGATTGGTGTCAAGAAGGAGGTCCTTTACACGTCACCTTGCTAGTTTTCGTCTGTCTAAACAAAACCATAAAAACATAATTGACTTCTTTTCTTTTTAACAGTATTCAACGTGATTTCGTTTCAATCTCATCCTCCTGCTAAATTGATTCGTGCACTGTATGCCATCAGTCGCAAAAACAATGCACCAGTACGTTCAAATTTGTTAGAAGCTAGTCTCAAAAAAGTATTAGTACATTTTACTTTGACAGCATGTACATTACTACAAGGTATCATTCACATACCACATCAAACAAAACGTTTTTTTTTTTTAAAAAGACAACATAAAGTAGCTGTGTCACAACTGGCTGATCCAAAAATGAATACGCAAAACCAAAAAAAAAAAATCATTTTGAAACTTGGTGGAAGTGAAACTTTAGGAGGTGTCATTATTCGTTCACTTTTTAAATGTGATTTTAATACCAAAGCGAAAATCCAAATCACATAAAAGACAGCAGAGCAAAAAGAAGAGATGTGGTGGTGCAGCAATTTTACACTCTAACAAAAAGAGGAAGAAAAGCCGAAAAAAAACTCCCAAGAAAGAAACATTTCCTGCAAGAAAGACAGGCACTGCAACTAGAATGCGCACGTACTCAAGAAAACCACGCACATTGACGATTTCTCCTGTCTCTTCTTCTTGTTCTGCGTTCATGATGATGCGCGCCAAACCTGATTGAAAACCAGTGTTTCCCAATTTCATGAAAAAAAGGGAAATCCATTTCGGAAGGAACTTCTATTTCTCCGGCAACAACGGCTTCTTCTACTGCTCTAACTGCTGCTGCTGCAGCCAAAAAGTGGCCTCTCCTAAGACAAAAGTCCAAGAGAGAACAGGCATGTTACAAAGTTTACTGGATTAGTTCAAACAAGAAATGGTACGATTTAGTCAGTTGAGAAAACCAGTAGTACCCAGAGTCAAGCTGATACGCCGTGGGGACAATCAGTGGAGATAAATTCTAGTATAAAAGAGGAAGAAGCGTTCGATATGATTCATTTCAGTTCTTTCCTCCTGCAACAAAGATGTCACCAAGTTTATACCATCATCATCATCGACCACGGCCAAAGCAAACCTTCATCAAAGAAACGGAAAAGGGACTCCCTCTTCGTTTGGCTCAACATTGGGATGTGTTGTCAGTACTGACCAAATCCAATGTTTCGACGCGAAAACAAATCATTTAAAAATCACCCAAAACAAAATCATAGATACATTGCGTGAATGAGGTTGAACATTTTCAGAGGAAAGGTGTCTTTTTCCAAGATACAGAAACAGCAGTTAGGTCGACATCATCACCTTCTTCGCCAAATTGTGAAAAAGAAAATACAATCCATCAAACAAAAAATGCTCGTTCAACGAGAAGGATTTCCACCCATACCAATATGACTATTGTTAAAAGTGGCTGCTCCTTTATTAGGATCGATTGCTGGACCTCTTGTAGGAGGAGTGCTTAGACGAGAAAGAAGAAGATAAACGGACATACTTTTCTGAAAAGACATCACACTTGTACCATTGGATCTTATGGAAGGAAGAAAATTAACTTTAGTTCCATCGTTGGTACGAACAACGGACACCCCATTTACCTCCTAATCCTAATCTCACTGAGATGTCACACTTACAACAAGAATTAAAATCGCTGATGGATCGAACAGATTTGTCAGAAACAAAAAAAAATCGCAAAGGTACGGACAATCATAGCAAGCTCTTCAATTGTTTTACCAGAAAGCTTTAGACGAGACAGCTAACCCTACTCTGAGAGATTTCAAGAATGCCATAAAAAAGAAACGAAGAAAAACAAAAAGCAAAAGAGACGATGACAGAAATAGCCAACATGATGTAAGAAGATAAAGAAACGAAAGAAGTGTTTCAAACTCCGTCTGCTCAAATACCTGGTATGACAGTCTCCTTGTTGACGCCTTCCCCAAATCCCAGACGAGAAGAAATGGGTCAAAAAGATGATGTCGACAATTCTTCAGCAAAATAAAAATGAAGAAAGCAAGACAGAAATGAGAAAGGAAATCAAGAAAAAAGTAACCAAACAGCCGATGATTACTCCTACTCATATTGCTCGTCAGACACGTCAAGTATTGTCGAAATCCAAAACAATACCACACAAACAATTAAAGAGCAGTATCGAACAGTGGGCGACTTATTGAGGAGCAGCACCAAAGCAGCAAACCAATTGGATACACTTCTAGCCAGCATTTACTAAACTCTTGCTCATGTTGATGGTTACGGAGGAATTCGGAAATTGTATCGTGCCGCTAAAAGGAAACTCAAACTTTTACTTCTGCAAGATGTGTAACAATGGTTACAAGAACAATCGACGTACACGTTACACAAACCCATTTGACAAAAATTTTCCAAAAGTCAATGGAAAATAGCAGACATTGATCATCAATGGCAAACAGATTTAGCAGATGTCTCTCGTTTGGCGTCGTACAATCGTGGCTACAAATATTTGTTTTGTGTCATTGGCGTATTTTCAAAATCAGTTTGGGTAGTTCCTTTGACTTCTAAAAGAAGTTCAGAGTTAGTGTGAGCTTTAAAACATGTTGTGAAACAAAGTGGCCGGCATCCTCTACGATGACAAACAGACAAAGGTACCGAATTTCTAAACCAATCTTTTCAAAAAGAAGTTAACAAAAGACACATTCATTTTTCACCACTGAAATTCATGAAACAAAAGCTAGAAGCGTGGAACGTTTTCAGGGAACTTTGAAAGAACGTATGTGAAAATATTTTACACCTCAGCACACTCTCAAATACATCGACTTGTTACTACGTCTAGTCAAAGTTTACCATCAATCGTATCGTCGAAGCATCAGATGTACACCAGAAGAATTGAAACATAAAAACGAAATGATGGTGTTTGATAAATTATTTGGAACGTCACAAACCAGAAAAAAAGAAAGAAATGTTAAACACTGTAGATTGGGTTCGCACTGGAAAAACAAAACGCACTTATGGATATTTATCGAACTCGACGACAGACTTGTTTGTCTCACTGGACAAGAGCGTGGACGTGATCCTCCTTCTATAAATTGGAAGATATGAACGGAGAAGTGTTAAAAGGAACTTTTAACTTGCCTGGGTTAAAACGAGTGACTAAGAAAGAAGACGACGTGTACGATATCGAAAAAATTTTTGATCGAAGAACACGTAAAGTGGGAAAATGTCGACTTCAAGAAGTGAAAGTTCGTTGGAAAAGATATCCACTAAGTTTTAATTCTTCGATTGCTGCTTCACAAGTCATCGACTATAAACAGAACTAGAAGTTACTACCATGCCGTTAAATACAGCTACATCTCTTTGTCAGAGTTCCTGTCTCCAAGAACTACAAAAACAACCCCTCGGGGTGTGTTATGGAGAACGTGTCCCTAAAAAGCAAATCGTCTTTTACTGCCGAATCTTTGTGGTGTATTGTGTCATCGTAGCTGCCATTGGGAATTTGAGTTTGCAACAAGGAAATAAACAAATATAAATTATTTTACTCAGCAGTTGTATTGATTAACTTCTTCCCAATCCCTCGTTGAAATATACCGACAGTAACAACAACAACGGTAGACTTGCCGCCAACGCCAGTCACCACTCTTTCAGTCACGCAAGCAGCCTTCTTTTAGAATATTTGGAAAATAATTCTTTGACAACGAGTAGCTCCTCGGACACCAGAACCATCAAACTATAAATAACCAATTGTATGTAATATTACCCATTGACAGTTCTATGGATATCTTCCCAACAACACCTTATGTTGTTTCACGGCCAAATTACCTCAATCCACAAAATTGGATCAGGAAGCTCATTGGGAAGTAGCTTGGGTAGAAATCATTCATCCTACTGAAGCTATCAATATCAACGGCGGTCAAAACACTTTTCTTAGATATTCTCAACGAACAAATTCAAGAACAGTTGGACAAAAATGATCCTGGCTGTGACGAATCGAAAAAGCCATCACCAACTAATCCTCAACTGAACATCAATACCATGAGAATTCCTACAGGATATTATGTTAATGCTCGACATCTCGTCGTTACGATTTCACCTATTTTCAACCATTAGTTTGGCAAAGCACTTGAGAAAATCCGCCGAGGTGTACAGATTGAATACCTTGCCATTGTTCATCGTCTTAAAACGGATTTTCTAACGACAAAACGGTGCCCATTAATTGTTGTCCCTGTTTGTTTTCTACTCTCGTTCCTATACAAGAAATTCACAATAACGATCGATTCTACAAGTATTTTTGCTTCCCTATTCGAATTCAACGAAGGACTAAATTTGATGTTTGTGTACTCGGGTGTCGTCGAGAACAACAGCATGGGAAACACAGCCGCTCCGTTGCTGAGAGTCATTCTTTTCAAAGTGGATTCTGCCATAGATGCTTACGATGCAGGAGAAAACACGTATCACGTTCAGCGAGAATTTGTACATCCTCATTACCTTCCTCTCAGTAAATAGTATTTTGACAGTGTCAATATTAGTATAAGAAGAGATCTTGGATACAATATTCTATTCTCGAAAAGAAAAGTCACGGTGAAGCTGCATTTTCTAAAACGATTCTTCAGTAAATTGCAACAGATGTACACTGTGTACCAAGGAGTCGCTCAATAACAAGGACATGGTTTACGAGATATGTTAAAATCAGCTTTTCGTACGGTAGAATCGATCTTCAAACCGATCGTGACTCGAGGATTGCATGCTTTAAAAGACTCAGCAGCTTTGGCGCAAGGAAAAGAATGTCTCCAAAACGTATTCATTGACAAACAGCTCCTAAAGAAGATTTCATCAAAGCAGAAAAACAGATTTTGCTTCAAACTGGAAAAGACCTCCTCGGGCGCCAGAATACCCCAATAAATATCCCTTCACACTTTTGGCCAAGGCATTACTTCCTCCACTACGCCACAACAAGGACAAGGCAGAAAGAGACGACAAAAACCTTTCAGACCTCCTGGACACATTCAGAAAAGTACAAGAAAAGAAGAACAACAGCTGTCAGAGAATTGGACGTTTTTTTACTACTAACTGAAAAAAAGAAAAATGATGCACCGAGATTCTTGCGAATGTTCCAAGTCAGAACTTGATCTGTTTGCCATGCCACCGACAATGATAACAATGCAAGAATCCCAATGAGTAGAATTTGATCCTGTGTCGTCCTTGGCCAACTCAGCACCTATCGAATTTGAAATCAAAGGACAAACCGAAGATTACATCGATCTGAATAACAATTACTTGTACCTGAAAGTCAAAGTTCTCAAAATCGAAAGCAACAATCAAAGCGCCGATGCCAGAGAGGATCCCGTCAACAATTTAATGCATTTATTGTTCAGCGAAGTGGATTTGTACTTGAATAACAAACTGGTCAGCAGCAGGGTGCACCTGCAAAAAATAGTGACGTACGGAAATGAAGCCAAGAACACACATTTGGATGCTTCTGTGGTATGGAAAAACTACCGTTGAAAGAAAATCAAACAAGGACGTGGTTTAGAAATGACGGATCGCTTGCATTTGGACATGTAATTGCGAGAAAAGTATATGTTGAATAGAGTGGATGTACGCCTGAAACAGAATGGAAGTAGTACCGTGTTCGATTAGATGGCCAATGCTAACGAGTATAAAACGAGCATCGAAGAAGCCAACTTTTCTTTGCGACATATGGAGGTCTTACCTAAAGTGGGAAACTACAGTAAGTCAAACTTTGAGCAGAACGACAAGTGGAAGTCAAAACCTTCGCCATTGCCTCTGGACTCCGAGCCAAGATCGAAGATCATGTTTTCCAAGGACAGCTACCAAAACTTTTGTTCATCTGTACCGTCAGCAATGCGGCCCTTAAAGGAGCTATCGATCAAACTCTTTTTGAGTTGCAGCACTTGTGCATGTCCAAGATAGAAGTCACTCGTTATGACCAGGTGTTGCGTAGCAGACCTTTGGAACTTAACTTTGCCCAGAACAATTATTTGAGATCTTACTTAACACTGTTTGAAGTCACAGGACAGTTAGGTATCAACAGCAGCCACTGAATTTCGTACGACGATTATGCAGGAGGATATACTTTATGGGACTTTGATTTCACTCCAGACCAAGGCTACAACGAGGGACATTTCCACCCTATAAAATCGGGCCAACTTCTTTTGGACTTTAATTTACAGTAGCTCTGACGAACACAGTGAACGTCATCTTATATGCAGAATTCGACAATACTATGGAAATCAACAGTTTGAGACAAGTGATCCTAGACTATTAGAAGAAACAAAGATGGAACACGAACCTATGGAGATTGGCGAAGAGGATGTTTTCTATCCAGAACAACAACAGTGGTCACAGACCAAAAGTGAAGAAGACAAAAGAAGACAAAAATACAGTCATGATGTCAAGATGGCAAGAACAAGAAGAAAAATTAGTTTCCTGTTTTGCTCGTGACTTGGCTGAAAAAATTACAGGTCTAGCTATAGAACATTGTCATGGTTGTCAAATCGATCATCCAAGTCAGAAACAGCACAACAAATGTTTGATGATGAGTTCAGAAGTCAAGTAGGAAGAGTATCTGGAAGATGCATCGGCCCTCATTTCAGAAGAGAAGACTTTGAACAAGTTGTATAAAAACTTGCATGACTATTCCTCACCTCCATTGATTTCTCTGGAGACAAAACGCATCGAAGCTCTCTTGCAACAGAGTACAGAGACTACCCGTTCATGGACTTACTTGACAGATATTTTAAATAAAAAAGTCATGTGTGAACTGATAATTTATTATTACTTGTGAAAAAAAGAAATATGGAAACCTGGGAACTTCATTATCTTCCGACTCACCGTTCGTACACTGCTCCTTGGAATCCAGCGGTGTTTCGAGATCGAAAACCTAAAGATGTTCAAACCTGTGTCATTAACACAGACTTCGGTCATTGTCCATGAACCTATTGGGTAGCCGTCTACTTTTCCAGCGATCACAGTGTGGAATATTTTGATTCTTATGGATTACCTTCTCTGGAAGACGACATCATCGATTTTATGAGACAAAATGCTGTATCTACTAAATTTAATAATGTAATATTACAAGGATCAGATTCCATTGTGTGTGGACAATATTATGATTATTTTCTTCATCAACACAGTCTTGGATTTCCCTTAGAACATTTAGCTACTTGTTTTGATAGTGAGTACTCTAGAAACGATGATAAAATATAAAGGTGATTTTGTGAACATTATGGCTATATGTTTTCTTTAGCTCAGAAACGTAGTGTGCGTCGATGGCAAAATAACACATTAGTAGATGACCATTGGAAGTCAAGTCTGACTCCACAACTTAGTCAACTTTGTAAATACGTTCATGTTTAATTTGTCAGTTTTTATTCATGTTTGAGTTAGAGAAGCTTCTTATTATTATTAAAAATTGTTTAGTTTTTGCCCCACCAATTGTGCTGACATCCTCTTTCATTCTTTCTGTCAATCTTTGTAAAAAAACAAGAATTTTTTCTTTCACGTCCGCGTACCGAATCGGAGTTTTTTGTTCCTTAACGTCCTTGCTTCTACCATATAAAGCGGTGCGTTCACCACTCTTGCCACTCATCGTCGACCAAGCAAACTCATAATAAATTGAGCGAAATATTAGGAAGTTACCCTATGCCATCGTGCACATGAACACGATAAGGAACCATCTCATTGAGTGGAAAATGGAGAAGAAGATCACCATTTTCCTCAAAATAGCCCAAGACCTTGTGGAACAAGTCCTGCTTGAGGAGATAAGAACATAACAGCTGAAAAGGGAAAAGAAACAGCAGGAGCAAAAGGGAGAAGAGGTGGAAGAATGGAAGATGGAGACAGATGAGGCCCCTATCTCCTACAGGAAGAGAATACCCTGCGCTGTAGTGAAGCCCATGGCGAGACCTACCCGTCATAAATATCGTCGACGTTAACATCTCAACAGTCCAGGACGACAACCAAACGGCCCTTTTCAGGGCCATCCACATCTCTTAGAAAAGAGATGATACTAAACATTAATTGCCAGTTTTTGTTTATGTGTTTGTGTATGTCTATGTCTTCCACATAGAACAAAACTTAAACCCCTTCTACCTCTGTGTAATAGTGTATTTGTGGGTATAGTCTGTCTGTATAAACACCAAAACCCTTGTTTCATGTTAAACCTATGTGAAAAATAAGAAGGATAGTATATTTTAGATCTGCGCAATTTCTGTTGATTTTGCATTCTGTACTACATCATATTTTCCTCCACGCCAGCGTATCGAATCGGAGGGGTGTTTTCCTTCACGGCCGCGCTTAAAGCGTTATAAAGCGGTGCGCTATCCAGTTTTGCCGTTCATCGTCGACTCGTTCGCAAAGATGAATGGCTAGCCAGCACTGCAGAGTTGGAAAATGAATGGAAGCAAGTTTGATGGAGAGAGTAGAGGACCTCCTGGGTCGGGTGGAGGAAATAAAGTGTTACCCCCACAAGCAGCATTTAAAGAGGGAGACGACCTTTTTACGAATAGCAAAGGAGTTCGTCAGAGAAGTGATGGAAGAAGAAGTGGCGAAGATCAAAGCGGATGGGAAGAGGGCAAAAGAGCGGGAGAGGAGAGAGAAGGAATTCCCACACCTCAGTGCCCACTGGATGAGGGTCCAGGAGAAAATAAGGCAGAGGGGGATAAAGACTGGACCCCTGATTAGAAGGTGAAGACGATTGTGAGAAGGAGCCAACGAGCTTCCTTTTAGGCTGACTGTCTCCGTCAGAAGCTAGAAAGAATGCTTGGACAAGATGTGTCATTGTTGTCGAGCCGGATCAGAGAGGTGCAGTTCTCCTTGATATCAATAAACATTCATGATCCAGGACAATACCCAATGGCCCTTTCACGGGCACTCAAATCTCTAGAAAAGAGAGATACTACTCATTGCCAAAATATGTGTTTGTATGTTGGGTTGGTGTGTGACTATGTCTATGTTCACAACCCAACTGAAACTTAAAACCCCTTACCCCTCTGGTTTGTTTGTGTGTGTGTGTGTGTGTGTGTGTGTGTGTGTGTGTGTGTGTGTGTGTGTGTGTTTGTGTGTGTGTGTGTGTGTGTGTGTGTAATATTATGTTTTGTGGGTATAGTGTGTATATAGACACTACCTACCCTACTTTTGCTTATGTGTGAGAGTTGGTTTGTATGTATGTCACTATAGTGTGTGTATAAACACTGCTACCATTTTCGTTGGATAGTCGGGGTTGGGGGGGGTTGGGATTGGATAGTATATCAAAAAGTGTGTGCTCGATATATATCACAAAGTGTGTGCTCGATAGTAATCAAAAAGTGTGTGTTGGAAAGCATATAAAAATAGGTGCTGGATAGTGATCAAGAAGTGGTGTGCTGGATAGTATATCAAAAAGTCGGGTGTTGGATAGTAATCAAAAAGTGGTGTGTTGGATAGTATCTTAAATGTTTAACATTACATTTCCCTTAAGGGACTGGAGTGCCACTTAATGTAAACCTTAAGCGGCAGTCTGGCCCCATCATATTAAACCTATGGACATTTTTAACATTACCATTCCCATAGGGGTCCAGAGTGCTGCTTAATGTTAAACCTATGGACATTTTTTAACATTACAATTCCCATAAGGGGCCAGAATACCGCCTAATATAAATCTACGGCGAGATGTTAATTCCACTAAGGGGCCCAAGTGCCACATATTACTACTTATATGCGAATGCAGTGCCTCGCCATCGCAAATCCTAACGATTTTTATTGTATATTCCAATCCTCCCTCTGTAACACCCCCTTCCAGTACCTACTCACTACCCCAACCCCAGACGGTGAGAGTATGTTTGTATGTATGTAACTCAGGGGTTATTTTTGAATGTATATATACAGTTTGTTCAGAAAATATTTGAAAATGACATTGTAATACACATTTATGTACATCTGACCTTTGACCCCTCGCAGGAACCCCAGGAGTGTGAGCCAATGATGCCCCGGCAGATAGTTACTCTATGGGCAACATAACAGGTTTGTGAATTAATTCCCCCAAGCGGTTTAGGAGGAGTTGTGGTGACGGACAGACGGACAGAGCAGGATGTCCCAATATTCCCGCTCAAGCGTGGGGATAATAATGTGTCTATTTTAATTCATGTGTGTAAGAGTAAAAAAATGCAAATTTGTGACTTTTGTGTGTTTTAAGTCGTTAGAAAAAGCTCTGAATAGCTTATGTTCCATAGTTTCAAAATGCACCCGACTTTCCATTCGATTTCATAACGTCTTCTGTTAACAGTTCAAAGTTCAAAACTAAAAGTTCAAAATTCAAAATCACCAGTCACGAAGGAGGTTAGTTTTCTTCAAACACACCTCCCCTCCCCGACTTCTCCGAAGTGTTACAAAAAATGAGAATTTTTGTATAATACGCCCCTTCACGAAAAGATGATAATTCATCTCATACACTGGTGTTATTTGGCGTTTATATTTTATGATTACTTACCCAAGCTCCATGCGAAACTAAGAAGCAATATCCTCTCAATCATTTTTTTCAAGGAAAAGTTTTTAACTGTTTGTTGTCAACACTCTTTGAAATTGTCACTTTAGCGTCCACTTGTAGGACTTTGTTCCTGTTTGAATCGAAACTTTACTAATCGAGCGCTGACAGCAATTACAGTAATTATTGTAAAAATTGTAACCTCTCGCTCGTCATGGAGATCCGGTGCGAATTAAGTCAGTCACACAGTGTGTACGCATGGATGGATTTGATGAATACAGAAAGAGTTAGGGAGCTAAATATGTATATGTATATATATATATATATATATATATATATATATATATATATATATATATATATATATATATATATATATATATATATATATATCACATTAGGGAATGTGGGTCAGAGAGAAATCATGACCAGTATTCAAAAAGTAAGTTTCTCTCAGACATGTCGGACTATATATTGAAATTCAGACCATCACAATCGCAATTGCCTCCGAACATTTACACACCTAGGCTATACCTTTAATAACAACAACAACAACAATAATAATAATAATAATAATAATAATAATAATAATAATAATGATAGACACACCACACGAGCAGACCCATACTTGTCTGGGCAGGACTCAAACACGCACCCTTCTTGTCTCGAGTGAGGCACGCTAACAACTGAGCTACTAATCGATTTTACAACTAAAAGAAGTTTTAAATTCCGACTTGACTCGCTGAGACTGATCGGAAAACGTAAAGAGAAATATTAGAATATTTACTGTATGCTGCTAAAAATAAACCTTTGCGACATAATGCAGTAATGTCTCAAAATACCATCTTTCTTTTCCGGGAACACAGCAGTCTAACAGCTCTTGTATTTCCAATTCCTGATTTAAGTTCGTACGTTGTTTTTTTTTTTTTTTTGTGATTTTTAATGTCTACTACAAATATATTCCAGGATATGTACTTCCACATCGGTTTCTATTTACACAACACAAAAGCAGTCGTAAGAAAATGCACACTTTCTTTCCTAAGTCAGAAAATAAGCTACATACATGACTAGCCCATTGACACTACATATCACTAAATCCTTGTGTAAATGTGTGATAAACAAATAACGTGCGCAAACTTTATTTTCAAATCTTATGTTTTATTAAACAAAATGCCTGCCTCTCTTGACACAGATTGATGTCGTACTCTTCTTTGTTGTTATTACTGTTGTTGTTGCTTCTGATGGTGTAGTGGTGGTTATGGTGACGACAACGACGATGATGATAATGATATCCTTTTTGAGGGGTTATTTTGTTGGGCCTGTTTTCAATTATTCTTTCTTTCTTTCAACGATGTGCCGTATGCATTTAATTCCTCCCCTCCCTTATTAACATGACTGTAATCGTCATATTGTCGCCATGTCTATGTAAATATTAAAGTCCACTCGTACCTGATACGACAGATAACACTCCCCTTTCTCATTATCAACTGTCAGATGATAATGAGTGATTTCTCAACAACGCTAACATGTAAACGTAAAATGAGTTCCTCTCAGTTACATGCACACCAGGATGAGTAAGTATATCCTCTTAAAAACGAAATTTGCGCATAGGACCCAATTTACTTTGCCAGAATCATATCTAAAAGTTGCGGAATTGTTTAAAACCAGGTAACAATATCAAACTTAATGTGAACTTCGAAATATTTTATGAACAACTTTAACCTGACTGTAACAATCTGCTTGAAAATGTAGATAATGCGACCCGCTACCTAAATAAACATTTAGTAAAATTATATATTCTTAGTTTGACGGGGATATTTTTAACACCTAGGTGTCATGAAGAAGAAAAAAACATGTAAAAATGAGATCTTTATTTTTGAAACAAAACAGCACAAATTGACTAAATATTTCAGTCCATTTGCAATGAAAATGCTTTCTTCCCTTTCCACTAAACTGTTGGGAATAATTTCACGATCCATCCCAAAATCCATCTGTTTGCCTGTCTGTCCGTCTTCATATATGTCCCTCTAGCATCGACATCATTCATGAAAAACAGAATTACTGTCATCGGTCTAAATCTGCATTCATTTTAAAGGAATATTATAATTTTGAAACAAAAATTAAATTTAGGAAATTATCTGGTCAAAATCTACACGACTAAAGCAATGTTTTTATTCCAGATTAATAACAAAAGTAATTTGAAATAGCCAAGCACTTGTAACAACAGCTCTGATAGGAAAGTTTGGGGATTGAAGTCACAAAAACTTATATTTCGGGCTCTCCCATTATTTGGAAATCAAAAACTGGCAAGTATAATCTCGTCGTCAAATATACCAGTTATACAGTGCGAAAACTAATCTTTGCCAAGAAGAAAAAAAAGCTATAAAAAAAAAAGTTAGAAGATCTTCATTGCTGAGGATCTGACGGGATACCGACACAAGAAGATCAAGTCAGAAAAAGGGCAAAACATAGATTCTTTCTGGACGAGCGAGAGAATAGTATTTTATAAAAGGAACAAAACCGGTAAGAAAAGTTCTTGAAGTCAAAGGAAGAGCTTGATGGAGATCCCCTGGCCTATATTTTGGAACAGGAATAAAAACAGAAGTATCAACAATCAGATGCTCTCGATGATTTTGATGAGTCATAAACCTTAAACCCCTGACACCTCACTTGTTTATTCTCAATATACTTGATAGGCATCAATTTATTAGCCCAGTTATACCACAGCATAGTCATCAATGTACTAGCCCAGTTATAACACAGCACAAATTAGTTTTTAAAGTACACACACGTGCGACCTACCAACAATTATAACATTGTTTAGCATGCTGATTGTACGATGTCGTATAGCATCGTAATATTAAAGTCATGAAATGCTACTAATTATTTGGGATGAAAAAAGTAACATGGTTGAAGTTCATAATTATTTTTGTTTGTTTATTTTTGCTCTCAATTGCACACGAGCTTTTAAGTTTCATGCAATCGATTTTTTTAACTATTAAACAATATTTTTAGTCACAAACATAAATATAATCTTTGGGTATTAGTTGGTGAAGGAATGGATGGATAAATTGACGTATGGATGGACTAACTATGCAGGTATTGAAGGATTGATGGATTGATTGATTGATGGATGGATGGATGAATTGATAAATATTTGAATTTGAATCGATAGATGGCTGGATGGATGGTTTGACGGATAGATAGACAGATAGACAGTGCTTCGCACGAACATAGATTATTTATTTATTTGTGAATAAAACGGGCACGGGTAGATATATATATATATATATATATATATATATATATATATATATATATATATATATATGTGTGTGTGTGTGTGTGTGTGTGTGTGTGTGTGTGTGTGTGTGTGTGTGTGTATTGTGTGATATCTCTAGAGAAGTATTGTGTGATGTGTATATCTCTAGAGGAAATTATACTCAGGATGTTGATGTTGTATATGTATATTATTTGTTTTTATTATCTTTTTCTCCTTCTTTGTGGCTTATATAAATGAAATGTAAAAGACATTCCTTTTTTGCATTCCATGGTATATGATACTGTTCTAATGATATATTGCTATTATTCCATTTTTTACGATATACGTGTTGTACTTTTATTTGGTTTCACATCAACACGTAATGTTATATTTGGACTCGATAACATGCATATATGTTTCTTCCTTTTTCTTCATACATCTTCTTTCTCATCTTTATCTGCTTTCTCTCCCATGAACTCAGGAGAGACAACCTGACTTTATTTTTGTTTATGCATACTGTATTATCTCCTGCTATTCTCTTGTGTTATCTCCTGCTCCTATTGGACAAGAATAATACTCATTTTACGTAAAGTATGTTTTCGCCGTAGTTTTAAATGAATGAATGTATAATTTTACACGGAATGAGCATATATATTGATCTTTTCTGAGCTAGGAGTGTTCCAAAAAACAAGAGTTTGAGATGCATAAAATGTCCTGTTCACTAATCTTTTATTATGTATCGATATGTCTTTGTGATGATAATCTGTTAGCGTGATATATTAACTTGAATATAAGAACATTAACTAGTAGTTCTGGTTCGGATACATATTTCTTTGAATACGTTAGCTCTACTGATTTTTGAAAATAGTATTTAGATAGTGCATGATATAGAAAACGAAATAAATTATTTCGATATTATTGTGCTAACGAAATCGCACCTTGACTCAGATGTGTCTCGTCATGACTTGATTCTGTCAGGTGAATATACACCAATCCGATACTAGAGTAACAGATATGGAGTGGAAGTTATGGCCTACATAACAGAGAAGATTCTCTATACTAACTGTCCTGCATTTGATTATGGAAATATTGATACCTCAATATGTTGAAATGTAAGTTACAGGTAGACTTTTTCTTCTCATAACAACTTACCCATCTGAGAACCAAAAGATGGTTTCAACAACTCCATCGAACAGGCCCTAAATGTGCGGGAAAATAGTATTATTCCCAGTGATTTAAATGAGTACCTAATTGATAATCGTTTACATGATCTGACTGACATAAGAGTCAAAGATAATATGACGAATATCATAGATGAATCCACGTGTGACAGCACTTCTGCAACACTCCTTGATCGTATAATCGTTTGAAATACCTTTTCTACAGTTTTGTACTCTGCACTGGGTTTGATTTTTGTCCAGTGCTTTACCAAACTGATCGTTGAAAAGATTATACTGTAGTTTGCAGTTCTTAGAGATGAACTCGTAGAAAGTGATGCACTGTTTAACGGCATGTTTGTGACTGCTACTTCTTTTTATGGGCAATGACTTGTGAAGCTGTAATCCAAGAATCCAAGCTGGGCGGATATCCTTCCCAACGGACTTTAACTCCTTGGATACGATGTTTTCGCTCTTTACGTGTTCTTCCACCTGTTACGGAATTATGTATTATTTCGTTTTTAAATAATGGTATAGTTTTATGATCTCTGCATAATAGTCTAACAGCTGTCGTCTTGCAGAAAGTACATATACGGTATTTCAATGTGACTCAGTACATTGGACTTGCGAAATATTGTCGCTTGTATCATTAGTATATCACGTGATTTAGCGCGTGAGAGTTGAACTTCTGACCTAGATTCTATGATTCCATTAAGAGTCAATACTTTATTGACTGCAAAAAACGTTAGTGCATAGGTACTTTAGCGGTGTAACGCAGTTTATGATTGGTTCGGAGATGGTTGTAATCTAGAAGGATTAAATTGTTTTTAAGTCACAATACAGTTTAAATTGGTTTTTCTTTATTCTGTTTTGTGCAGTCAGAAGCTATATAATAGGATGTATTGCTGTGTTTATTCATTCGTTCATAGTTAGTTCAGCCTGAGAGGTCATAAACAAGATTGGTTCACTTTGTGTGTGGATATTCTATTTCAGTTATATATATATATATATATATATATATATATATATATATATATATATATATATATATATATATATATATATATATATATATATATATATATATATATATATATATATATATATATATTAATACAGTACATTTAGGATTTAGTGCTGTTTCTTAAACTTTAATAATTATACAGCTCCGTGGAATTATCGGAAAAATTTCTAGAACTTGTGATATTCCATATTCACAAGGACTATTTGGAATTTATAACAATTGTATATAACCGATTCTTGTTAGTACATCAGTACAGTGAATTTTTCATTCGGAACCTACTTCATTCGGAATATTTGGATTAACTTCCGGATCAGTGAACTTTAGAACAATTTAGGACTTTTAAGAATATTCTATACTGTAAGTTATTTTTAATTCTTTCACTTTGATTGTTTGTTGAAATATTTTAATATTTTAGGAAATTAAATATTTGTATTTTAAATCTTGAAAGCTTGTTTGAGTCTTTTCTTTTGTTACATTTACCCCTAGTCGTAACACACCAAAAATGCTTTCGTTATCGTACGCGTTGTCGTCTTTGTTAGTGTTGTGCGTCATGCAGACGTTGACTTTTGAGTTTGGTTTTGGCTGCACGATACAACTTTTTGATTCCTCCGTAGCTAGCTGCATGACCAGAATTGTAGTGCCATCGTTATAAGCATAATTCAGCTAAGGCGTTCCTAATTTTTTAGCCAACACTTGAACTTAAGATTTATCAAACAAAACTACATAATGATCATTGAGACTGATGGTGCGATGCGCTTTACTTTGTTGATATAAATTTTTAGTAATGTAAATAATACTGGCATTACGATGATGTCCTTTTCGTATAAACCAAAATTGAATATCATCTTCATCTTCTCGTAACATGTCATCGAAAATTACGAAATGCGTTTGACTAGAGTGAAACAGGATCCCATTGTCTTCGCGAGGAATTCCTTCTATAAACGAAATGTATTCTCCTTGACTTTATTTGAGTAACGTGTGAGACGATTGCCACTCTTTGTAACACCACACGATACATTGTGCAGGACAATCGAGCAAAAATGACTTATGTTCAAGCACATGTTTGACGAGTTCGGTTTTGCCTGAACCACTTGATCTGGCAATTAGCATGTTAAAGGGATGGCGAAGATACAGTGCCTCCCAATTTTGACGAACTGACATTTCGTCATTCACTTTGAGAACGGAGGATGCAGTTATAATTCTCAGTAAAATTCTGAGACAGTCACCAAGAACACAAGACATTTTATACATGTTTAATAGATTTTCATGGTAGAACAAACATGTTCACATTTCAAAACAAAAATTTCATGTTTTCTTTCTTTCAACAGTCACACACGTCTTTGGCATATTCAACGACCTCTTGTTTTCAAGCGTTGAATCCAAGACTTTACCAGTCACGTACATCCTTCCAGTCGTAAATCTGTTGGTATACGTAACTAGCTACACACTCTTGGTAAGTATGAAAAGTAGATAAAGTACGACCGATTTCTTCTTCACATAGAGATAGATTTGTATTCATCACTAATCGTTGCACTTTTAACACGGTGAGTTTTCGTGCACAGATAAAGTTGTGGCTGTCTTTGCATGCACTTGTGTTCAATTTGCCACAGAATATCTGTGGTAAACGAAATCCGAAAAATTCAATCATTAACACACATAGGACACCTCATCAGCAGGGCAACTACGATTCCTCTTCTCAACTAAAATATCCAAGTGGACTCATATTCTGCACCCACCAATTGAACGTAACGACAGCGTGGAAACCACCTGGAATGGTCAAGATAAGCTATGTGTTCATACTCTCATTCGTGGAGTTTTATACCACAACTGAAACACTGTATTTGGTCTCCTTGACCCAAATAGACAAATCTTGCTCTCGCTAAAAATTTGTGAGTGGGTCCTGCCAGATATTTGGGTCATCTCTCATTGAACGCGTGGAATCAACTGGTAAAATCTTCATAGCCAGGCAAAGCCACGGGAAACAAGTATTTTTTTGTATGGGTGACAAGAATGACTTGTGAGTGTTTGGATGACGATCCACATAAACGACACGGATAACGGAGAGAGGCCCTGCAAAGCTGAGAATAGTGTAGTCGGGATGTTCTTCGGTCAACGCTCCTAACCGTCCGTCTTCAATCCGAGGGTGATAGCATCCGAACGATCGATATACATGCAACTATCGGTGTCAAAGTTAAGGACGCGGTCTCCATAAGGTTGCAACGCCAAATACAATTTTAAACGAGCATGGGTGTCACGAAAGCAGCAATGATGACATTGCCAAACTCGTCAGGAGGAACAAACTCCATGACCTCTTAGTAATTCACCAAGATCAAATCTTCGCGTATTATTTCTACGTGTTTAATAAATTTTCCTTTATCGTCGATGAGCTGAAAGTATTGACTTGGATCTACCAAGTATTCGGTCTATGCCAATATCGGATGTTGAGATCGTTTCACCCACAACAATTCAGCATGACTTCTGTTATACATATTCCAAAGTGATGCCTTCTAAGAATCGGTACTGTTGTTTTAATTTTTTTCTGGAGTTTTACATCCATATGAGATAGCCGCTGGCTTCTTGTTTTAATTTCGGAAACTCTTTGACGTAGACGGCAAAAATGCCTGGGTTCGAATCATTGTCCTGTTGGTATTGTTCTGTGGTAAGAAAGTGCCAAAGTTCGTACACTTGTAACAATCGGGATCCACGATCGAGTGCATGAAATAATTCGACACTCACCCACGTTCAAAACGCGTTCGTGGTCATCGTGGCAACAAGGTTGGTTCCGACTACACGTTTCAGCACATGCACGACATAAAGGAACATCAGTTTTCTGTGGCAATGATGAGGTCAACACTGTAGTGTATAAGTTCATCGGTGGAAGAATTTTACATTTGATCAAACCTTCGTATTGACAAATGTGTTCGACGTCGATGTGTTTGGTCACATTTCATTGTGACCGGTAGGAAATCGAGCATGTTTACACACCCAAGAATACAATGAACACACATTATTGCATTTGATTTGTTCTCCTTGAGATTCGTCGGCTTTGTACAGCAAGCGTGAATTATTGGTTCGGCCTCCAAACAAGCTGTCATCGAATTCAAAGGTTCGATGTCGACAACATCGTTGTCTTCGACGATGCGTCAAAATTCTGAATCTGTTTTGAAACGTCGATCGTAGTCGTGTTTCCTTATTTCTAAAACTTCATATCCTTGACTTTCCAAACTCTGTATGGCGTCGTGGGTTTTCTAAATCCCAGTCATCCACGAAATAAGATCGAATCTTTTTTTCTACACCATTTCTAGCATGTTCTATCCACTTTTCTTGACTTCCCCACGCAGGTAGCCAATGTAAAACTTTGGCTGAATATCAACGCCTGACACATTTATAGGACTGAGATTGTATGATGGCCTGTTGTTCTCGGGCATAAGCTTCTTTAGGTACACTAATCGACACGCTTTGGCATTTGCAGAAGCGTATTTCAAGGGATCGATACCTCCGTGATCCATAAATAACTGTCGAAATTTTCCACAATACGTCGTAAAATGTCCACATCGGATCGACAATATTTCAACATCTCTTCTTGAAAATCAAAAGGGTCTGAAGAGTAAAGTTGGGACCAGGCGTAGAAAGCTCTCGTTGTTCTGTTCGCAAACTATCGGGGTCATTCCAAACGTTTGAGACATTCTACTCAAAGGCATGACCAATTAAGTCATGGAATCTTTGAACTGTACTTTTTCCATTTTCATGTAAATGATTTTGACTCCATTCATGGTTACTTTTAGAAATTCGGTGTCTTGTGCTGAAACATATTTCACAAATATTGTCCGTCGTATCCCGAGAACATGTAAGCAATGTCTCTTGCGCATTCATGACACTTCCCGTAATGATTCAACTCCTCTTCGTCCGTGGTCTCTAAAACCCACTCAGCAAAATCAAAACGGTATGAGAGTCACGAAATATCTTTTCACGTCCCCCTAGAATTACGCTACAATTCCGAGAGTGATAAAATAAAAGTTCCTTAATACAGTTGCTGCTAGAGCGATGAGACGCCACAAAAGTTAGGAATGTGAATTCCAGTTTCATCAGAACATTCAAAGTATAAAAAAATCGTTTCTTTTTCTTGTTTAGG
Source organism: Margaritifera margaritifera (assembly GCA_029931535.1). NCBI lineage: Eukaryota > Metazoa > Mollusca > Bivalvia > Unionida > Margaritiferidae > Margaritifera > Margaritifera margaritifera. The sequence goes on along the minus strand of JAQPZY010000781.1, from coordinate 148,108 downwards.
TCAGTTAATAATTCGTTCGATTCTTTGTCATATCTTTGAATATAACATTGATGATCCAAGTCGACGAATTCATTTCTTTAATGCACAAACGTGAGGCTTTTTCTAATTGGTACGAACATTGGGCCAACAGGTGGGACACACTGTCATTAATTTGCCAGCACTTTTCTGTTGTTGGGCTTGTTTCATGTGATGTCGCTCGTAACATGCTGAACTCACAAATGTTTGTCTGCAGATAGAGCATGGAATCCTTTGTTGTCCTTCAGCAATACAAGGTATTGACGCCGCTAAACAGCCACGATGTCTTTAGCGACAATGAATATGTTGCTCCTGATTGCAAAATCTTTGGTCACAGTTGTCACAATAAGATGCGTATCCAAGAAATCCTGTGATACTATTAATAGCATCGAAATGGTTCTGGTGATGATAGCTATGAATGTATTTTCCGTCTGGAAAGTTAGGTCCTCGAAACACGAGATCTCCACGAACGACTTGAGGGTATATTTTCAACGGATAACGAGGGGCGACACGTTTTAAAGTGTTGCATTTCAGGAACTCCACACACGGTCTCTTTTGAAATTCCTGTTTGTTCCAAAAGAGTTTAGGCATTCCTTTGGCGGTCATGGTATGGTGGTTGACTATCACCAACACACCAATTAAAGACGCTAGGGGTCTATAGGATGCTGTCATAAACTATGGGCCGCAAAGGAACTCAGTTATGCCCTTACACCGCACACACCCCTGCGGGAAGAAGTGCTTTAATACTTACTGCGCCTTTCGCGCCCAGATATACAAAGACGGTATCTGATTCCTGACCTGTTGAAAGTATATCTTCATCCCAGCCTACGTATCACCCACCCTCATTGAGCTGATCCTTAAGGCCATAGCTAAAATTTAAGAGCAATTGGAAAAGTTTACCAACAAAGACTCAAGCTGTTGGCTTGTCAGAGGCGACGAGCTGAAGCTATACATTTCGTAGAACCGTCCGTTTGGAGCCAAAGAGCACATACCAGACCCCAGTGGATCCCCAAGAGATCCGTCGTCAACGATGTTTGAATGGGCTATCCTTTCTGCCCTTTACGCTGCTGATGACTACACGAAACGCACCAGCAATTACAGTAAGTATTTGGGGACGCTACGATTTGACAAGCTTAAGTTTCCGATTAAGGTCTCTGACATTGGCAAGTTTGAGAACCTTAACCCTACCATCGTCGTCAACGTCTTTTGCTGGGAGTACACCCTCTACCCCATACGTTTATCCGATAAAGCTCTGGATAAATCCGTCAAGCTGCTGATGCTGTCACAAGATAATAAGCAGCATTATGTGTGGATTAAAGACCTCTCCCGGATGGTTATAACAGTAACAAAAATGAGAATAAAAAGCACGTATGCAGTCGATGCCTCCACGTCTTCTCAAAAATTGACCTTTTGGGTTGCACGTTAAAAACTGTAGCAGCATTGGCTACAAGCCACAGAGGACCTTCTTACCAGAGCCAGGAAAAAACAAGCTTTACTTTAAGCACCTCTTGAAATCAGATGACCATACCCTACGTTATCTATGCTAACCTCGAGGCCCTTAACGTGCCAGCAAAACTGGAAGAGATCGAACCCACCTATAGCGATACCTATGATACCTCCAGCCAGCCTCCATGCGGCTTTGGTACGTCATTAAACGATGTGACGGTAAAACCAAAACCCCAGTCGTACACAGTGGGAAAGACGCTTTAGTCCAACTTATTAAAAGCCTGGAGAAAGAAATGGTTAGCCTCCGAGAGGAATTAACCCACTCTCCCCCTTTAGTGATGATTCCTCCCAACACAGCTGCGTTTGAAGCGGCAAAGGTCTGTCAGATCTGCCGAAAGCGCCTGGATGATGCCAGGTTCAGAGATCACTGCCACATCACCGGCCAATAACGAGGAGCTGCCCATAACAGCTAAGGGCTTACCGAGATCGACATTTCCGGCTGACCTACGGCATCAGCTATAAGACTTGAGCTACGACTAAGCCCGGAGAAAATAACAGTCGCCGTTACCATTCACAACCTGAGGAACGTCGACGGCCACCTCCTGATGGCAGCGCTGGGAACGACCTGAACGGCAGACATCAATGACATTCCCAACAATATGGAAAAATATATGACGTTTTACCTGGGTCAGCTCAGGTTTATAGACAGCAACCAGTTTTTGTCCTGTAGCCTGGCGAAACTGGTTACCGATCTTCCTCAGAAAGACTTCCACATCACCCGTCGATATACCGCGCACGATGCCCCCATTTTGACTGCCAAGGGTGTATATCAGTACGAGCATATGGATGGGTTTGATCGGTTTGATGAGATCCCGGAAAGATTGATTTAAGTAACGTAGCCCCAGATGCTCCTTCTCGATGTGGACTTGAACTAGCTCCGAGTATATGACTATTCCGAAAGAATGACTATCTTCCTACCATAACTGTTTGGTAAACAAGCTGATAGGTCATTACACCGAATGTACGAAACTAGTACCTAATCTGCTGAAGAAGAGGCGATATGTCATTTACTACCGAAACCTCCAGCTCTACACTAGCCTTGGCATGCGCATCATCAACATTCATAGGGCACTAGAGTTCGAACACAGCCTGTGGATGGCACCCTACATCCAGAATAAAACAGACCGGCTGGCCAAGGCCACGAATAGTTTCCACAAGACTATTTTAAGCTGCTGAACAATTCCGTCTTTTGGCAAAACCATGGAAAATCTGCGGAAGCGTTTATGCGTAGATTTGGTTCGACCTGATGGTCAAGAGGACAAGCTGCGACGTCTGATCGTCGACATAGCATTTAAGACCCATAAGATCTTTGAAGATAACCTTGTAGCAGTACACTTCACCAAATCCTGATATAATGTTAACGGTCCCGTCCTGTTTATACAGGCCAGGTCGTCCTCGGCCTATCAAAATATTTGGTGTATGACTTTTACTATAACCACATAAAGGCGCGTTACGATGCTAAGGCCCAGTTGCTCTACACCAACACAGACAGTCTGCTGGTGGAGGTGGAGACAGAAGACATCTACAAGGACATGGCGAATGATGCTGACCTCTACGATATGGGTGACCTCCCCAAAGACCACTTCTTACATAACGACACTAACAAGAAGGTAGTGTGAAAGTTTAAGGACGAAATATAACGGCATCCATATCGCTGAATGTGTAGGCCTACGTCCTAAAATGTACTCTATCCTGCGAGCAGACAGTGTAGAGTCCCAAAAGGCGAAGGGTATAGCGAGATCGACGTTCAAGACTGACCAACGGCATAAGCTATACATAGAGAACCTAACGCAGAGAAGGGAGTTTCATCACACCAACGCAGCCATACGTAGCAAAAAACATCAGATGGGGGTATATAGCCTGACAAAGACGAGCCTCTCACCGCTGGACACGAAAAAATGGATTCGACCTGATGCGATTACGACCCGAGCCTATGGCCACGTCCAAACACAGGTGGAGGTTGATAAAGAGTTTAAAGAGTTTATGAACTCCCTACTCGAGACCTACGCATTTTCGGATGAGGTGCCAGAATAACGAGCCGTGACAAATCTGGCCAGCAGGCGCTGCACCATCGTAGGAGGAAGTTTCTTCTCCTTGCTCCTCCTGTGGGTGAGGGCCAATATATCTGCAGTACGCATGATAGGGTCAATCTATACGTCCAAGCCACATACTCGGCCGGGATCCCCGTATCCCGCAAGTACCGAATCTCCGCTCTCTGCTCGTTAGACAGGTATTCGGAAGACATGGCGTATAGCTTGAGACCTGAAATTGGAATCAACGAGCTTTTTGCTGGGTGAGAAGACCCTTGGGATGTAGTTGTGTATCTTTCGGAACGACCAGCAGTTCTTCTCGCACGTACCCACGGCGAAGCAGCCGAGCACCCACCCCATCTGGGGACTTATCGAGGTGGTATATGACGGGATGGCCAGGGATTTCCCACTGGGCGAGTGTCGCAGGCGGGTCGCGGATGGCGTCTACTGGCCTCGCACCAATAAGCCGGGTCACCACTCCGTTCAGGGCAAAAATCACGCCCGGCAGTCGCCGAACCCACTCTACGCTGTGCGCCGCCACCCCTTTCCAGAAACCAACGCTCCTGGGCGTACCGATGCCCAAACAGCCGATGGGCTAGAGTTAAGTTAAACCGCTCCACGATGCCTTGGACCCGGTGGACGCCGGCCTCGCCGTGCCACACGCGGACGCCACGCCTGGCCAGGGGCAGCCGTAAAGCGCCTACAAACTCCCGCCGTGGGTCAACATGCAGCAGCTTGGGCCACTTGAGCGGACCACGCTTGTAGATCTGCGCCAGCGTGGCGGCAACATCGGCAGCCTCCTTGCTGTTCAAGGGCTCCGCCACCATGTAGCGGCTGTCAACGTCCACCACGGTCAGCGCGTACTTGTACACGATCAGTCCAACCTTTTTGTGCTGCAGGAACAAGATGTCGGCCTTTTGCACTTCGTTGGGGGTCGAGACGCTAATACTCGGGCGAACGCCTTTGCGCGGCGCCGGCAGGTAGATCTACCACACGGCTTGTATTTTTAGCCATTCACTTTTAGTGTCTATCGGGGCCCTGGCGGCTGCATCTAGCTTTTAGCCGCCTCCTTCCCCTTCCAGTATCCTCTGGGGCTATATTAGACAGATGCAAGACTGGCCTCCATCGCTCCAGCCTTTTGGGCTCGTCTTCAGATTGCTGCGCGTCCGCCAACCATAAGCCTGGCCTTCATCCCGCCCGTAACGAGCATGCGACCGAGCCGCTCACCGATAGTGGGTCCCCAGATGGCCTTTAGATATTGGATAAGGTCCATGTCGGCCTTGTGCCGGTCCCGCATGTCATTGCTGCGCGAGTATGCCAGGTCGTACCAGTAGCACGTGACATCCACACGGTTGATTGGCGCCTCGCCCGGCTTGGGGCTTCTGGCGGCGTCCAGCTGGATGTTCAGCCGGGTCCCAGGCCCACATTAGTTATGGTGCGGAAGGTGCTTTTCCCCGGAATACTTACTCCAGGACAGCTCGTGGAGAACATTATTGGAGTTATCGGCATCAACAGCTTTGCAAAAACACCTAAAAGAAACACAAACAAAAATATTTGACATTTTCATACGAGTAAAATTGACAGGCGTTGGGAAAAAGATCACAATTCCTACATATTTAAGGAAAAATCAAGCGGATATAATTGTGAAGAATTTACTTATATAATAATTTAGAAGCGTCAAAATGAGTGTTAAGAGGGATTAAAGTTAAAATAAGAAATTAAAGAGAAAGAAGAATAGGAAAGAAAGAAAATAAATTGACAAAAAAAGATTTTAAACCCAGACGAAGAATATTTTAAAGATCTTGTAAATCTTTCCGTGCTACTCTTCTGACAATTTGAAAAGTTTCCATATTTTGTACAGATCCTTTTATGTCATGCTCCGCAGTTTAGAATCCAAATTTACCAATGGCACTCATAAATGTTAAAGTTACCTTATAAATATATTCTTACTCTTTATGATTAACATTAAAAAATTGCTTAATAATTTAATTCATAAAAGTCATTTACTGATTTTAACAGAGAAAACCGAATATCTGCTTTTAGGAAGCAGCGGTAGCTCAGATGGTAGAGCGTCGGACTCCTAATTCAAGAGTCAGCTGCCTCGGTGTGTCCTATCGAAAGACCCTTAGGTTCGGTTTGCTCTTTATGATATAGTCAAAATTGAGTTGAAAGTGCCGTTAAACAGGCCCACCACCCAAAACAAACAAAAAAGAAAAACAAAACAAATACAAATATAAAAAAATAAGAAATAAATATTAACAATCCAACCTCTTGTCTTAATAATTTAGCAGATTCTTAATTTTAATAGCGTGGATTTTAAATCTCAATATTGTCTTCGGGTATGTTCTTTACACACAGTGTTGATAGCTATTATTAATAACATCTATATTCTTTAAACAGAGTGTTTATAGATATTATTATTAATATGTACATTCTTCAAACATAGTGTTTATAGATATTATTGTTAACAGGTATATAAACATAGTGTTTATAGATATTATTATTCTTTCAACATAGTGTTTATAAGATATTATTATTCTTTACACATAGTGTTTTTAGATAGTATTATTCTTTACACATAGTGTTTATAGATATTACTATTCTTTACACATAGTGTTTATAGATATTATTATTCTTTATACATAGTGTTTATAGATATTATTATTCGTTTTGACAACACTTTCAAGTATTAAATGTTGGTCAAAATTACTTACCGTTCATTTCAGCGATTGTTTGAACTGTACAAACAGTTAGAACCAGGAACATTAAAAGTGACTTCATTACGGCGGCTTTTCAGAAGTATGTTTAAAAAAAACTCGAAGAAGAAAAGTCAATATTCAAATGCGTATTACTTGCTTAATATATGCTATTCAAATCCCAGCCTTTCAAAAATACGTCTATAAGATCCCGATACTATTGGTTAATCTGTTTTTTAGTGCATGATTAATTGTCTAATGATTGCTTATACTAAATGCCGACCGATACAAACTGATACATACTCAAAGCAACCGGGCATCGGTCGTAGGATATCCCAAATATCATTATAACAAATGTTATTTGATTTGTTTATCCATGTTAGATTGTTTCTTTGTCGGACAATCAATAAAGGTGTCGGCGACTAAGCTTCATTCAAAGGTGATTAGGTCTTATTTACACGGTGTCTTTGTCGAACAATCAAAAGAGGTGCCGCCGATTAAGCTTGTCAGAGCTCAACTGCATGAAGGCTATACCGCTCAGTTAGGCTGGTCATACAGGGTTATAGAAGGACAACTTAATCCTTGAGTGAATTAGATTTCAAAGATCGGCTTCCCTGTAAGATATTTATTCGTTATTTTCTTTCTCTGTGTGGATGTCGCTAAGAGAGTGTCAGAGATGTGCTACAAATACAGTATCCTTAACTCTTTTCATACGTACTGCAGGAGGTCAGCAACTCATTTTTCCAAAGTGCTATTCTGGGAAACAATCACTGACAACCCCGTGTTGACCCTCCAAGAGGTTCACCGGATACGCTGGCTGTCTATGGCGGATGCCTTAGACAATGTTCGACGATCAGTGGTGTCTATAGTCGGCATGTTGAGTGATTAGAATAGCATAGGCATTATGGCAAATTCCTTGGAACATAACATGACATCATACAAATTGGTGATTTTGCTGCACTTTCTTTGCGACGTCTTTGGAAAACTAAACACCTTAGCCGGTGTTTGCAGACAATAGAATTGCCCTACATTACCACGAAGCAACATATTTATGGATTTTTGACATCGCTGGAAACTAAGTACCTTGGAGGTACATCCCATTTTGGACTCTCTGCAATGAATTTATTACAGCCATGTGGGATAGCAGTCACTTAAATGGGATAGAAATGAAGTGTTCATCATCTGACAATGACTTCCCAACCAAACCAAAGTAGTACAGTGTGTACGGATTATTCATAGAAACATGTGTGACAGATTCCCGGATCATGAGATTTTTTAATGCAATCACTGTGTTTGAGTCTAACACTTTTCCTGTGGCAATTATATCAGAGACACATTGATTGTTCATTACGGTCGAACAAGAGAGAACAGTGACGCAGTAATCAGTGATGACGAAAGTAAAGAAGGAGTGCGGGATTCTAAAGTACATTGTGCACAACAATTTTACAGAGGGCTATCAGCAGCTGGATTACTGAGAAAACTAGTTTCAATGAAAGGACAGTACCCGTATGTGATTCATTTGATGCAAATTTCATAGGTTCTTCCAGTATCATGCATGGAGTGTGAGCGAGGATTTTCGCGCCAGAATTTGATCAAAACAAAGCAGCAGTGCAGGCTGAGTACTGACATTCTTGACGAACTTATGAGAATAAATCTTGTTGGTGGAGATATAAAAGACTTTGATCCGATGCCGGCAGTCAGGAAGTGGATGGGAAATCGAAACAGACACCTGCATCAACAAAGCAAAGATAATGCTTTCACCTAACTTATGAACTTTAAGTGAGTGGATTTACCATAGTGCAAATGTGGCAACATCATGATCGGCGATAGGAACACTGTATAAATACTTTTAAACAAAACAAAGACAAAAAATGTTGTGGGGAAATCCGTAGCAAATCATAGGGATTAACTTATTGTTTGCTGCTACCACCTGATGAGACCTATGGAGGGGTCGAAACAGTTTTTTTAATGAATTTATATATTTGACCTATTTGATTATATTTGTGTTATTGTAAATTACAAAACGAGGCTGTTATTAGAGGGTGGCCTCATTTCAGGGGTGTTCGGAAGGAGCGGTCTTACTTTCGTCTTAAATCTGAATAATTACTCGATATGATGTCATGCCATGATAGCAACATCTATATAAATACTTTTAATACACTGCGACTGCAAAAACTATGATCTTAAACTATGTTGCAATACCTCTATTATCCTTTCCAAAAGTAACAAATTCAAAAGTTCAGATAAAGTATATACAGTCTAACCTGTCTTTCAGGTTAGCTCTATTTACCAGTCCTATGACTTTAACAGCCACTTTGAGAACGGTACTTATACTAAATGAGGTTATTGTTGAAAATAAACGTCATTTAAACAGTCAACCCCATTAAGATGTTATTTTCGGTTCACTTTTTAAAGTCGACTGTTTGAAATATTTCAGAGTTATGCACCCAGGGCGTGAACTGTAATGCAATTGTATCGAAGAGTCACAACAGTACACGTATGAAAAAATGGATTAATGGGTGATGGCAACCGTTAGAGCATAATGGAGCTCATGCATGACCATAGTAGTAAACAAGCCTCATTATAAGAATAACTAAGCCTACGTGAGAATAGACCAGAAATGTTTCGAAATATGATTTTTTTTTTTTTTTTTAGGTATTACTTTACGTCAAAACATACTAATTAATCAAGGCATACATTAGCAAAAACACACCCAAGTGTTATGTTTTTGAAGTGCACATGTGTTCCACCGACATAAATGTATGATCTGATGTCGTAACAATATACATTATGTCACCATATGTATGCTACTAATAATGAATTCCCATAAAATTCTGTGGTAATTTAGGATTGTTTGAAGAGGCTAAAACAAATGAGAAAACTCGCTTCCTTTTAGTACATCATATCTATGATTGGTTCGCGCACTCGTATAGATGAATATTTTACATTTTAAAACCGCTTATCCTACAGTACATACTTAAGTAACGTATGAAGATGCATAGAAATAAGCCAGACCAGAAAAACAAATTAACAACCAGTCTTGCATTCTAAACTACTTTTCATTGTGAAGACCTATTTCGACCTGATCTTCTCAACCATGTTTATAAGTGGTTTTAATGCATACTACCTAGTTAGCATTTATACTTATTTATCTTTCTATATTATTTTTATCTATCTTCTAAAAGATACGCACAAGTTTCCTACAAAATACAGGACCTTATTTGAAAGTTTTCCCTCAGTGACTTTAATAATGTATATCAACGCAATTCTCAACCACACAATATAATGGGATTTATTTTAAATTGGAACCTTAAATACAGTCAAGTACTTTGTAAACGAACCAAGTTTCATTCCTTGTGATAATTTTTAAAGTCGATTAAGATGTTATTAAACGACTAAGTACGATACATTTGGATTCAGTATATACTTCGAATAGCCTGTTTAGGTTGGTAGTGCCTCTGAAGCGTGCGAAATAATTCGAACAGGAAAATGTGTAATTATCAGGTTATGACGTATGTGACTTATGATGTATGCGACAAAAGTCTACCAACCCAATTTTTGTATCTGCTGAGATTTAGAGTGTATGTCAACGTCGTCATGTAGGTGCATTTACTCAGATTAGATTAAATATTAATTGTTGTTCTAAAATTTAATACTAATATAGTTTAACCAAAGTCTATTAAATCTTGATTATTGAATATTCTGCACCTTAAATGTCGTCAAAAAACTTCGAGACGAAAATTATTGATCGCTATGGACTTTTACAATGGTAGACGGGTACTAAACTGGGTCAACAAAAGAGGATGTCGGTTCTGTCATAACAAACAACAGAGTAGTACGATTTTTTTTTTTTTTTAAATTCATTGTGACATAACAGCGCGCGACATTCAATCCAGTTTGTACTGGACCGCATCTTTAGGTTGACTTCGTCCAAAAATGTCCACGTACTTTAACATTGATTTTGCCCAGGAGTCCCCAACCTGTTTGTGCCTACGGGCACATTTGTGAATTTATGAGAGAGTGGCGGGCGCCAACCAATTAATTTGACCTATTTTTTTTTAATATTATTATTCATTATAACCTCTTCCGCGGGCACACAAAAAACCATGGCGCCCGCGGGCACCGCGTTGGAGACCACTGATTTTGCCCTATGTATTTCTCAGGGCGTGTATATAATGACCTTGCAAAGAAATATGGACGTATGAGGATCGTAATAAAGTGAATAACCGCCATTTAAAGGTGTGTGTAATCAAATTCTAAGAAATTACACCCATTACTGAAATAGTCAGTACTGAACGCCTACATGACCTGTATGACTTGTACTTTATGTAAGCAATCATTAGACGATTAATCATGAACTTGGCTAGTGTTTAGTATATATTAAGCATGTGATTCACCTCTGAATATAGACTTTACTTCTTCTAGGTACCTCTGAAAAAGCCGCCGTAATGAAGTCACTTCTGATATTCCTGGTTCTAACTGTTTGTATAGTTCAAACATTTGCCAACACAAAATGGTGGGTAATGTTGAAAACAAGTCAATATCCATACTTAAAATTCTTGCAAAAACCATTAATAATATCTACAAATACTATGTTTCAAGTATTTACTAGAAGAAAAAAAAGAGAATGAATGAATTAGAGCAATACATCAGAAAAGAAATTGGGAAAAGTGATATAAGTATTGCACACCGCCTCGGTAAGTTTCATAAAGACTCCAATAAACCGGGCTTCTGTAAGTTTATTTCCAGACTTAACAAAGTAGAAGTACTAAAAAATGGGAAAAGGTTGAAAGGCCCTAGATTAGTCATAAAAGAATATTTGACCAAACAAACTATTGAATACTCGCAAAAAGTCACGGATCTACATTCAGTGACCGAAAGCGAAGAGTTAGAGAAACTGACGATCTAACAAAATTGTTTAACGAGTAGTCTGCATATGCTGGCTTGACTTTCTATAAATAGTGCAACTGCCATGATTAATTTTGGTTCACATACATATCTTTTGCACATTATATATATATATATATATATATATATATATATATATATATATATATATATTAATGTTTTCTGAGTATGCTTGGTTGCAATATTCTGTATATTTCTATAGAGTGCGTGTGAACAAGGGAGTTAACTCCTGAATACATTGTACTTCCTAAGCTTAATGCTTTTATGGGCGTGGGGTGGAGGTGAGGGTGGGTGGATTTTGGTCATTGCACGATGTATTATTGCTGTGTGATTTAGTATTAGCATGGCGGGGGAGATGAGTTGTGGTTAGCTCCAGCCGGGGAGGGGTCTAGACCGCATCGTAAAAGTTACGAGTGGCTGGGGTTTTGTTGTTGTTGTTGTTGTTGTTTTGATTTTGTTTTTCCTGGGGGTGAGGGCTACCTGATGTGATCGGAATTGTGTGGTCTGGGCACCCAGTTGGATGGAATTAGTTGGGGTTCGTGGTTTTCCGATGTCATGCTGTCTGGGTATGTGCATTGGTGAAGTACCATCGACTAATACAGACAAGACGGCCTGTCTCAAAATAGATTTTAAACAATTTTTTTTTCTCAGTTTGATTAAATTGATGTAAATATCAATAGACAATCAGGTATCTGTAATGTCATGTATATAATGGTGCAATGTTTTTACTATATACGTTTGTACTCTATAGGCTAGTTTTCTATGTGGGTCGGCATGTGAACAAACTTTGTTTAGTGTCAAGGAGAATGTATGGATATATGTGTGTAAAACATTAGATAACCGGGTATTACTATATACATTAGACAACCAGGTAATACAATATACATTTATAATATAATATTTCTTCCATTGCTATTTTTTGTGTGTTTTGTGTCTTGTGTGTGGGTTTAATTTTTTTTTTTTTTTTTTTTGTAAGCCTAGGGCATCAGCCCCTTATCAGCAGAGCTCAGGAAAACCACTCGTCCTCTCGTCCTGACCGGGTAAAAATTGGTTGGGCCGAGTAAAACTTTACTACGTACTCGTCGGACCCCGGGTGGCTGAGTGGTCTGAGACGCTAGCGTTTACAGATCGCTCACACATCCCACCTCTGTCTGCGTGGGTTATAGTCATAAAACAAGCAAGACTTAATTTATTTTGATGTCTCCGAAATTTTATTTACAATAGTTGTAAATGCTAATATTGAACAAGGATATAAGACTGCTCACTCTTTGGTACAAATAAAAATAGTCTTTAACAAGGAAACAAAAAGAAAAACTTTTTGGAAATTTACTAATTCACAGCTCAAAGACCCAGAATACATAAAGAAAGTTCAGGAAACCATTCAAAATGTAAAGTACGAGTACATTTGTGTCGACCAGTCTAATAATTCGATAAATATTCCATCTTCTGATCTGAAATTTACTGTTAGTGACCAACGTTTCTTTGAGATACTATTGAAATTAGAGGAGCTACAATACCATTTTCTTCTCTCAAGAAAAAAAAACTCAAGATCGACAGGAAAATCAACTGCTTGAGATACAGTCAATAGAAGATAGAAATGATGCAAACAATGAATCATAATTAGATGAAAAAAGGAGATAACTTCAAGACATTAGAAAGAAGAAAATGGAAGGAGTAAAGGTTAGCTAAATGGATTGAAGAGGGGGAGAAAGTAATCAAATACTTTTGTAATGTAGAAAACAGAAGCTACATTAGCAAAATGATGCCAGCACTTGTCCAAAATAATGGGTCGGTAACAGAAACCCAAGAGGAAATTCTAGAGGAAGCCAAACGTTACTATAGTAATTTATACAAAAATGTGAAGTTAAACCTGTTGACCATGAGACTGTTCTCAATTACTCTGATATTCCAAAATTAAATAATATTCAGAAGGATTCAATGAATGGCCATATATCCTACATAGAAGCCACTAATAGTCTCCAAAAAATCCAAAATGAACAAGTCCAAGGATCTGACGGCTTCACAGTAGAATTTTATAAATTCTTTTGGAAAGATATTGGACACTTGTTGGTGAAAGCAATAAAGTTTCGGATATGAACGTGGAAAACTCTCTCCCACCCATAAAGAGGGTGTAATAATATGCTTACCAAAAGACGACCACTCTCAACAATATATTTCAAACCTGAAACCTCTCTCACTTCTAAATGTGTCGTATAAAATTGCTTCTGCTTGTATAGCAAATAAGATTACAACTGTACTCTTTAGATCAAACCGGTTTTTGAAAGAGAGATGCATTGTTGAGAATATTAAGAACTTGTATGACTAGATCAGAACTTGTATGACTTGATGTTTTATACCAGAAAGCATAAAATTCCTGGTCTGCTCCATTTACTTAATGTCGAAAAAGCATTTGACTCTATTGCAAAGCTGTTTGTAGATACAGTAATGAAATATTTCTTAATTTTGATGACACGGTTATAAAAAAGATAGAGCTTTTTTATTGTAACATCAAATCATGTATAACTATCAATGGATAAGTATCTAAATGGATTCATATTCAAAGAGGCTGCAGACAAAGCGACTCTCTCTTTCTATATATCTTTCTCTTGTGTATGGATACATTGGCTCATTTGATAAGAAAAAAATAAGAATATTAAAGGAATAAATGTTGATGGTACAACTTATGTTAATTCTCAATACGCAAACGATATATCACTCACTCCTGACGTCTCCGAAAAGTCTTTTAAATCTGCTTTAGATCTTTGATATAAATATTCAAAATCCTCAGTTTTTTGTTTGTTTGTTTTTTTGTTTTTTTGTTTTTTGGGAGGGGGCGGTTTTCAACAAACTCAGAGAATATCTCAATTCTTAACTATCCCACCAAATTTCGAGAAATTAAGAATTTACTTTTACAATGAAATAAGCGTGTTCTTGCACCACTTGAAAATATAGAAGTAATAACAAGTCTTGCCATCTAAAAAATTAAAAGGCTGTAAATGTTTATTTTATAACAAATTAATTGAAAATGACAAAAAAACAGCTTCTATAAGGAAATGGAATGCTCAGTACAGTAACATGGAAGAAAAAGATTAGACCTAATATTTGTATACTTCCATATAAAACCACAAAGTGTCCAAACCTTAAATGGATGCAACTGAAAATTTTACGCAGAATCTTGGCTACAAATACTTTACTTAAAACAGTCAAAATTGTCACAAATGATCTTTGTTCTCTGTGTACGTCACATGCTGAAAAAATATCCCACCTGTTCTGGGATTGTCATATATCACAGGCATTTCTACATTACATGTTACAATGGATCAATTGTAAGTGCAGTCACGCCAACAACTAAGTTTTCTTCAAGTAAAATGTAATATTTGGAATCAAAGGAAGAACCCAGGCTGATGATGTAAAAAATTTACTTCTATTTTTAGCAAAACAACTTGTTTATAAATGTAGGTATTATAAAGAAAGACCTAATTTGTCATATTTTAAAAAGCTCCTTTACTTTCATTTCAGTGTCGAAAAATATAATGCTATAATGCTACAGAAACTGTGAATAGTAAATGGTTATTATATAAACAATTGAGTGAGTAATCTTATGTTCGCAGCATGATTCATCTTCATTTGACAGAACCACGTTATATGACACTTGTATTTTTGTGTAACATTGATGAGGTTCAAACAAAACTGTATACATCTGAATCATCATGAAAAAGAAGCTTGTGGAATGAGTTTGCCTACATATACTTGTACTGATATTTGTTCTGGCCAATAGTTTCCATATATATGTGTATGTTTTTCATGTATAAATGTATATGTATGTATGTATGTATGTATGTATGTATGTATGTATGTATGTATGTATGTATGTATGTATGTATGTATGTATGTATGTATGTATGTATGTATGTATGTATGCAGATGTGGATTTGCGTGTGTGTAGGTCCATGTTTGTCTGTCTATGTGTATGTGCATTTGAATATATACATATATATCTATCTATCTATCTATCTATATATATATATATATATATATATATATATATATATATATATATATATATATATATATATATATATATATATATATATATATATATAACATGATGTCGGGTAACCCTGCGCACCAAAGGATTGTATCATGCCATTATTTGTCTTGGAGTAAATTATAATTGTATACTTATTGCATTGAAAACATCGACCTTCAGCTTTCAAATTAAATTAAAAACTCGATTCTTACATTTTTTACTGAAAATTTGCGAGAAAGTTTAAGCAGAAGCAGCATACCTCTCATGATCTAGTAAATTCAGTTTTGCAGTCTAATCCTGCGCAGTCACTGTTTTACTTTCATTTTCGGACTTCCTGTTCTCAGCAGCGAATCAAAATTTTCCTTACTCATTAAGCCATAAGTAGGTCATAATGTTTTCACATTTCAAGTGTCCAACTTCTTTATTTACTGGATAACTAGTGTATAATCTGAGTTTTAATTTATCAACTCAAAGTGTCAGCTATTGACCTAGACCTCGAGTTTTCTAAAAAATTATATAGTTTATTTTGTGTAAGAGGGGTTACAAAGTGGTAAAATATGCCTCGCGTAAATGGTTTTTGTTTTGCTGCATTGCTGAGTTTACGTGTTTCAGTTGTAATTAACCAGAAGTGTATGCTCTAGCGTCCTAACGGGGAGAGGGGGGGGGGGGGGGGGAATGGCGGTGAATTCACAAGTTCAAGGAAACATTTCCATATCAAACTCGAATAAAATATCGATTTTTTAATGTGGAATTCAGTGATCTTAAAGCAATAGGTTAAAGCCGTAGATACGTTGAAAATACGTAAAGTCGGATGCTCAGGACTGGCCGACGCGAATTGGACGAAATGGATATATATATATATATATATATATATATATATATATATATATATATATATATATATATATATATAAATGGGTGTATATGTACGTATGTGCATATATATATATATATATATATATATATATATATATATATATATATATATTCATGTATGTATAAGCATATATATATATACATATGTAATCGTGTGTATCTCATCTCATCTTACAGTGACACCAAATAAATGTCTAGTAATGCTAACATTTCTTGTCTTATTTTAAAAGTCGCTGAAATACTGTTCCAATATGTAATGTATTATCTATGTGCCACCTGTCTTATGTCAACAGAACTTTTTTAAAAAAATATAAAAAGCATGCTACAATAATAATAATAATAATAATAATAATAATATTAATATTAATATTAATATTAACATGAAAAAACTTTAATTTCTCAGAAAAATATTACACCATTGGTGGGTAAAGCAATCCTTTACTCAGCTGATCCTTGAACGAAAGTCAAACTCCTAGAATACTATACTTCACATGTGTTATACAAACTTGACTGCAATGTCCAATTGTGATCTGATCAATCTTAAGTCAACTGGCGTTTGTTTGTTGTAAACTAAATTTACGATAAAAAGATGATCTTTGATAGAAATCAGGCAAACACGATACGTTGGTTTTCATGCATGGAACTTCGTCCGTTCTTAGATTTTGTTTTAGAATTCAGCAATTTAAACAGATACATTTTAAGTCAAACCTGTGTTTAAACTGAAAAAATCACAGATACATTTTAAGTCAAACCTATGTTTAAACTGAAAAAAATCACAGATACATTTTAAGTCAAGCCTATGTTTAAACTGAAAAAAATCACAGATACATTTTAAGTCAAACCTATGTTTAAACTGACAAAAATCACAACTTTGAGATCTTTTGTATTTAAACCAGTTTGGTCACTCTTCGCTGTCAAAATTTGAGTTTGCATGGGCACTCAAGTTGAGGAATTTCATTAATACAGAGCTTGATCTATAGAATGTCACAAGGTTTTGAACCTGGAGATTCGACAATACTGGGCCACACTTAAAACAGGGAAAGGACGAGTGCCTTAAAATATAATTAATATAGAAGAGGAATAAACCTAAACAAACCCTCTAATTCAAACGAAAGGAGACACGAATATGTGAACCATGAATCCGATAGTATCTCCAGAAAAAGTCGTCTGGAAAAGACAATGTAATAGAAAATATGTAATTTCAGTCCTCAATTACGTGGTCACTTATGAAAACAAGCGAAACTCGCGCTAAATGAAAGAGTAACAGATTTTGAACACGTTTGAGTAGGATGTTAAGAATTTCTTACAAAGAAAGAAAAAACACCTTTTGCATAATTTGTTCTAATTTATCTTTTTTTTTAGCAAGTACATGTAACGTGAAATACTATTGACATAGTCTTTTCATTCGCGCCTTCTCGACATTCCATTGCTCGACATTGTTCAATCGAGACCGTTTTAGGTTCGTGCGGAAAGTACAGACAAATTTTGAAGGGTGAAAAGAGAAATGTTTTATTTTTATTTTTTTTATTCCCTTGTTCGACATTGCTCAGTCGAGACCGTTTGAGGTTTGTATACAACGTATAGACAAATAAAGTGAATTTTTTTCGACATCGCTTAGTCGAGAGTAGAATTTTGTTACTGCGGACTTTCTTTCCCAGAAAATAAACCCAAAGAAAAAGACAAATAAAATAAAGAACTATAAACTATTACATACCGTTGGTAGATCAAATTTTCAGGACATCCACCCACCCACCGAAGTTAGAAGGTCAAAATTGGAGGACACGCATGCAGGAATGCAGAAAAAGGAAATCAACCTCCAACGGGAAGAAGATTAACTGAGGAGGACTCTCACCCGCCAACGCAGAGAATGGACATCCTCCCTACCGTTAAGAAGACAATTGCATAGAATATCAACAAGCCAACACAGAATGGAACCCTACCCACACACTCATCTTACAGCCAACACAGAATGGACCCCTACCCTCACACTCATCTTATGGCCAACACAGACTGGACCCCTACCCACACACTCATCTTACAGCCATCACAGAATGGACCCCTACCCTCACACTCATCTTACAGCCAACAAAGAATGGACCCCTACCCTCACACTCATATTACAGCCGACGCAGGAGCAGAAAACCCCATAAGTGTTTCCGATTCTTACTCATCAACAGAATTTCACAACGCCGATCAAGATCTGCAGACGGAAATCAGTGTTTTGGAAAGATAGATGCAGGAAACAAGAGAGAGAATGGAGGCTTCAAACAGAAGCTTGGAAGTGGCAAGGAGACAGGAAAAGAGGGACATATTGAAGCAGAATTAGAGCAAATGAAACTAGAATTGAGAACATTTGAAGAAACCAGTGATAAATTGCAACTGTAGCCCCAGTATTTAGACCATACTAAAAAGCAGCATAATAAACAAACTTCAAACGATACTATTGGAAATTTACCCAAAATGCCTTGTTTGAATCAAAAGCTATCGAAACAAATTTTTCGTTTGAAAATTGTAAGTTTAGATTCTTAATCAGATTCTTCTTCTTCTTCTACATATGCCTCTTCTTATGAATCAGGGGATATTTTTGGTCACGAAAACAACAAATCCAAACACAAAAGCTCTAGTAGAATACAAACATCAGGCATGACAAACAAAGCCTCAGACAGGGTTTTATATCCACAAATCTGACTTTACGCAACTCTTCAAATTGAGTTTGTTTCAGAGAATATTTCTTTTAAGAATTTTGATCTAAAAATGTTTGTGGCAGGAGAATTAAAAATCATTCTTAGCTTCAAAAGAAACAACATTTGTTTCGGGAAGGCTAGGCAGATTAAAACGTATTCGGAAAATTGTCTACTATGCCAATCTTTATGAATGGAAGGGTTTACTGAAATTTTGGGTTAGAAGAATTGAAATAGGCTTCAGTAAATGGGAAGATGATACCCAAGAGATAGACATTTACGATACTACTATGTCTCACACACTAGCAAGAAAATGTAATCTGGTTTTCTGTCTAAGAGTGAACAAGGGTCGTGGTGTTCGGATTTTCAAAGGAACAAATGTAGTTTTAAAACATCCGATCGTCAAAACAAAAAGGGCAAAGGTCAAATGAGAATGGAAAAACACATATGTGCCAATTGCTGGAGAAGGGACAAACTCCAATTAGATCACTCTGAATCTTCTTCCGCCAACCCATATTAAAGTCGCTTCTGACGTGTGTAGCTTAGAGCAGAGACAAACATTTTTTTTCCTACCTAAACATATTAATTTTGAGAACAAGATGAGAAATTCTCAAAATCTTTCCCAAAATATCAGTCACACCTCAGAAACGTATTTATCTAATGGTTTGCTATCAAACGCTAAAAACACGAATCAAATTAAAAGCATCCCATGCAGGAAATGAAATCAAGTTTACAAAATAGATTCAATTAGGGATTACGATTACACGAGTACTTAGCTAATGATATTTTGAACGCTGTTGATAATTACTGTTCTAATTCACAAGATATTGATTTCATTCTCTTGCACTACTGTATTGACAAATCAAGTTTATATATTGCTGAATGTTTTAAAATACCAGTTAAGACCCGCATCATTTTTTGTAGTTCATGGTCTCATATTATTTCGATAAAGACCTTTGTCAATTTCTCAGATATTGATTTCCTATAGGTTACAATGGTGTTTGTGAAAAAAGTCATAGATACAAAATAATGTGTTTTCAGGACCGTAAAGAGGCAAGGGAATATCCTAATAATATTGATATATATCTCAAAAAAGAATCTGGCTATTAAGCAATATTTGGTCCCTTTAAGGACAATACATGTTGTTGCCCATTCAAACTTTCGTCGTTAAACTCAGTTCCCAAGAAAGATTCAAATATAAGATGAGCTATGTTAGAGCTTTCCTTTCCTTTTAAATTTTGCTATCAATAATAATGTTGACAAATATCATTTTTTGGGCAATTCAATGAAATTAAAGAGTCCTTCCGTCGATGATTTTGTGAACATCATCCAAGTAAAAGATAGAAATTGCTTGCTTTTTACAAGGGATCTAAAAAACGAGGCTGCATACAAATTCTTATTGATCCTGGTGATGTGTCTCTGATTGATTTTCAATGGAAAAACAAATACATATTTTAATAAAGTTGTATTTTGGGGCCTAAGATCAGCCGCTTGCATTTGTGAGAGACTTACTAATTCTATAATCTGTACAGGTGTACTTTATTAGACATTTCAGTTGATAATTATTTAGATGATTTTTTTAATTTATTTATTTATTGGGGGGGGTGACGTTCTTTTATTAGGTAATACATTCTTTTTCTTTTCAGTTTTCTGCAAATTTTGGCATTGAAGAATCTATGGAAAAGGCATGCATGCCTTTTACAAGAATAATTTGGCAGGTATCTTGTTGAATACTGAAACTTTGACTTTGGAAATTACTCCTGAAAAATTACAAGAAAAATTCTTTGCTTAGTAAACTCTTAGTTGAGTAACGAAGTCTCTACTGTAGAAGAAATTCAGTTACTAATTGGGAAATTAAATTATGTGTCATAATGTGTCACACCTGGAAAAGGTTTTATATGTAGACTTGGAACTGGTGCAGGCACATCTATTTCAAAACATATAACGAAGTCATTCCAATGGAAGTGGAGAAAGACTTAAAATGGTGGCATACTGTTTTAGCCTTTTAAAATGGGGTATTAATGATGATACCGGACGATTGGACAGCACCAGATTAAGTGGTTGCATGTAATCCATGTCTTCAAGGTTGCGGTCGGTGGTTCAAAAAACAGTAAGTTTTCATTCCAGATTTCCTTCTTTCATTCAGGAAAAATAACTCCATATCAATTCTGTTGAGTTGCTTACCATAGTAGTAACTCTCAAATTTGAGAGTGCAATAATAGTAGTGCTTTGTGACATTTATACATCTGTAAATTTTATTAAGAATGGCCATTCCAGAAATCAATTTCATCAGGCCTGTATGAGAGTTTCAATTAAGGATCGTCATGTAATTAGCAATGACAAAAGACTACCCGATCTTCTTTCAAGGTGGTATCTTGAAAGGTTTTTCAGAAAAATGTTTTTCAAAATAAATAACGGACTATAAAATTCAGCAAATCAAAGTTCCACAGTTGTAGTTTCAGTTTTTATGTGATTGGTAAATCTACAAGTTAAACTGACTTTCATCTACTTTATTGTGTCTTGACCGCCTGATGTTATATGACCTGAACTTTTATTCTGTTTTACGGAAGAAAATGTATTTAATTTGAAATTTGTTTTTTCTTTTGTACATATGTTTCTCACACTATTTCCATTACTTAGAATATATCTTTCTTAATTTAATGTGGTTTTTCTCTTTCAGAAATGGATCTGTTGCATCCTAGACAAAAGGTAGAAATATCAATCAAGGGTGCCTTCACAGAAGGAACGTCAAGGAATTTAAATGTTTAGTAGAATTCCAGCTGATTTAAATATTTATGTGCATGTATGCTCATTTTCTTCCATGAAGCTGACTAATTCTAATTCTCTCAAAAATTACATTTAATGCTAGACATAGAATTTCCTCAAGCTGAAGCATTCAAATTAAAACTTTAACTTAAAGGAATTGCTAGACCCAACCTTAATTGCCCAAAGAAAACCCTTCCCACTACACCTGAAATGTTACTGAAGATGTTGAAAGTCATGAAATTTGATCATGACATTGACTTTGTCTTCTGGTGTTTGTTTTTGCTTTATTTTCCTTAATGGAGAGAAAATCCATTCGTGTCTCTAATTCATTATGAGGGTTTGATACCAACAAACAACTCTTGAGGCAGGATAACATTTGCACTGAAGATCTGCTGATTATTTACATATTATATGATCGAAAGGATATCAGTTCGAGCGGAGTGTTTTGAAGATACCGATTGTAGATAGTTCTGATTCGCCTCTAAATGATTGAGAGAAGCAATCTCATTTTCAATTATCCGGCATTCTGTCTTCGCTCTTCGTTCTAACAAGGAAGACTATGAACCCGTTACTTATCCAAAATTACAAAGGTATTTATGCTAATTTATTTGAAAAAATTGGCAAAGACTAAACTCTCTTTTGGTCTCACAGTTTTAGGCTTAGGTTACTTCGGAACTAATTCAGCTACATGGGGATTGGATTAGTGATGCCTACAAGGAATACCCAGCTACATGGGGATTGGATTAGTGATGCCTGCAAGGAATACCCAGCTACATGGGGATTGGATTAGTGATGCCTACAAGGAATACCCAGCTACATGGGGATTGGATTAGTGATGCCTACAAGGAATACCCAGCTACATGGGGGTTGGATTAGTGATCCCAACAAGGAATATCCAGCTACATGGGGGTTGGATTAGTGATGGCCACAAGGAATATCCAGCTACATAGGGGTTGGATTAGTGATGTCAACAAGGAATACCCAGCTACATGGGGGTTGGATTAGTGATGCCTACAAGGAATACCCAGCTACATGGGGGTTGGATTAGTGATGTCTACAAGGAATATCCAGCTACATGGGGATTGGATTAGTGATCCCTACAAGGAATACCCAGCTACATGGGGGTTGGATTAGTGATGCCTACAAGAAATACCCAGCTACATGGGGATTGGATTAGTGATGCCTACAAGAAATACCCAGCTACATGGGGATTGGATTAGTGATGCCTACAAGAAATACCCAGCTACATGTGTGTTGGATTAGTGATGCCTACAAGGAATACCCAGCTATATGGGGACTGGATTAGTGATGTCCACAAGGAATACCCAGCTAGTACTAGTTTCTCAAAAACTGAGTTCTTTGATCTTGAATCAAGTATCGAAATTACAGAATTAAATTCAAGCAAATCAGGCATGTATCAGATCCAAATATACTATTATTCGTGATGACACAAATAATTTAAAAGCCTCTTCGTTTCAGAGACCTTTAGTTCTTATAACAATCTCATTAAGCTCATCAGATCTCAATCATCTACTAAAATAGTCGTATCTGCTATCATTTATAGGTCAATAGATTTAGAAATAACTGCTATCATGTATAGGTCAATAGATTTAGAAATAACTGCTATCATTTATAGGTCAATAGATTTAGAAATAACTGTTATCATTTATAGGCCAAGAGATTTACAAATAACTGCATTCATTTATAGGCCAATAGATTTAGAAATAACTGCTATCATTTATAGGCCAATAGATTTAGAAATAACTGTTATCATTTATAGGCCAATAGATTTAGAAATAACTGCTATCATTTATAGGCCAATAGATTTAGAAATAACTGTAGAGAAGGCCAATAATATCATTAAGAGTCTGCTTTCCTTTTGTTCCAAAAATAAATATTCATTTATCGAGTATTCCTAAAAAATAATCAGCCTATCAGAAAACTTTATGCTATTAACGATGGAGGCCTTCATTTTAACTTGGAAGGCACTCGTGTTCTTAAACTGTTCTTTATCAATATATTGTCTCATTTAATATAATGCAAACGTATAGTGTAACTTCATTCAATCAGTTCCGCGTAATGTATATATGAACATAAAAATTTATTTTGAAGTTGTTATCCCTTGATACCGTCCAAACTATATTGATCCTTTTTATTTGCAGGACACAATTTGCATAGAAGTACGGGTTCTATGAATGATGTAAGTCATCAAGATGAATGGAATCTTGAAATTCTGTCTTTTTACAGTCTCGCAGGGTGGTACTTAAAATCCTGGGTCTGGTCCACTATGACTAAGGTGTAGTAGTTAATTTGGGGTTTGTGTGTTTGCTTTTTTGGCGGACCTGTGGTTTGGCGGCTGGATTTAGATCATTTTGTATTCTATAATTCAGCCGTGTGATCAAAATATTTAATTCAGTGAAATGTGGAAAGAAATTCCACCAAAGAATTAAAGAATACATTTTTAAAATGTTTTCTTAATTTGTCTCAGTTAATTATCACATATTCTTGTTTTGTTACCTCTCACTTTTAATCTCCCTCGTGCATATAGTATCTTATACCTTAAGCTCGGAATTAATAATAATTCAAATTGAACTTTGCAATAAAAAATTAGATGTTCTGATCGCAGCCTCGCCTCCTTTCCGTGTTCTACACTCAGGAGAATATGGTAAAAAACGATAATCATCAGTACCGAATTACAAGCTGGAAATTCTATCGCACATGCGGGTGTATTTCTTCAAGGCGCCTGACATACACGTACCAAGGACCAAAATATGACTGTCTGACAGACCCTGCTTAGTGGCATGGCTGCGCCTGTTCTAAAACTGTGCTTCTTAAAGAATTGAGGTTTCAAACCGCACAGCAGGAGTGATGCGCACTAGTTTTTGTTGAACTCCTCCCTACTAATGGGCAACGCAACAGAGTTAAGGAAGTTGTGTCCCTAATGATATCCTCGCAATTGTAAATATTGCTTCAGTTCATGGACAGGGCATTGGTCCTGCACATCTTGTGGCTAGACACTTGGTCGAAAGAGGAAACCATTGGAGTGTTTATAATGCCGAAACTCTATTACTAAACAAATGTCACTGATCAGAACCTGAGAGAGCTGAAGTAAATTTGGGTTTCTGCAACCTGGTTGTCTAACCGCTATTTCCCCTACCCATGGGAACCCATAATTTTATACATTGCTTATATTTACCAATTACCAACATGTAAAAGCAGTTTGTCGGTGAATAGGACCTCTGGTATAGGACTTCTTGTACCACATCGAATAGAAAAACTATAAAAATAGGAGGTAATATTTGTAATAGACTGCATTTGATTGGCAATATAAAAAAAACACCTGATCTTCCTGTGTGCAACATGGAATATGTATGGGTTTTACCAAGTACAACTAGTTATACCTTTTTCATTTCTGATGCATCTCCTTAATCAAATACGGTTAAACCATTGGTTGTCATATAAACTTGCCTGACACAAGTGTGTGGCTTCCATTACCTAAGAGCCTGAAACTTACACTAAAATACTCAACACGCACTGTGAAGTTTTCATCTGCAATAAAACTTTTTTAATTCAGTTTATTCATTATTGTCTATTTACTTATCCATCTATCTATCTGTTTATTCTTTAATCCAACATTCCTTTGATCCATTAATGCAAGCAATGCCAAACAGTGCTATCAGAGGAGTCATAGTGGATAATTTGGGCTGAAATTTATACATGTGCGATAGCCTGTATTATATACATGTAAAATAATTACAATGGGTTTCAGCAAAGATCATGCATTACATTTGTCGCTTGGAATGGTGTTAATTGCCTCAGGCAGTAAGAAATGGCTTACTCTGATTGTGAATCATTGATTTTACCTACATAGCTATAGAAGGGCTATATCACTAATTATACAAGGTTCAGATTAATTGTGTCTTTCAAGGCTTACAGGAACTAAATCACACAGGGAATCGAAACGGCCGCAGACATCAAATGGGATTATACAAGTGGTTCAGAGCATCCTGCGAATCCCCGCGACGAGTGAGACTTTTCGATAAGTGTCCGTTGATGCATGCCACAAACATATCTGAGATCCCAAACAAATTATTTAGTAGGCAGAAGGATAGAACTGTAGCGTATGCTACTATTTTGGTAAAATTGTTGTAAAATATATTTATTTATTTATTTAACATTTCTTTTTCAAAAATGAACTGATTCTAATTTCATTATATATATATATATATATATATATATATATATATATATATATATATATATATATATATATATATATATATATATCCCCAAATTTCAAAAACTTTTGTTAAGTATATACTTAAATAGCTACTTTCTAAAATCTGGAAGTTTCCCCACATTTTCTCCTTTCTTTGTTGCGAATATTTTTTTTAATTTTTTATTTTAGTATTTATTTCCTCAGACAAGGCAACAATGCCAGGTTGTGGAGCCCAAGCCTAAATTACTTATAATACGTACATACATTCATTATACAATGTATGTCGACATTCTGACAGTCAGCGAGAGAGAGAGAGAGAGAGAGAGAGAGAGAGAGAGAGAGAGAGAGAGAGAGAGAGAGAGAGAGAGAGAGAGAACGAAGAGTTGAGAAAAAAAGAGAAAAAAATGTAAGAATTGGTATATTTCTATTACCATTAGTAATATTATTATTATTTTCCAGCTGAGATTTTGAGCAGATATTCTTTTTCCTGAAAATGTAAATGGTTTCAAAGTTTGTATGCATGCTGAACAGCATATGTTCATCGTAAAATACCTTAAATTCCTCTATTTATACTTTTCTGAACGTTTGTTGAACCTTGTATTTTAAATCACATATGTCACTTTGCGAGCGTGCATGTGCATGGATCTTAGGGTCACGCCAGTACATCCCATAGTAAAGTGTGGACCATACATTATGTATGGGAGTGGCATAGTATTATGGAGGGTCAGAAAATACTATTTATCACAGCCGGCGAAGACACCATTGGTTCTCGGGATTGGCAAGACTTCCCTAGCGATTTTCTGCTTTTTGTCTTGTCGGTTTTGCATGGAATTGAATCAAACCCAGGACCTGCAGCGGGATGACCAGGGAGGCCACCAAGAAACCAGGCACTTTTGAGTATCGGCTCTAAAGAATGACTTTGAAAAACGGTCTGGAAATGTTTCTGGTATGAATGCATGGCTCAGTTGAGATCGAGATTAAACTTGGCGTACCAGCGACGAAACTCAACCGGGAACAACGCCTGCAAGATCGGTGAGAGCAATATCCCCACGTTCCCCAGTTACAATCACTTTTGCCACAAGAGGAACCAGGGTGCGCATTTCGCTCTCACGGATACGTAAGTCTGCAAAGATCAGACAATCTCATTCAGATCATGAGTGGTATCCGTGCTGATGTGCGACGCATAAACGATTGATTTGACTGCTTCAAACATACAATTGAAGAACTTTTTTAAAAAAAGAATTAAAGGCGCACAATAACAGTTTACAAGAAAATCTGAACTATCGCAATGAAACATCTGAACTATCGCACTGAAAAATCTGAACTATCGCACTGAATATTCAGTGTGAAGTTTATAAGTAAAGCTTTTAACTAACGAAAAGAAACTTGAGAATCAAGAGGCCGAATCTGGCAGAGACAACTTAATCTTCCATGGTTTGCCAGAAATCAAGGGTGAAAAGTGGAGCGACACTGAAAACTACGATAAGAGAATATATAACTTAAACTTTGGATATAGATGAATCGAAAATTGAAAATGAACAGCGCTCAGCCTACATTCGAAGCGCAATCCAAGGCCTACAATTGTTAATTTTCTCGCTTTAAAGATAAGGAAGCAGTTTTGAAAAAGTACGGAAAAATTACTAAGACAGTCAGAGAAAATGCACAAAAGAAAGAGAGTAAAGAAGCAGCTGGAACTGACAATAAATATCAGGAACTTCCAGAGGTAGCTGAACCGCATAACGGTTTTTCTGAAAACTTCTCAGAAAGAGTACGGCGGGCAGGAACATATCTCTAACCTTTCTTCATCCAATCGCTTAGGGATGGTAAAGCAGCCTTCCTGAAATATGACAGACTTGTTATAAATAAAACTGAATATATGTTTAATGAGGCACTGCAGGATCTTATTACGCATAAACTCTAAGTAGGGGTCTGGCCCAGGCCCTATTTTGCACGTGGTACATGATGTACAGAATATTATATGTATAAACTATAAGTAGGGGTCTGGCCCAGGCCATATTTTGCACGTGGTACATGATGTACAGAATATTATATGTATAAACTATAAGTAGGGGTCTGGCCCAGGCCATATTTTGCACGTGGTACATGATGTACAGGATATTATATGTATGAACTATAAGTAGCGGTCTGGCCCAGGCCATATTTTGCACGTGGTACATGATGTACAGAAGAACATTGAAATTAAACTCATTATCTGGAATATTTCAGGTTTGAACAAACATATATCTCGTGAACAGTCTAATGTGGATTGCATTGATTTGATTTGTTTTATGCGTGATTTTGATATTTTTGCACCGGTCGAGACTTGGGCTCGTGACAAAATTTATATAAATGATTTTACTAGTTTCATAAGTGTCAGAGACAAAGCGTTATTTTGGAGGTATTGGTGTGCATGTAAAAAACATGTAATGTATAACTTCAATAATTATCAACTTAAGAGTAAATTCAAAAATATTGTCTAGCAAAAAGTTTCCTTTTATATACAAACCCTTCAGCAAGACCGCAATTTTGATGCAGTATATATGTCACCTAAATATTCCTCACTACATGCTGAAGAAGACTTCTTTACCGTTATTGAAAACAAATCGACACATTATAGAGTTATGTATCCACATCACAAATTTATTATTGGTGAAGATTTCAATGCTCATACCTCCGAAAAAGGTGACTTTATTATATATGATGGTAATACTTTCATTGAAAAGGATTTAGCCTATGTCGAGGATGTAGATGTAGTGAGAAAGAGCTAAATTGGGCAGAAACGAGTTAAATCAATATAGTGAGGCTTTGCTTAATCAAATCGACACTGCTTTTAAAATAAACATTATGGAGAGTTTTACTGAATCAGCACAGACGATGAAAGTATATCAAACTAATACCAATAAAAGATGTGATAGCGTTTCTGTCAACAGACAACCCTGGTATAATGCACACGGCAAATCAGCAAAGGACCGCGCACTTTATATACTTAAAAACTTCAGAAACAATAAATAAATTGGCTGCATACAAGCACCATTGAAATATATACAAAATCATAACCAGGCATAAACACAGCTTATACAAAACGAAGGAAAACTCAAGTCTTGTTACAGAAAAAATTTGAAACGCTTCTGGAGACTTTTAAAATGTCCAAAAGCTATGTTGAATGGAAAAATAAATCGCACAGGAAGGTACCGGTGTTATCGCACAGGATGGTACCGGTGTTATCGCACGGGATGGCACAGGTGCTTTTCAGAATTATTTGATACACATTATGAGGTGGATCAAAATTTCAGGTTAAACGAAACAACTGACACTCTCCATGAAAATGTGACGGTAAAATAACTGAAGATGAAGTACAACACGTTATGATGAAGTACAACACGTTTCTAAATATGTGATACAAAAATAGCGCCAAGTTTGAATTATGGGTCAGAAGTTTGGGTATTTTACAACGCATATGACATAGAAACTGTACATACGTCATTTTGTAAATGTTATTGGTATTACGATATACGCACCAAATAGTTTTATCTAGAATAAATTAGGTAGAATGCCAATGCAAGTAGTAACATAAGTAGAATACTTTAGTACAGGCTAAAATTACTAATGATGACTGATGATAGAGTCTCAAAAGAAACCTATAACCTACATTTGAATTTTGGCGAATACTGTTAATGTTGGGAAAATCAAGTTAAAAATCTATTATTTTCGCACGGAATGGGAGAAGTCTGGGAAAATCAAGGGGTGGGTGATAAGAACTTATTTTTCATTATATTTAATCAACGATGTAAATATATTGATCTACAGGAACCAAATGGAGATTTAAATTTAATGGATAGATTTTACGATTTTATAATAAGATCAGAAATGACTTGAGTTGTCAATACAATATAGATTGTTTAAACTCTTCGTACGCTTACTATGCATGTTCAGAAGTGGAAACTTCCTTTTAATGGTAAATGTAAGTAGATTTCATAGCTGTTAGCAAATATGGAAGAATTCGGAAAAATAATAACATGGGTGCCCTCTAGTGGATGTGTGTATATATCTATTAGTGTTTAACGCCATCTCCGCACAAAAATGGCTATATAGTGCCAACTAAAAAGTAGAGTTCTAAAAATGTAAAAATGAAGAATTGCTCAAACACTTTATGAAGATACATCTTCCAAACAAATGTAAACATGATGTACTATAATATAAAAGATATAAGGTAAATATGTTACAATTCTGTAAAATGTATGCCAAAATATACATTTATATATTGTCAAAATGTTTTATATAATCCCCATTACCTCCAAGCGTCCAAAGTTTTCTCAGGTTGTACATGATCATAACGATTCTTTATTGAGTTCACATCATTTAAACTTCTGTCTCACAAGTACAAGTCGACACACTCGACAATACTGTGTTCCATTGTAAGCGGACACTGGCAGGGTACACATTCTGTTCAAAAGTCACTTTCAGGATGTATGCACGAGTGCCTATGTATGTCTGATACGCGATCGGCGCAATACCCATCATCTCTGCGATTTCTTCTATACGATAGATGCCAATCTTCAATGATGGGTTTGATGTTCTCAAGCTCGTTTGTAGAATTTTTATTCCAGATATTTTACCAAGTTTGAATCATATTATATAAAATATGGGGTCAGACTATTGAAATCATCCAATCGGAAACATGTGTCTGCACAGCAGCTTTTTATGCTTTATCTGCCCTTTCATTATCCATAACACCAATGTGACTAGGCAGCCAACAGTATATAAGACTTTTTTCCAGATTGGATGTGAAAATCATGTTTCTGTAAGTTTGGGGATATTAACTGGTTGTCCCCTAGCAAATACACACAGTAATAAACTCGTGCCCGATTTTGAAAGGCGATACTAGAACACATATAATGAATTGCAAACATAATAAAAATTGGACATGTACAATTTTATCACACTGATGAAGAAAAAGTATGAAATACATTGCTATTACATTTACTCTTGAGTAAAAAAGGGATACATGTGCTTTCCTCCCTATTCAATGTAGGAGGTAAGTCAACACAGCGTACAATATGACTATGCACAAACTGGGGCATGAAAATATTTTCCCAGATGATGAATATTTGAACAAATCATTCATACATAATATACCCATGCACAAAATTAAATTTCTTATTCATAAAATTAATATTTCAAAAATTGCTGCACACTAGGAGCTATGTTAATATTATTTGCATTAGAAACAGAGGTACAAACATACCAACATGAGGGGAATGTAAACATAAAACTTATGCCAGGTATATCGCATCTTTTCTACGCGCTCTCTCTCTCTCTCTCTCTCTCTCTCTCTCTCTCTCTCTCTCTCTCTCTACGCTTTGCGTAGAAAACCAAACATTTACAGTCCATGGTAGGAATTGTAACATTGTCATTTTTGGACACACGCCTTGCAGAAGCCAAGATTATAGACAAAGTAGGATGACGTAATACCTTTGTTCATACGACAATATTGAAATATAACACTTGTTTTCATAAACTGATCAATAACAAACATTTGCTATCATCATGACGAGAAAAAAGAAAAAAATGAAACTGTCTGACAGTGAGAACTGTAAAATTTGGGATTGCTATAATGTCTAAAACTCCCTTCTTGAGCTTCACATAATTGTATAAATTAGATACCTCTCCCCCAAATAACGTAAAACTTAATGGTATAAGAGATGTACTGATTGTCGAATGTTGAGTTAAATACTCTCTCACTACCACTCTACTCTCTCTTTCTCTCTCTCTCTCTCACTCTCTCTCTCTCTCTCTCTCTCTCTCTCTCTCTCTCTCTCTCTCTCTCTCTCTCAGACACCCATTCACCTTATGCACAAAACAAAATACAACTGGCTACCAGCGAGAATCGTAAAGTTTAGGATTGCTAAAATTTATACCCCCTCCCCCCTTCTTGAGCTTCCTGCAGGATTTTTAAAAGATTTAAACCTAAGCACATTCTAACATATGATTCACTCTAGTCCTTAGAAATTCATGAAAAGGGTAACCTAATTTTAAAATCTCCTTGTCCTATAATGCCGCAAAATAATAATAATAAAGGTGGCATACGTTTCTTTCTTCTTTGAATCCATTGGTAAAATTATAGCGATTATGAGAATAGCAAAGGAGATGGTAGTTTATTTTTAAAAAGGAGGGAAGCAGACGATAGGGAAATTATATAAGGGGCGACATTTCGTACGACGATTATTCAGGAGGATATGCTAGAAGGGACTTGATTTAACTCAAGAGCAAGGTTGAGATGAAGGAGTGTGAGTATGTATGTGGTATAGTGTGTATATAAACACTCCTGATCTTTGGAATGTGATAGTATGTTTGTGTGTATGTAAGTATAGTATGTGCATTAGTACTCTTACCCTTTTATGTGTGATAGTATGTGATTTCATGTCCCCTTCTTTTACATTCTACCCTTTTCGCTGGATAGTAGGTATGGGATTTTAGTCACTACATATGGCTTGTTGGATAGTAAATGTGCGATGATGGATGGTATAGTGTGGAGTGCTGGATGGTAAATGACTAAGTATAGGTCACTACACACGGCGTGTTGGATAGGATATTGATGGGTTATTGGTCACTATTATATTAGATAACGTGGAGTTGGATAGTATGTGAGTGGTATTGGTCACTACATACGGCATGTTGGGTAGTAGATAACTAAGTGTTGGATAGTAGATAACTTAGTGTTTGATAGTAAATAACTGATGCTGATAGTAGATAACTAAGTGTTGAATAATAATAGATAACTAATTGTTGGATAATAGATAACTAAATGTTGGATAGTAAATAACTAGGTATTAGCACTCCTATCCTCTTGTTACCGACACGTTCTGGAATACACGCGCAGTCACAACATCCGCGACCTCCAAAAATCCGAAATCGACCTGATCCAGGACCTACACAGCATCAGAAAACCCCAGGTGAGTGAACGCCTTGACCGCTGGCTCGTTAAAGGCGATATGAAAGCCAAGATAGTAATGGATGGGCGATACCAACCCTCTCATTCCACTTCCAAATGAAGAAAAAATGGGATAAGGTTATAATATGGCGTCCTTACAGGACATATAGTACAATCAGAGATGTTACTGAGGGGCGATGCGGCTAATAAAAAGCTGGTAGATGCCGCCAAAGTCTCACGTGATATTGCCAGGGCGTGGTTCGAAAAGCATGCCATGTGGCACATTTATTTCTCGGTGCCTCGCAGCATTCCGCTGCCGGTTTGATGTTATAACCCCCAACGATGTGCACAAGGTGGACATCCTGTTTCTGGCCCATGACCAGGTTGGGCTTCGCACGTACAAGTACAAGTTGACAGTGGTTGCTGTCGCGAGCCGTTACAAGGAGGCCGAGCCCTTGGACCTTGGATACAAAAAAGGCTTCCAAGGTCGCCAACACCTTGGTACGTATCTACTAACGTGGTCCTCTAAAGTGGCTCAAATTGTCAAGGTTATTGTGCGTCTGAGGCGTAGAGAAGACCGCGTACACCGCTCTCAACACATTGTGGAGCGGTTCAACCGCACACTGGCTGAGCTATTGTTTGGGCACCAATACGCCCAGGAAATGTTTGCAGCCAGCAACGAACAGCTGGCGTGCCTGCAAAGCGTAGCGCCGATTACATTCATAGGCTGCCTGGTGTTGTGGTGGCCCTAAACAGTGAGGCAAAATAAGATACCGACTGACGCCATTCGTGCTAAGTCTGCGCGGGTTCGCCTGTACGTTCTGCGAGCAAGCATTAGGAGGTGAAACCAATCCCTCAAATGCGCTTGTACGTATATATATATATATATATATATATATATATATATATATATATATATATATATATATATACGCCTGGAGAGCTGGAAGAAGTGTTTATTCTGGCTTATAGGTTTGACATCCCAGGCCAGCCATCTATATGCCATCTTTCCGCTCTTGGTGCACCACTTAGAACCCTGAAGATACACAGCTACCACCTAAGGGCGTCCTCACCCCAGGCCGTAGAGCTCGTTGAGATACTCCTGTGCGGTGCGGTAATGGCCATATGTTCACGCTACGATTCCGTCTGGGGTGATCCAGATTTTGGTGTCCAGCGGTGATAGGCTTGTTTTATTATGCTGTGCAACCCATCCTTTGGTGCTCGCTGCGTATGGCGGACATAGTGTGGCGAAACGCTTTTCTCTCCTGGGGGCACTCCAGGTAGAGGCGTTGCCGGAGGTTGGCTTTAACTACCGTTCGTGCAATGCCCTTGGCCTTGCGGATCCCCACTTTGTCAGCCTTCAGAATGCTGCACATTCTGGGGAGGACTCCGACGAACTCGACAATTGGCTGGCCGGCTCACTCATCTTTAAACTTCCCTACGACCTTCTTGCTGGACATGCTGTAGAGCGGGTGTTTACGTGGGTATTCGTTCGTGTCGTACAGGCTGGCATCTTCAGCCATGTCACGATAGACATCAGCAGTCTCAATCTGCGGCAGCAGGCTGTCGGTGTCCGTGTATAGCAGGATAGTCCTATCATCATAACGCGCCTTGATATGGGTATAGTAAATGTCGTACACAAGGAGCTTACTTAAATTCAAAACCGCTATGCCTGTTAAATCTAGCGGTTAAGCTTCAGGTTGGCCTTCTTAAAATGAAAGGCGACGAGGCTGCCAACGAAAATTTGTCAAGTTTCGAAGGCGGAGTCGCCAATTAGGCGGAGATACTTTTATTCCCCGCCCTTGGGACTCATAATATACACCCTCATTCGCTTCCACAAATTCTCCATCGTTGTGCCGACGATTGAATTATTCAGTAGTTTGAAAAAAATTCTTTTTAAACTCAGAAGACGCCTTGGTACGCAAGTTTGTGTTTAGCTGAATGTACGGCGCATTCCACCGGTTTTGGTCAAACTCGATGAACCCGGTGGACCTTGGTAACGTGCAATCCTAGTGTGTTGTAGAGCTGAAAGTTTCGGTAGTGAACCACATACTGCTCTTTTTGGCGCAGGCTGGGGACTAACTTCATGCACTCAGTAAATATACCCCCAGTTCATTCGCTAAACCGCGCTGATAGTCAGCCAGTTTTCTAGAACACGCAGTGCCTCTGGGGCCAGCGGATAGTCGCTGTGCGCGTCATGTAGTTCTTGATGGCTCTCGAAATCGACTTCGAGAATGTTGAATTGTTACCAAATGGGCACGATCTGGCTAGCCTACTCAATTTTTAACCACGAGTCAGCAGACTCTGCAGCATGGCCCCTTCGTACAGTTTGTTGGTGTCTTAGTAAGTAATCCAGTTATTTGGCTTGCGTCATAGTCCGGGCACATCTGGCGGTTGGCCTTTGCGTGGCGGTGGCTTTCCATGGAGACTTCACCGCAAATGACATTCTCGATAAACAGATGCTAATCGATGTTGGTCAGAAACTCTGGGCAGAGCCGGTCTTTTTCAGCAGTGCGTCCCAGCTCATTCTAGGAGAGTCTTCGTAATGGGCTGGGTCGAGGCCATAGTTTTTTCAGCGATGTGTCCCGAAATGCATCGAACAAGTCATCCAGCAGTGATACATCAGTTCGCAAGTAGTGATCGTAGTAGCCTCGAAGGTTTTTTCAGCTAAAATGTTTTTCACACCCTCTGCGCGTGCTCTCACTCATACGCCTTCGGCGCGGATTAGCTGGCTGTTGAATGCCTCCTTAGGCATGTTGGCTGCCAACTTTTTCCAGGCTGCTGTTCATTAACTGCAGGCTGTCTACAAACTGTAGCTGCCCTGGTAAAAACGCCATGTTGTTAGGAATGGCGCAAACCTTTTCCGTCGATGCTGTTCCGATGGCCTACATAATTAGGTTGCCATCGTAGCCTCGCAGATTATGGATCACAACCGACAACTTCGTTTTTGGGGGGTAGATTTGCAACTTGAGGTTGCATGCGTTGTCGGCAGCACCTCGATACTTGCCGGTAATGTGGCAGTGGTCTCTTGACCTATCACCACCAATGGCCTTGCTGCAAATGTGACAGTCTGTCGCTTCCTTAAAGTTCCTCCAGTCGCCCCTTTCTATAATAATCTTTGCCGGGTTCCAAAAGACCTCACCGATTTCTCCCAACTCTAACTCCAGGTCCCTGATAAAGGTCCTTTCCCCGGTAGATCCTCGGCTTTTTGCAAAATCCATCACAGCGGAGTACTATGTAATAAAGCTACATGAAACTTAATCTATTTTCTGTGCGTTGCTATAAACGGGGCTGCAAGCAGGGCCTTCTACTTGCACGTTCAATGCCTCCAAGTCCGCAGAGATGATGCATAGAACTCGCATCTGGCTGTGGTGGTTCTGAAACGGTACGATGTTGTTCCCTGATTCCGGCATGGTCACACGCTGTGGCAAACTTTTGCATGGGTTTCCAGCAGGTAGGCCGGCTGAAGACGTTAAGGCACTGGCGGCAGACGTGCTTCTTTTCGTTGCATTTGTTGTGATGCCTCACCATGTGGCTCAGGTCTTATATCCTAATATAGTGGCCCTTTTCTTCTTTGGTGAGCAAACGCAGGTCCACAGAGTCTGGCCTTACTGCGCTGCTAACACATAGCGGGCAAAGCCCTTTTTTCCAGTCAAAAACACAAACCGCTATTTTGGGGCTGAGGCGCTCAAACTTGCCGATATCGCTCACCTTTACTGGAATGTCAACTACCTCAAAGTTTAGCTCTCCCATGTGCCGACGGTACTTACCTGGCTGTTCAGCATGAGTGTATTTGGATATAACGGTCAATAAACCGTCCACGCACAACAGCGATTGTCGTTGTTCTCTATACTGAGCACTGCTCGCGGCGGAATAAACTTCGGAGTTGCTAATTAGCTGTTGATCACTGAATAGCCAATACTGCCGTACCCTGAGATCTAGAGCAATGCAGTGAATGAAACGCCCATCTAGACCCCTCGCGCATATAGTCTTCGTTGCGCCGCAGTATAATCGCGTTTGCTTCATTGACCAGCTGCTCGATTTCGTCTGGCCTTAGCACTACCACAGCTTGACTCCTGAAGTAGCCCGTCACGTTAATTACTTCGTTTCGCTGGCTTCCTTGTATTTACAACTTTGCTGAGAGCAGAAGGCTAAAATTTATACCACCAAGCTGCTGCAGATTGTGACTAACCATCTCGTGTACCCTTGGCGTCATGGGGTGAAGGAATGCTATCGCATCTGTTTCAAGCCGGTGGTTTGGGGGAACTGTTGCTAGATAGTCCCTTCCTAACGCACCTGGCCTTCGCAGTACGAATGCTGGAAGCCTTGGCGCAGGCCTCGGAACCCTTTCAGGCCGTGTTGCTGACATTGGCTTCGCGCGCCTTGGCGCTTGCGCTGGCCTTTCAGCCTTTGGGTTTTGGGCGCCTTGCCTTCACCAACGCCTCTACCCCATTCGGGTACGTTTGGGGAGTGATGGCTTCGGCCGGTAGTAGCTTAATAAGACCACGCACAGCCTCGTCCGTGGTTGTATTCGATGGCTGTTATAATCTCTAAATAAAATAATTTTCAGCCAGGTGTACGTTTGAGTGTATCCTATGTCTGCTACAGTCTCTAAATAAAACTTGTATATGGTGACGACTGATTAAGTATGTGCCGTTCCTAATGAGACCATCTGACCGTTGCTGGTTTTAATTTCCAATCGGTTACCTCTTGCTCCATCTTCTTCTGTGACAAAGTTCTAAACTTACTGAGAGTAACCAGTTGGTCAAACACACAGATGTACATCTTTCTGGCCTTTACTTCTTTCCTCGCTGGACATAAAACCTTCGTTCTCATTCCAAATCAAATCATATGCCCTACTCTAACTCAGCTCCACACTTCAAGCATGGCTGAAATTCAACCCTCCTCATTTTTATACTTGGCGTTGTGCGCATGACACTATTTGTCAGCATTTGGTTTGTCACACACATACATACACACACACCCTTTAGCCACTAAAATTTTCATAGTTCAGGTATTGTATTGATGCGTATACTATAACACGTGTTTGCTTAATTGGTAAATACATAGTAGGTAAGTACATAACCTTGCTGCGCATTCTGCTAATGCGACCCTGTTTTAGCCCTTGAGTTGAGCGCGGGTTAAAATGTTTTTGTACTCCCGAGTTCAAACATCCCGAAACAAAGGGTTTCCCGGCTTAAAACTACACACACACACATACACTCCCCCTCCCCCACCCCTGGCCGTGTGGGATTTTGACTCCAGATAAAACGAACTAGGCGAAAAAGGACTTTCAGGTCCTAATAACCCCTAGGTGAAATACCTAAATAAGGTATGTTTGTCCTTTTACCCCTTAGAAGGTCCAGGTGGGGCCAAATACGTCCTTTACCACTACTTATGTTCTTCCAATTATCGTTTCTATTTGGGGCCCCGTGTGGCCGAGTGGTCTAAGGCGCTAGCCGTTTCTGATCACTCACACATCTCACCTCTGTCCGAGTGAGCTCGACCAACGTGAGTATGTGAGAAAGCTTTCCAGTAGCTTCCCGTAGGTCGATGGTTCTTCCCGTGGTCTTTTCTGGCTCTTCCTCCACCAAATAACCGATCATGTGCTGAAAAATGGCGTTAAACCCACAAAACCAAACCAAACTAAACCGTTCTATTACACAGCACAAACGCGGTCATGAAAAAATACACTTCGTCTTGTATAAGGGACTGACCATTTAGTCTTTGGGGTGAAGTGGAGGAGATGGAGGGGAACTGGAATTTTCTTTTCAAATAGGATACTCTTTTCGTTTTCTTTTCAAATAGGATACTCTTTTTCGTTTATCTCAAGATAATTGTTTTCAACCAATTTTGATGGACAGAATGTTATTTATTTTATACAACCCAGAGCAACATTCTTTTTCTTCATTCATTTTAATTATTTTGAAGCTGATTGTTAGGAAAAAATCCACCCACCCACCCAACCCCCCAAAAAAACCTTAATGGTCGGTCCCTAAGTCAGTTTAAAAGTTACATACATGACTGTTCCATTAACATTACATACTTAAGAATTCATACACGTATCCTTGCATAACAGTGCGATAAAAAAAACACGCGCGCAAGGTTTATTTGCAAATTTTATGTTTTATGACACTGATTGATGTGGTAGTATTGTTTTTGTTATTATTGTTGTTGTTTCTTCTATATGTGGTGTTGATGACAACCGCGATGATGGTAATGATATCCTTGTTGCTTAGTTATTTTGTTGCTCCTGTTTTCTTTCTTTATTTATTTTAAATATGTTCCATATGCATTTCATTCTTCTACTCCTTTATTAACATCACTGTACTCATATTGTCGCCAGTTGTGTAAACATTAAACTACACTTGTACCTCCTCCGTAAGTATCATGCGACAGATAACACTCCCCTGTCCAATTGTCAACTATCAGATGAGTGAATTCGCAAAAACGCTAACCTGTAAACTTAAAAGTGCGAGTTACTCCGAGTTCTGCATGCCAGGATGAGTGTGCATATCGTCTTAATAACGAAAATTTCGCAAAAGACCCAATTTAAATTAGCAAGAATTATGTCTGAAAGTTGCCGAGTTGTTCAAAACTGGTCAAAAAATCTAACTTAATGAGTATTAATTTACAAACATTTTCTATATCAACTTAACTATGACTGAGCAATTAACTTGAAAATATAGATTATGCTACCCTCACCCTAAAATATACATTAGCAAAATGATATAACATTCGTTTGTCGTGGATATTTTCAACAATCATTTGTCATTAAAAAATAATGATAAATAAATAAATAAAAATGGGATTATTACTTCTGAAAGAAAACACTAAATATTTTCGACAAATTTAAGTTCATTTGCTACAGAAATGTTTATTTTTCCCTTCCCATTAAACTCTCAGAAATATTTTGGTATTCTATGACGGTCCATCCCAAGATCCATTCGGTCACCTGTTTGTCTGTCTGCCTTCTTCCTGTCTGTTGCTGTTGGATCTACATCTTGCTCAAAAAAAACAGAATTACTGTCATAGGACAAAATTTTCATTCTTTTAAAAGGATTTTTTTTTTTTTTAAATCAAACTAAGGAAATTATTGGTGATGGAATGGATGGAGAAATTTACTAATGAATGGACTGACGATGGATGGATGGATGAATGAATAAATATTTGAATCGATAGATGGATGGCCGAA
Organism: Margaritifera margaritifera; assembly: GCA_029931535.1. Lineage (NCBI taxonomy): Eukaryota > Metazoa > Mollusca > Bivalvia > Unionida > Margaritiferidae > Margaritifera > Margaritifera margaritifera. Next base: position 108,255 of record JAQPZY010000781.1, on the reverse strand, counting down.
TGAATGCATGGATGCTTGGACACAAAATTACTGGATGGTTCTGCGGATAGATAGATTGGTAGAAAGACAGACATTGCTTTGCACGAACATATTATTTATTTGTGATACAATAATGGATATTGTGTGATATCGGTTGTACTGACGTGATCCATGCTGAGCCGCCAGCAAATTTTCAATTTTGCAAACCCCAATACCCTACCCCCACCCCACTAAACAAAAAATAAATTAATAGAAACAGTGAAGATAAGGGTAGTACCAAATCTCTTTTGCAAATACCTACACCCTACCCTACATTATATCTTTCTTTAGACCGTATGCGTCTTAGACCAGCTACAAATAACTTTATTTTCATTTTTCAAAAACCAACACTCACCACACACCCTAATGAGACAAACATAACAACAATAAACCCAAGACCACTACCAAGTCTTTTTTCTTTCAACAACCAACAACCACGCGAACAAAAAAGTGCCTGTGTGCATCCTAGCTCAGATCACCACAATACATTTTTAAAAAACAAACATAAAAAAAAACTCACAGAGACCTAAACACTTACTAAAGAAATGATTAAGTCCTACCGCTCTTCAGGCCATGAAGTGAGCGAGTAACTGGCCGTCACTCTCAAAGTCCGTTACTACTAAGGTTAATACTATTAAGCTAGAACTACAGACACACACACACACACACACACACACATACACACACACACACACATATATATATATATATATATATATATATATATATATATATATATATATATATATATATGTCAGTCCTTTGTTCCAACACTGGAATTAGGTCAAAACACTTTGATCCTTTGATCCTCTGCGTGATGGGCACGATAAACACTTCTTTGATTTTTTTTACATAACTTTGTTGGGCTGATGGAAGCATAACATAGCTATGTAGCTTACCCATTTTAGACCGTTTTTAATTTTGTCTTCTGTCTTTCTTCTATCATTTATCTTTTGTTTGTTTATTTTCCCGTCATTGAAACATGTAGGAGTCAAGAATTTCTCTTGGCTTTTGTGTTTAGTGTTTGTTTTGTGAATGTAAATTGATTCTTTTCCTGATAAAGAGCTTGTTTAGCTCGAAACTTTGGGAAACTGTTTTGTATTTGCGACGTTATCAATTATTGTGTCATTATATATATATATATATATATATATATATATATATATATATATATATATATATATATATATATATATATATATATCATTATGACTGTTTTACCAAACCATTATTTTATATTTTAAAATGTATAACATTTATAAAATAAAATAGTATGTAAGAGTGTATATAGAACAAATAATAGAAAGACGACTTGATAAATAAATATGTATATATAACTTTATATACACGGATGAATAAATATCAACTAGATCAATACATTATATACACATCAATTATATTCAGCGGACAAGGAAGTAATAAAAAAGGTAGTAAACAGTTGTAACACATATCATAAAATGCTAGAATTTTAAAGACTGAATTTATGAAAAGTTGTAATGTTGATAATCAAACTATATAAATGTATGGTGATTTTATGTATTAATCATAAAAAATACCTTTAATTTCCTTAAACGCATCTAAAGCTTTTCTTAAGGCCATATTAAAAATCATCCATCGCCTGGTGGATAATTTTTTCAACTCTGAATCTCAATACGATGAAACTGCATGTTCAAGTCTCACAATAGGCTTGACATTTGTCTAGGTAGATATTCAAAATCAGCGATGTGTAGAATTGTGGCATAATCAGAGGCAGTGGTAAAACTAAGGTTAAAGGTTTGGAGCAAAAGGTGAAATTCAAATGTCAAAATCGCGGGAAATAGCATAAATTAATTCATCTATTTTAATCATAAGGAATAAATAGATTATATGCAAATTTAATATATGACAATTCATCTTGAGGTGATAATAGCAGGCCAGATAAAGAATTTATTATTATTGTAGCGTTTAAATTTTTTCACCCTTTCTTCAGCCCACGTAGGCAAGTAAAATGCTGCATACATATTGACAATGTTGCCTTTACTATCATAACTTTTATAAACGAAGCTTCAAACATGAAATTTCCGTTCCAAATTCTAACTGTATTGTTTGAAAATTCAGTTTTTGTTTTATGTTGAGTTATTACAGATAGATCTGGCAAACGTCACAACATCTTGAAGTTGTAACATAAATACAGCTGAAAAAGAATATGTAAATATATTTATATCAAAAATAGCTTGAATACCTTATTCACATTTCACAATTCACAATTTTTATATTCTGCTGTCTCCAATAGAACTAGAAATTTCAACGTCATGTTCAATAAAAATTTAAATGTACATTTTCCTGCCTTTTGCAAACAGGAAAGACTATTTGTCTTGATGTAAGAAATGGGAAAATGTATATGGATGAATTCAGTTATATTTGTTTTCCAGACATCGATCTGAGACCATATTGTTTACACCATCTAACTTGAAAATAAGCAGGCATTTCTTTCCTATATAGTCATCGCTACCTTACTACAAAAGTCAGAAAATATACATACTAGTTCTTCACAAATCTTACAATTGATTACAATAGAGCTCATTTAAAATACAACAATAGTTTAAAATAAACAACTGGAGAACATGATTTAAGACATGTATGCTACAATCCTGAAAGTATAGTTTCTTACACAAGTATCAATCAATTGTGGAAACAAACTCAACATGATAATAAGATAAATTAATCTGAATTGAAAGATTGGTTTACAGAACAATCTACATGCACATTGCACAATCAGGCAAAACAAAGTTTAAAATACAGAAAAGTCAATGTTAATCGCGTAGATGACCATTACCAAACAGACATCAATGACACGCAAACATATCAGATATACAACTATGGATACAAAAAATACATCTTGACAGTGACAGATGCCTTGTCAAAATACACTCGAGCTAAAAAGTGACAACAAACAAGGGAGATGTCAAACACGATGCTTTCAGAGATATTTCTTAATGAACCATAACCAGAAAAAAATACAGTTCGATGATGGGAAATAATTTCATAACCAAAAGGTCAAGAAATTATTGGAGAAATAAAATATTTAATACTTCTCCACTTACTCAGACAAAAAAGCGTCTGCTAGACAAAGATTTAATACAATTCTTAAGACGCGAATGTGCAAATATTTCACTCAAAATGAAACCAGAAAATGGATGGATGTATTGCCCAACCTTATTGATGCAAACAAAACCACGTATCACTGAGCAATAGATATCCTAAAAATTAATGTCGTCGATCATGAAAATAGGTCTAAAGTATGGATTAGCTTATCTGACAACTGATACATTTGGAACTCCTAAATGTAAAACAGGTGAGAAAGTTAAGATCTCAAAACGTAAATCTATTTTTGCATAAGGCTATCTTCCTAATTTTACGAAAGAAATATTCACAATCATGAAGGTAATTTTAGGTGACCCTACTGTATATAAATTGAAAGACTTAAATGGAGGGAAACAAGATGACGTATTTAATGTTAAGGTATTTAAGGTTGAAAAGGTATTAAAGACGAAAAAATTAACGGTAAAAAATATGTGTTTGTAAAATGGAAAGAATATGACGCTTCATTCAACAGTTCGGAGCCCAATGAACGTATTATGTCACTAAAATACTTGGAACATATAAAATCAGTTGCACCAAAATTCAACGAACTACCTCAGAATAAATCAAACAAATTATTCTAAACGGCAGATATTGTAAAATCTTTTATAATGAAATAATATCGCTGAAAAGGTCTCAGGATGGCTGCTGGTACTGTAATAACATTTTAGACAATTATGCAATTTTCTTTATTTCTGCCATTACTAGTGGATATTTCTGCTCAGAGATGTGCAAGCAGGTAATAATAAACTTGGCAAAGAAAATTATACACATTTTAGAGAAAAATAGGTTCAGTATTTTACAAGTTTATTATTTTTATGAGTCTGAAAAGGCAAACAAACAGACAACAATAAATAAAACAACTTACAATCTAAAACTTTAAATGGTGTGTATGGTACAATGATTTTAGAGAAAAATAACTGCCAGATTTATATGTTAAAATCTCAAGTAGTATAAATATAAGTGAATATTGCATGTTACAAATGTGGCGAAAATAATACTATTGACCGAAAAGAACGTCGCAATATTCAATACAAAAGGTGTAAAAAGTGTGCAAATATTACGAAATAAAATTCGTATTATAATGGAGGAAATGGCAAAATCAGAGAACAGAACCAGAAAATAATTTCTTGCAAATGTGGGAAAATTGTCAAACAAGGCTCATTACTCAATCATGCAAAAATATTAAAAGGTAAATTCCATACTGAATTTGTATTTTTTTAAAAATAGGATGATAATAATAGTGAACTATTTACCTGATACAAAAATACCAAAATCTGAAAGAAGAGGATAAAGGCTCCTCTAAGTTGTCTTCTGACAAGAAAAGAAATAAACACAATGATTACTCAAGCAATGAAAAAAACTTATAACAAGAATGCATTTAATAGACGTTTAAACGAGTATAGATTGAAGCAGGAAATAACAATATTAATCAAGATTTGATTTTATGTTTTTGAACAAGTTGAATCATACTTATGGAAAATATTAATTAGAAAAATTAACAATTTGGGCCGAGATCAGAACTCCTGCTTGTACGTCGGTGCCTATACATGTCTTAGGTTACACTCAATGCGGCTGTTGTCATATCATGTGGTTATTCTGGTCATAAGAATAGATATTCTTGCTGCTGTCATTACTGCGCATCTGCGTGATGCTGTCTAATGCTTCTTGTACTGATGAGTGAGCTGCGAAGTCGTCTACAAAATTGCAATATATATATATATATATATATATATATATATATATATATATATATATATATATATATATATATATATATATATATATATATATCGAGATAGAGAGAGAAAAAAAATTACAAATATACACCAAACAGAGCGGAAAGTGCTATTCCTGCATTCTACAGGAAAATGCTTGATAACATTAACAAAATTTTTAAATACGAATAAATAATATTATCATACAGGTTAAAGAACTGTAATTCGTACTCTACGGAGATTCGAACTCGGATCAGCGGGTTACGGCACCCATTGCCTTGCTTGTGAGCACCAACCCCTATACCATTTCTACAATGCACACATCACCAAAATATGATGCTACAAAGTCGGTTATAGGCATTCGTGCGTAGCAGACATACTCGCATGTCGACCCAGTGCTTAATTTTCATCCGAGTACACAGTCCATCTGGATTCCTACTACAGAAATCAAGGTATATAGAAGTTATTATAGTGAATTTACAAATATACACTAAACAGAGCGGAAAGTGTTATCCCTGGATTCTACAGGAGAATGCTTGATAATATTAACATTTAAATACGGGTTAGAATCTCTGTAGAGTACGATTTACAATTCCGTAACCTGCAAGATAATATTATTTATTCGTATATATATATATATATATATATATATATATATATATATATATATATATATATATATATATATATATATATATATATTAAATCTGGAGAAATTTGTCGTGTATTCTATTTTGCTGCGTAAGCTGGATCTTTTTCATTTAATTGTAAAATCTAACAAATAACTAAAGACAAAAAGTAGTATGTAAAACAAGACTTAAAGTACGGAGACAGTTTTGAATTTCTCCTCATTTTTGACCATGGAGCGACACTATTTGCTATTAAAAAATGTTGCCTTTCTAACACACATTCTTGTAAGTTAGAATACTGAACAAATGAACGCAACAGCACCGTTAAATTTTCAACCTAAGTCGTTATTACGAACAGTTAAACATCCTTTTTAAAATCGCATCTGGTAGAATTTCAAAGACTTATTTCAGCAACAAATACAAATTTCTAAACAGTCTATATCTTTAATTTCATTTTTTTTATAATTCTTATGGTAGAAGATGGTTGGCAGCAAACTATTTACTGAGGTACCGACAATACTTGTCCATACACATTTATTCAGTATTCAAGGAACGCATATGTCTTCTCACCATTCTTTAACTGTATTTCTGTACCACGTCTGGATGGTAATACCAAGTGGTCACCATTCTGGTCATAAGAATAAATATTCTTACTGCTGCCATTGCTGCTCGCTTGTGTGATGCTGTTTAATGATGCTTGTGCGGATGAGTGAGCTGCCAAGTCGTCTAAAATTTAAAATATCGAGAAATTGGTCGTGTAATCTATTGTGCCGCATGATTTGGATCGTTTTCGTTTAATTGTAAAATATAACAAATAACAAAAGACAAAAAATAGTATATTAAAGAAACCTTAAAGTACGGAGACAGTTTTGAATTTCTCCTCATTTTGTGCCATCGGACACCAATATTTACCAACCTAAGTCGTTATTACAAACAGTTAAACCTCCTTTTAAAAATCGTGTCTGGTAGAATTTAAAAGACTTATTTCAGCAACCGATTAAAATTTATACACAGTCTGTATCTTTAAATTAATTTTTTTAAATTCTTATCGTTAAAAAGGGCTGTCAGCGTAAGATTTTACTGAGGTACCAACAATACTACTACAGATGCATGCACGTTTTTTTCAGTATTCAATAAAAGCATACGTCTTCTCACCACATTGTATTTCTGTAATACGCCTGGGTGGAGGTACATAAGTCCTTGGGAGAGCTGTAGAATGGGATTTCGTTTTATTCCTCTTACAGCAAATGATGATGACAATAATGACAGATATTATAATAATAGGGCTTGCAGCACACATTACCCATGTCCATATCTGGATGTCTGTCCTGCAATAACAAGAAAAATAATATTGTTCCGCATTTATAATGAATTGGCTATCTTGTAAAATATTGTGAAGCACTAAAAATAAATGCTCATGCACCATCCTTGTTACTAAGGAGAAGATCGTCTAAATGTAGATCAGTGAATTATTTCAAAGTACTCTCTGAATTAGAAATGTGGGGTTTTACTAACCATTTGTATGCATTTGGGTGAGGAACACTGTCTTATATTTAAACCAGACTGTACCACATTGTTATATTTCTGGATGTGTTCTTCAGCATTTTCATTCCTTTTAATTATTTTTGTAATGGCCTTGGGATGCGAGTGGGGTTGATGGCTGCGCAACCTCCTTTTCGGATATCTGGCTTCACCGTTGCATCTCTCAACCCATCCAAATATGTAACTTATCCAAATATGTAACTCATCTAAATATGAAACTCATCCAAATATGTATCTCAAATATTTCTAAATCTTATTCTTTCGGTTAAAAAAGGTCCAAACGTAAAACTCCCTACATCTCTCTCTCTCTCTCTCTCTCTCTCTCTCTCTCTCTCTCTCTCTCTCTCTCTCTCTCTCTCTCTCTCTCTCATAAAACTATGGTTATCAGAAGCATTGGTGTGCAATGTGTCAAATTATATTTTTTAAGTTAAATTCCACAAATCGAAAAGTTTGCAACTAAATGAATTACTGTTTGCAAAAACACCAGTGAGAGAGCAGAATATCTTAATGTGAACAAGGTATGTATGTATTTGTGTGTGTGTGTGTATATATATATATATATATATATATATATATATATATATATATATATATATATATATATTAGCACATATGCAACCATTGGTCGACAATCAAGCGACCTTTCGGCGGCAGCTGTCACCCAGAGGATATATTTAGTGTCACCCAAAAGTAAAACAATATTCCCAACCATATCTGGTATAAGCTAAATGTATTAGCTGTTTCATGAGCATGAATGCGATAGATAAAAGGTTGAAACTTAATTTTAAACCATGTTTATTAGAAAGGATGGGAAGATTTTTACTTTTTTCAGTTTTGGTATATATTCACCTTGCAACCTTTCGGCGACAACATGTTTTCTATGCATTTTTCTGTTGATCGTGTTTACGTTACAAGACTATGGCAAATTAAAATATGCTTTTTTATCATCATCGTTGTTACATATTTAATCGTTCTTAGAAATCATGTGAAATATCATATCCCGACGTATTGAAGTTAGTGAGTACGGTTGGGCTAGCTTCCAGCTTTAGCCTCCCATGGTCACGCATGCAAGTGCGACGCATACCTACGGTCAGCTTCCTGACAAGCCGACCGGCATGTTTTAAAACATAATGGCAGGCTTGCCATTAGATCAGGACCCCGCAGCCGCTGGCCTGAATGAGAACCAGGCATTGCGAGAACCCGTCCAAAACCGATCCGAACATGAGGAATGTTATGAGGTATTCCGATTACCAGAACCATATGACTAATGAGCCTAACGCAGCGATGCAGCTCATGTTTTACTGGATGATACACACCGGGTCCAGAAGTGAATGAAACATTGTTAATATCGTTAGTCAGATTTATCATCAGTTTGATCAGTGGAAGTAACTGAAACGTGGACAATATTTAAATAAAGAAATGTGATTTTTTTTATAAACTTTTTCCCAACCTGTAAACTACACATTATAGTAAAATAGTTGACGCAATCTCTCTCCTTCCTTCATTAGCAAGGTTCATGCATTTAATAATGCGTAAATGGGAGGGTTACAAAATGACTCTAACCAATAATTTTTTTGCTGGTCATGGTGTACTCCTTCAAGACTTGGAGATTATGTATACATTTCTGTATATACTCAGTTAAGTCATAGAAGACACTACAGAGTGAATACATATTACAATGTGATCAATGGGAATTCTCATTTGGCAGATACAGATATTTAAGACAAACAAAATTCTTAAAATATTGCCTATTTTCATCCGTTCCCATACACTCAAAATACATTAATCTAAAATATAATGATATATTTATTTTAAACCACGTGAATTGTAGTTCGTAGACCCAAAATATTGACATGTAATCTGTATGTGGTTTCACATGTGTGTGTGTGTGTGTGTGTGTGTGTGTGTGTGTGTGTGTGTCTGTGTGTGTGTGTGTGAAGACAGATGGAGGCAGAAATAATGACTCAGAGCACGAGGAATATAAATAAGTGGGTGAAAAAAGAAAGTTGATCACATACAACTCGGAAAGAAAGTCGCGGTCATACAATAAATCAGTTAGACAATATTCTCTCGTCTAATACCTTTGATATTGTATGGTGGGGAACTTCAAAGGCTATATTGGCTGATTAAACTCGAGTGCTAATAGTTCTCGATTTATGTACCAATACCCATTTTGACGCCATACCTTACGATATCGCGTAATTAATCTTTTAACCCACTCTTCAATCAGCATTCCCACCTCTGTAGGCGAAATGTATGTTACTGTTAAAAAGTGGCTGCGGATGCTGCAGTCTGTGCAATTATTACATGTTTTGTATCCCATGGATATTCCGTCATAGTGGCTGATATAAGGACAGATACTACAGAAGTGCGGATTCTCTTTTATAATCGACATCACATTGCTAAGCTTACCATTTCTTTCGAATTTCTGCATTTAATGCCCATTTTTCTTTCAATATTTCTCTTATAATTGAAAATATTGCAAGCTGAGGGTATTTACCTTTTTTTTCAAACGATTCTTTATTGATTGTATCTGAGTTTAACATACATGTATTATATACTGTCCCTGATTTTATCTGAATGCGGACTTTCTTTCCTTATTGTAACTGCGGACTGAAAAAAATATTTGTGCCATGTCTGTGGTGTCAAACTGCTTGATTCTGAATTTCCACATATTCAGAAGAGAGACAGACAGACAGAGTTAAGCAATTTTAAAGAGACTAAATTATTATAAACTATTCAGAAATTACCAAAAGATCAGACCAGAATCCGGAATATAACAGTGCACATCAGGCTGAGTTTTCTTCTCTTGAAAAATGAAGCTCAGTTTCATAGTCAACGATTTTCTGTAAAGCACTTTCTTCTTTGATTCTATCTCGGTTTAGTAATTATCTAACTGTAGTGTGTATTGCCCCCGAGGAGATGTTTTCATTTCACAAGTTATGTGCATCGATTAAAAGTTTTGGCATACGTGCATAAATTGTAAAGCATTATAAGTTCCGAATGCCTAAGCAAGCAAACACTCGTAAGAATAGGAACAATACCAGCATATCAAGAAATGTAATTCTCCGAGCCATCTGTAATATACAAATCTTCATATTCTTCATACTGAAGGTAAACATAGGTGTGTGCATGAGAAAGAGATAGAGAGAGAGGAAGCGGGTACCATAACTTTGGGCTTGGGTTCTTAGCTATAATCCAGGTGGGCAAACAATTGTGACTCTCTAACATGTTTCACACAGATAAAGATATAAAAGATTTCAGATTGTAAAAGCTATTAAAATGTAATATATTTAATAACTGTCTACTGCATATTTATGAGTTAAATTTCACAGTCATCGATTTTCTTTAACGCATTTCCTTCTTTTATTCTATCCCGGTTGAAAAATTACATAAGTGTCTAATGCATATTTATAAACTCAATTTCACAGTCAGCAATTTTCTCTAATGCATTTATTTCTTTGATTCTATCCAGTTGAAAAATTATCTAACAAAGTTATTAATGTGTACTTCCAACCTAAGATCTGTTTTCATTTTACAAATTATTTGCGTAGATTGGAAGTCTTGTCATACGGCATAAATTTGGAAAGATTATATACTCCGTGTGCCTACGTGAGAAAATACTCGTAAGAATAAGAAAAATACCAGCATATTAAGACGGTTGATTCTCCGAGTCCCCTGTAATACGAAAATCTTCACATTTACACCCGTCTCAAATTAATCATACTAAATGTAAACATCATAAGTGTGTGCATGAGAGAGAGAGAGAGAGAGAAAGAGAGAGAGGCGCCATAACTTAGGGCATATGTTCTAAGTTATATTCCCGGTGGGCGACAGATTATAACTCTCTATAATGAAGATTTGTTATGTAGCTTCGTTTCATATTAATACTTTTCTCCTTTTGGACCAAGGGATACATCTCATCTGGTATAGAATTTATAACTTACAGCAATTATTCGTGTGTAACTAAACTTTTTCCAAAAGGAATCATGAAAAAGTCTGCTTTTAGATTCACTCATAAAAGTTTCTAGTGTAACTTCGCTGTCAAGTTTGGCACGAGTGACCGATGAAATCGAAGGGATATAAACTGGGATGGAAGGAGGGGAAGTGGGAAGTGGGAACAAGGGTTTGGTGTATGCATGATCTCTGAACTACATTACTATATCCAAACGTAGGAAAATATATTATCAAGTGTGTGTGTGCGTGTGTGTGTGTGCGCGCGCGCGCGCGCGTGCGCGTGTGTGTGTGTGTGTGTGTGTGTGTGTGTGTGTGTGTGTGTGAGCGATTCTCCGTGATAACATCGGCCAAGAAGGCATGATGGGTGAACGCAATGCAAAACGGAGGGTAGCCAAGAGTGGACTTTATTTGCTGTCCTGTTCAGATGTGATTAATTGTGCAAGCTATCTGCAGTACACAATTTGGACACTGTGTTTTGTCATTACCTTTAGTCCAGACGTCTCTACCACTGAACACTAAAATGTGTTTAAACATCATTTAAAGTGAATGCCAAACCCCATCTTTTTACGCTCAATCGTAAGGACATGAAATTTTCAATTGGTGTTTGAAAATTATATTAGTATTCACCATACGCTATTTTGACTTCTACCCTCATTTGCTCTTCAGGATTTTGAGAAAAATTAGTAGGTCTAAGAAAGGCCAAATTAACCTTTTCCACCATGTGCAATTTTTTCCAAACTCCCACATCTTAGCAGCATATGTAAGAGCTGGAACTATTGTCATATCAAACAGTTTAAGCTGAGAGTCATCGGGCAAATCAAGGCTTAATATTCTTTACTTTAAATGGAATATAGATCTTGTGGATTGATTAATTAGGTTCTTAATTCCTAAGAAATATCTACCATTCTTAGCAAAGGTTAATTCACAATATTTATAATTTCCGACAATTTCAAGTTCCGAATCACCGAATTTGAACTTCACATTTTCTCTATTTTTTAATTTACTAAAACTCATAACATTGGTTTTTGCTTGTGTTAATAAATATACTTATGTTTTGGCATTAACTCTAAAGGATTATTTTGCATATATTTCTTGGATTATCTGAAAATGCAACAGTATCATCTGTAAAAAGCAAGACAAATAGTTCTAAATATAAAATTTCTCAGTACTTCGATGCCCAGTTGAGCTAAATTCTCCGAAATATGAATGATGAATATTAATTTTATACAAAATTCAATACTACAAAAACAAATATTTTCGAACAAATTTCACATTTCTCTATCAAGAAAAGACAACTTAACTTGAACTCCACTGCCCCCTCCACTATCCCTTAACAAAGGCGTAGCCCCTGGACTACCAGGTTGAGGTTTTGCCCCATCCATGTCCTAATACTTATCCTATTTTTCGTATCACTTTATTTCTTGCTGAAATCTCGGGATCGCTGAAGAGAGCGCAGCCAGAATCGATTTCATTGGTCGTTTAGTGATTGTCGGCAGAGTTACCATTAAGGTGCATTACAGACGAGATACATGCACATTGGGCATAACTGACCGCAGTAGACACCAATGACATCTAATGGAACTTGTTGCATCAGGGTTACTTACAAATTGCTTAAAGGTTTACTTAAAGAAATATTTTCCCCATTGATACTTTTAGAGGTAATTGTAAATATATATCTGCAAAGTGATCTTATGATTGATTGTATAAGAAACCTAAAAAATAACATTGCTATGAAGTTACAAGCACAAAGTTCAAATTAACAATTATTACTCTTTTCCTGGATATAAAATTGAGCAGTAAGTTTCCCGCTGACACATTACAGGCATAAATCAACACAATTTAGATAAATAAAATAATTATAATATTTTCATTCGTTTTTCTCATGTAGGTTCCAAAATCTGAAAATATTATTTAAATCTGAAATTTTGGGAAAATCTATACAAACCTTCATCTATGAAATCAACCATTTTATATGACTTTTAAATGCGCAGTAGCTTTATAGTCGATTCATAAGCGCTATAACTCACTGTGCTATTCTCGTTCAACCAGACTCTCGAGTGGTTCCTTAATACATCCCTCATATGACAGAGATCCCACAGAGTAACACGAATGTCTGGACCGTTCTCTAACCTAGCATATTGTGCAACTGAATCACGGCATGCAAACATTTTGTTCCGGACTTAGTTACGTAGAAACTCTCTCTAAACATATAGGTTACTTTTTAGGTACTCTATCCATATCTCAGATCCATTTCCAACTGCATTTATTACCAGCTTCTTCTGAACGTAGCATGAAGGGAAGGCACGTGGCCGTGTCATAATCTGTCAATTTTTAACTAAGCAAGTAATTGCAAAACTAGTTACATTTAAACACCGTTGTGTGTGTGTGTGTGTGTGTGTGTGTGTGTGTGTGTGTGTGTGTGTGTGTTTAAATACTATTTTATGCTCAGTTTAGATATTTCTTCTTACTTCGTCGCCTCAGCTTAAAGCTTAAAAATTAAAAATTATTTAAGGAAATAGATGTGTTGATTCCGGAATACTGAATTTAATGCTATCTCTTTTTGCTCCACATTCACAGAAAATTAGATATTTTATTTTTACAGATGAATATTTGTGAGTAATTATTCTTGAAAAAATCTAATTTACTTCATGATACTTACGTCGGGCAACAATCCTTCTCACAACACGATGTGACGCATGTCTGTGTGATGGTTTCCTTATACGGCCAATCTTTAATCTCTTTGATGTGACTGCAGTAGGTGTACGAAAGTATTCCACCTTCAACCACTAAAAATATATTATACATCATTTAATTACATTACCTATCTACCTACCTACCTACTTACATTCATTCATAATTACGTAGTCATGGCAATATCTTTGATATTACCTTAAAGTCCTTTATACAAGTGGTACCAGATACAACTAATCCCACCCTTTATACAAGTGGTACCAGGTACAACTAATCCCACCCTTTATACAAGTGGTACCAGGTACAACTAATCCCACCCTTTATACAAGTGGTACCAGGTACAACTAATCCCATCCTTATACAAGTCGTACCAGGTACAACTAATCCCACCCTTTATACAAGTCGTACCATGTACAACTAATCCCACCCTTTATACAAGTCGTACCAGGTACAACTAATCCCACCCTTTATACAAGTCGTACCAGGTACAACTAATCCTACCCTTTATACAAGTGGTACCAGGTACAACTAATCCGACCATTTATACAAGTGGTACCAGGTACAACTAATCCGATCCTTTTCATCTATGATACAGACCATTGATAAAACACATGTAAACCATTGGTGTGTGGATTGTATAATGTATGCATGACTGAGGATGCAAAATAGAGATGTGTTTGTATGGATTGGTTGGACTGGTTGATTATAAAATATTAGGTACATATAGAGTGTTATCCTGATAAGAATACCATGATCTATTGTTCTATACATATACATGTATATTAAATTGTATTCAGTTGTCTACCAGGTACCGTAAAGTATTAAATCTGTAACCACAGAAATATAATCCAAGTCAGACCTATATTAATAACAATTTTAAACATACATATTGGCCAATTTCACTAAATAAAGAAGTAACTATAATACAACATTTTCGATAGCATGCATGGATGTCAACTCAGAGTGGAGGATAATAATAATAATAATAATAATAATAATAATAATAATAATAATAATAATAATAATAATAATAATAATATTACGGTACATCCTGGGATTCAGCTAGAGCTGAAAAACGATTGTTTTGGGTAAGATCAATGTCAAGGGTATTCATTTAAAATTTTGTTTCTAAAGATCTTCCTTGTTACACACATCAAATTTACCTAATAACTGAATACAAGCAGCAAAAAACATGCATCCAAAATTTATTGAATCGTTCATGTAATACTTGGTAAATATCAACTCCACGGTATTTTGGAATTGTTCTACATTTTTAGGCCGAGTGAAACAAAATGTTGAAATAAGATAAGGAAGATACTAAGATATTTCCCATTATGATTCATATGTTAAAAGCTTTCGTAGCCACGTGACTTTAATACGATCTTTAAATATTCACTATTTTCATACCTACTTCCCTTTTTACAATTTACAATCTTTTACAATTACATTTCTTTTGACTTTGAATTTTGATACATTCCAAACAAATTTTATTGACAAGTAAATTTAATTAATGTAGCATTTTTTAGAGGGATTTGGTAATATAAAATGAAGATGAGTTAATTTAGGTAGTGCCAAACCTTTCATCACTTTTGTGTTGTTGTTTTGTTTTGTTTTTTTTTGTTTTTTTTTTCTAATTAATTAGTGTTGGTAATGTTTTTTGAACACTGGCGTAGTAGATGTTTTATTTCTCTAAATCTGTACTCATAATTTAACTTTATCATATCAATAAACTAAAAAAAATGATATACCTTAAAAGGTAAATTCAATGGAGTCCCATTCCAGGTTATGCTCTGAGGAACATTTTATATTGCTCCCTGTCCTATTCCCAAACCAAATTGCTAGTCTTTTCAATGTTTATACTAAATTCAGAAAACTTTGAAAATACGTGAGATTTAATACATATTTAAGAGAGTTTTCAATGCCATCTAAAGTAAGTGAAATATCATCCGCATATTGTAATATAAGATGAGTTTTATTGTTTACCTTAATTCCTTTCCCAACCCTTGGAGTTGTTTCTGATCATTTGACCCAAAATCTCTGGACATATACGGAAAATATGCGAGGGAGGAGGGGGGGGGGGGAGGTCACCCTGTCTACAACCTCGTTTTATGCTGAATCATTGTGAAACCTGTCCATTTACTATTGACATCGAATCTAAATGTTAAAAAATCTAATGATATCTCTATGGATGGCTATACACAAGACCAGAATTATTACATTTCGTTGTAAATAGCATAAGGTTATAAAGGCTATGACCATTTTCACCAATATATCTTGCTTTTAAAAAAAAAACCTGTTTGATTTGTGTTTATTATATAAGTTTAAACTATTTTTTATTATATTTGCATTACAAGCAGACATCCTGATAAGCAACTTTTTGAAAGGTATATTGGTCACTAATTTTTTAAATATTGTTTTGGATTATCCCTTTTAGATACACAGGTAACGATACTCTGTTTTTCAGTTGATGATAACTCGCCCGACGTGTAACAGAAATGTATTGCTTTAGCAAAACAATGACCAATATCCTTCCAAATAACTTAAAAAATTCAACCGTAAATGCATATGTTCCGGGGAGTTGATTTGTTTGCATATTTGTCAATGTTTTATTGGCTTCTTGAAAAGAAATAGGCATCTCTAATGTTTCTCTTTGTGTATTCTCCTATTTAGGAATATCTGCTTAATTTAAAAGGGATTCAAGATCTACCAGTTGAACATGTTTAAATTAGTATAAATCCTGCTAATATTATTTTGTTTCTTCCAAAATATCATTTTTACTCCGAGTTAATCTACCATGATGTTTGCTATGCTAGCCATCATCGTACTTATGTAATGTCTATTTACAAAAATATTTTAAAGGTTTTCTTCATGTCAATTTATTTTGCACATGACCTTACCATAACACCTTCCATCTTTTTTCTTCAAAATTCCATCAATTGCTTCTTTTTGTTTTCTAAATTCTGCTTCAAATCTATTTATTTGCTTTTTCTGAAAATTCAGTGTCTTTAATAATCTGTTTCCCTATTGGTCTTGTTGTCTCTTCTTTTATGATGAACATGAAATCGCTTTACCTCTAATTTCTAAAAGTATGGTCTAAAAATATAATATAACTTATACAAAAAATCGACTTAGAATCTAATGTAGTTTCCTAATTTAAAGCATTTTCAAGACAAATATATCGATTTTTACGGTGACGAAATGTCTCTTTAACTGCAGAGTTATTAGAGTTATTAAACCTCCAAAAATTGTTGGGTTTTTTTTGTTTTGTGTGTGTGTGTGTGTGTGTGTGTGTGTGTGTGTGTGTGATTTATAAAGTTAGATAATCCTTGCCAGGAAGTGGTCAGTTCTATATCTTGCTTCTATACAATATTTAGTCAAAGAAGTAAAAAAAAAATTCCGATGAAAGAAAAATTCAAGTCTAGCTTTTTTAATTCATTTTGTTTATATCCATGTCTATTTTTGAGTACCAATGTTAAGTTCCCTCCAAATATTAATGAAGTTATAATCTACACATAGATCGATAACTGCCTCTCTTGTCCTTGGATATGTTTATTGCTGTGTAAATATATGTATAATCACAGTCTTATCATTATCTTTTATATTAGCAGGCTGATACAGAAAAGAGGAAAGTAGGTCGCCATTAAACACTGTGCAGTCTCATTGAAATAACAGACTAAATAGACGGTTCAACTAATAAAGCAGAGAGTTATTTAGCCGCCAGCCTGATGATAATGTGAAAACTGCTGTACCCATATCAGGATCTATAACTAAATTAAAATACACCCCCGCCTCATAATTATAATTATTATTATTATTATTATTATTATTATTATTATTATTATTATTATTATTACATTTAACTATATCATCTTAAATTTCTTTATAAAAGACTGGACTGTATCTATTGGGTCTATAGATACTGATTGGTGTAAATCCTTAGTTCTGAATTGATAGGTCTAGAATAATTGTATTTCCTGTATCATCATTCTTTAATCTATGAACACTAAACTGAAACTTATAGGTCAGTAATATGACCATTCCTGTCGCATTTGACGATAAAGAGTTAAACTAAAACTCACCCCACCCCCACCCCCATATAGACAGTACAAAATTCACGAACTTCTTTTGAAGCGAGTATCCTGTACTAAATATATTGAAATTGTTTGCTTTTCAAATAACTAAATACGTCTATTGTCTTTATGAAATCCCCTAATCCCGGACATTTCATGAAAATAATCATAATGTCATCATCCGTTATACTGCAATATTTAGCATACTTGAATTGGAACTACACAATGTACATAGATCTGTTAAAAAAGAATCTATGTAGAGAGTTACAGAGTTATCCCACTATATATATATATATGTGTGTTTGTGTGTGTGTGTGTGTGTGTGTGTGTGTGTGTGTGTGTGTGTGTGAAAATTTCATCGGGTATATGAAAGTTAGTAACTAGAATTTGGTGGTAACACAGACTGAAATGAACAACAACAACAAAAATATTAATTACTTTGATCATTTTCAAGTTGCATTAATTATCTATGTTCTACCCTTCTCTGACTTCATAAATTGGAACTCAGCAAACAGGAAGAGAATATGAATAATAATGTGAATCATACATATACATTCAAGTTGTGAAATCAGCACTGAACCCAGTAAAAATGTAATATTCGTTAATATCGTTGTTAATTTCATTCAATTTCATGAATTATTTTAATATATATAACTTCAAATTTTTGTCTGTAGACTAGATCTATAGGCATACTCAGCAGGCTAATAGCACAGTATAACATGGACTAATAACATTAATTACAGCAGTTTTCAAGGAAATATTTATTGAAGAAAGAGATTATATTGTACAATAGGAGTCTACTTCTAATGTAACTATATGTATCAAATCCTTTTTTTCTGTATACCCCTCCCCACGTGAGATAAGATTATTTATTGTCTTTCATCCACAAAAGGATATGACAATGACAACACAATTACTAATTATCAAGTATAAAATGTTAACATTGAATTTGCATGCTCTCTCTCTCTCTCTCTCTCTCTCTCTCTCTCATCCACATATCCTTTACAATGCCCACATATAGATGCTTAAATTTAATCTTAATTATTAGAACATTTAAAACTAAACTAATGTAATATAGTAGACGAAATTCTCCCTGAGAGTTCCTAGCAAGTTTACTGATTAATTGATTGTCAACACATATTTATTTCGCCCCTATTAAACTTTCCCATTTTACAGAAATTTCATATACATACTTAATGACTGAGGGTGTCATATCATAATCAAACATGATTCATAAATGGCAAAATAACTTATCTATGTTATTATGGATGCCATATTCAACTTGCTCTAAATTAAGATGTGAGATTATTCTCCTGTCTTCATACTTAGTACAATGGCAGAAAAAATGTTTTTCATCCTCTACTTTGTTTACACAAAAGGGGCAATATCTAGTATCCCTTGTGATAACAGGTTTTAGGTAACGACCATTTTCATACTGCAGAGAATGAGCACTGATTCTAAACTGGGCATATTTGTGCAGCTGTTTCTTTTCTAAGGCTACTAATAGGTATTCATAACGGATCAACTTAAAATTCCTCGACATTGAAGATAAAATTTAATAAATTAATATAAATTTAAGAAAATCGTGAAAATAAATGTATCAAATACGGCAATAATTTCTCCAAAACCCAAATCTAGCACCATTTGATGATTATATTGACAAATGAATATAGAGGAGCTCTAGGGATAAATGCCCCGTATTCTTTAAAAAATGATAAAATTATGACTTCTAATTGGTTATGTACAGTAATGACGTCGATAAAATAACGGAGGAGTGATGGGGAGTGCTCACTGGAGCAAATACATTTGAATTAATATGTCAACTGTTTTAGTTCTATTTTGCTTCCCTTCATTCTCGAGAACCATTTGAAATAAAATAAGAAAGGATAAAAAATATATATATGCCAAAAATTGTCCGACAAGAAAAGAACTTATGTTTAGCAGGGTCTAATCTACCAGAATATATCACATGTCTTGTTTGAACATCTGATACGGTTTGAGAATATACTAAATAAACTACCTCAGATCGGTATGCCGACATAATGGCAGGGGCCATTTTTCCAGTTGACATACCGATCTAAGATATTTTGTTAAGTAAATTATTGAACTGTATCAGGTGTAACAAAATATTATATATTTGGGTACATCTGAACCTGCCAAACATAAATTTTCTTCCTGTCAGCCACTATTAGCAATGTTTATTTTCCGTCTGCTTCCCGTTGGTGCTTTGGAATACCTCTCTACCATTGTGTGTGTGTAGGAGGGGGACTTGCACTAAAGAGAAGAAACTCTATTTTACGTTTGATAATTTGAACAATAAAAATAGTTGTTATTCTGACAAATAGGCAACTAAAGCAGTACAATGAACAGGTTAGACATTTTAAAAACAGAAACTGCATATATATATATATATATATATATATATATATATATATATATATATATATATATATATATATATATATATATACATACACACGACAGTACATCGCGCATAAAAGACATTGCAACATTAGGTACTAACCATTCAACTTTCGGCGAGGGGGGGGGGGGGGGGAGAGGGGGCGGTGGAGAGTGGGAAGGCCTGAATTTTTTTTTTTCAAATAAAAAAATCACCATGGTGTTTATCTTGTTATTGATAATGGATCAACTTTAATTTCCTGGACATTAAATATAAAATTAAATAAAATTAATGTAAATTTAAGAAAATCGTGGAAATAAATGTATCAAATATGGAAATAATTTCTCCAAAACCCAAATCTAGTACCATTTGATTACACTGGTCTACAATTTTTTTGAAGTCGTCTGCTTCAGAGATAAAATGTGCTATTTATTAGGAATTTTGATGTGCTGAATTCATATATGACAATTAAAACAACTGATTGGCTACTGTTTCCAAGATATTTAAGTTTTTACATTTTACGTCTATGTATATTGTGTACATAGTAGAGTTTTAATCATAAATTGTAAACCTAGGTCTTTTCATGTGTTTATGGTTGCTTTACATGATACTATTTCACCTGTCCTGTTTATGTAACACTTTAAAAACTGCAAAAGGGCTATATAAATAAAAAATATATTGAAACAAAAGTAAAAAAACTATTATGTATATATAAGTACATAGTTTAGTCCTTATTCAGTGTCTACTCGGCGCTACTTGGCTTGTCTTTTGTATTCATTAAATGGAGCATCTCTTGTCACTGTCCAGCAATAGTCTGCAAGCATTGATGGGTTCCATTGGCCCTGATAGCGTTTCTCCATTGTTGCAATGTCCTGGTGAAACCGCTCGCCGTGCTCGTCGCCCACTGCTCCGCATTTCGGTGGAAAAAAATCTAGATGAGAGTGCAAAAAATTTATCTTTAGTGACATGTTGCAACCAAGGCTTTTGTATGCCTTAAGGAGGTTTTCCACCAACTCCCTGTAGTTGTCTGCCTTGTTGTTTCCGAGAAAATTTGTTGCCACTAACTGGAAGGCTTTTCATGTTGTCTTTTCCTTACCACGCAGTGCACGGTGAAATGCATCATCTCAAAGAAGTTCACGAATCAGAGGACCAACAAAGACACCTTCCTTTATCTTAGCTTCACTCAACCTTGGAAATTTTCCACGGAGGTACATGAAAGCTGCTTGTGTTTTTTCCATGGCCTTGACAAAGTTCTTCATCAGACCCAGCTTGATGTGCAAGGGTGGTAACAAAATCTTCCTTGATTCAACAAGTGGTGGATGCTGAACACTTTTCATCCCAGGCTCCAATGACTGTCGGAGTGGCCAATCTCTCTTGATGTAGTGGGAATCTCTCGCGCGACTATCCCATTCGCAGAGAAAACAGCAGAACTTTGTGTATCCAGTCTGCAGACCAAGCAAGAGAGCAAGAACCTTGAAATCGCCACAAAGCTGCCACTGATGTTGCTCATAGTGTATGCACCTCAAAAGTTGTTTCATGTTTTCATGGGTTTCCTTCATATGGACTGCATGACCAACTGGAATTGATGGCAAAACACTGCCAATATGCAGCAAAACAGCTTTAAGACTCGTCTTCGATGAATCAATGAACAGTCTCCACTCATCTGGATCATGAACGATGTTGAGGGCTGCCATCACACCATCGACGTTGTTGCAGGCTACAAGATCACCTTCCATGAAGAAGAATGGGACAAGATCATCTTGACGGTCACGGAACATGGAAACCCTAACATCACCTGCCAGGAGATTCTACTGCTGTAGTTTGGAGCCCAACAGCTCTGCCTTACTCTTGGGTAGTTCCAAATCCCTGACAAGGTCATTCAGTTCACCTTGTGTATTGAGGTGTGGTTCAGAGGGGGAGGATGGAAGAAAATATGGGTCATGTGACACTGATGGCTAAGGACTAGAAGTTTCATCCTCTTCCTCTTCCTCTTCCTCGTCTGACTCAAGTGCGAATGGTTCTGGTGCATCAGGAACCGGCAGTCCTTCTCCGTGGGGTACTGGGTGTATTGCTGACGGAATGTTTGGATAATGAACAGTCCACTTTTTCTTCTTTGACACACCTTTCCCAACTGGAGGCACCATCCAGAAGGAACAATTGCTGATATGATCTGTTGGCGCTCTCCAAATCATTGGCACCGAAAAAGGCATAGATTTCCTTTTCCTGTTCAACCACTGGCGAAGATTTGTTGTACAAGTATTGCAGCATATGTGTAGGGCCCACATCTTGTCCTGATCTCCAATTTTACAGTCAAAATAAAGGTGATAGACTTTCTTAACCATAGTGGTTATAGTGCGCTTTTGTGATGCAAACGTCACTTCACCACAAACATAGCAGAAGTTATCTGCATTGTTCACACAAGTACGAGGCATCTCGGCTCACTTTGGCTAAACAGAAATGTGTCCCCTTGCAAAATCAAACACTGACAAATAAGAAAACACGACACTGTATGATTTGTAGAGCTGATATAGGGCAATTTCTTCAGCAGAGTGATGTAAGCTTAGTTATGATTGCATCATCCATGACTTCTAGGAATAACATGATGCAATTCATATCATGTATGACGCAATACCAGCTTCAGATTGCATCATTCATTGTTTTGCCTAAAAAGTAAGTACTGTCCAAACCCAGTCATTTATTCATAGATAAGTCAAAGATGTATTTTAGCCATTTCTGGTTTAAACTGAGATCCCTTCCCTTTATAACTCACTTATCCTCCGCCATTCCCAACTCAAGGGTCGTATATGCTGACCCAGTATAATATCTTTAAAACTAGAGCCAATCAACAATTTTAAGCATCATTTTCGTTCTCAGTGACCCAGAATTAGTAAAGTTTGACAACATTTATTGCGGAAGCATTTTGGCTGTAGACCAGTGTTATTGGATTGAATTGGTAACAAAATAAGATATAATGTAAGGTTCCCCGCCGATACATACACAAAATCGCTTTGTTCTGAACATTTGGTATTCATTCTTAATTATACGCTGTAGCAACATCTGGCTATTACTAATGTACAAAATGTCTGCACGATTTTTGTGATTATTTATGATTTTAAAAAATACATAAATTGTTATTTAATGAAAATTCTTTGCACTCAAGTCAGTCCTAAATATAAACATAAGTGAACGTTTTAAATAAAAACGAAAATAGGTGTCTGTGGTAATCAATTGTACTTAACGTAAATATACGCACCATTTAAACAATGTTGCAAAACAAAAAGCCAGAATTATACACAATATCATTCACTATTATGCATATTGTGTTCAAATCATAATTTTAGATGTATCTTTTTTAGCAGTTAGCTTGAAAAGGGCTTATTAGCCTTAATGTCTATATTCCACAAAAATATGTGCCATAACGGAGGAAAAAACCGCTGGCTTTTTACTGGTCACTTTTCTTTATTAAAAGCAGTTCTGGATAAGAATTGAATACATATTTAAGGAAGAGAGAAAGACCTATTTGATCTGTATAAGTTTCATCTGAATCTGAATGGAGGCCAAAATCGTGTGATTTCTTTAATTATTTTTTTTATTTTTTTATTTTTTTTTTGCTTCATTTACGACATTGCTATTTGTACCCTACTAGACACTGAAAGCATACCACATCAACTGAAATCTTTGCATGGTTTTCGCTGTCACCATTTGCTAAAACGCATATGCCCAGTTTGATCCTGTATCAGCCTGTTGTATGCTATATGGCTTTGTAACATGTCAGCATGTTAAGCTATGTGATACATTAAGCATGGATCACTAATCAAGCTCTACCTGTCTACCAGTGAAGTATCATGTAGCCCTGGGGTTCACCAAGTGCCAGGAAAATGCACACATTCTTTAAAAAAGTTCAAGAAAAAATAGGAATTCGTATGAACTAAAATTTAATTTTGATAGTCTTGATTTAAAGAATCTATAGAAATGAAAATCATTATTTTCAATTTTAATAAAAACTACCTGGAACAAATTAAAACAAAAACAAACATTTCCCGTATTAAACTATGACTAAAAAAAAATACTTCTTGAGCACATGTTGTATGAATTGACTAGTTTTTATTTAACTACTTCAACTTCAAATTTAATTCGTCTCAGATATATATATATATATATATATATATATATATATATATATATATATATATATATATATATATATATATATATATATATTGTATTCAATCATTTTGTTCTGAACCACTTCACCCATCGCAGGTGTCACTCTCAACAGAACAGCTACACTTACATTTGACATATGAATTCATAAGTGTTGGTTATTATTCAGTAGTAATTGTTTGTCTGGTGGGTCTGTGCTAGCTGCAGCATTAACCAATTACCATACGATCCTTACCGGTACGTTATTCTGTGCAGAATTTTTTGGAAGCTGCCGGTACAAAATGTTTCTTACCTTTAATGTTTAATAAATTGTTACAATTTTCGTTAAACATTACCGCACAAAATCAGGAGTAAATAACTTTCGTGCGGTAGCTGATTTTGTGAGACAACTGGTGCATACTATCTATATTCAAAACAGGTGTAGACGTAAAAGAAATGAAGTTGTGTATTTCACGCTGTTTGCTGAATAAATTTTAATTCTGGCTGTTATGGACGATAGGTTTGATTGTTCCGTCTACAGAAGGAGCTGAGGCTACCAAGCATCCAGAAAGAAATCTCAGTATAGTATTTAGATGTTGAACTCTCAGTCTACGGACAGCTGAATTTTCCACATTGTGAATTAGCCCTTTTCTAAATGATATCCTGATTGATTACTTGTTTGTGACAATCTAATCAGATGAATCGGTTTTAATACATGAAATTAGATTTATCATCTTTGAGATGCTTTGAACTACTCCACCCTTTTTTAATTTTCTTACCCCAATATGCATGCCTTGAATTTTAGATTTATCAATTAAAACAAATTAATATATATATATATATATATATATATATATATATATATATATATATATGGTGTTACCAGTATGTAATTATATTTGTACTGCATTCTATATTCTATTGTATATTATTATTATATTGGTCTTAAAGTAACGTTTTAATGTCTGTTAAAACCTACGTTATGTATCTGTGCAATGGCAATATCTTTACACTTTATATGTCATATGTTGGTATCTTTATATCTAATGTACTCCTGTTACTCTGTCTATAGCTCTTCAGAGGTAATGTTATTTGTTGTAATATCCGACGTTAAATAACATTTCTGATGTTTTATGTTACAATATGCACTTTGCAGAGTACACTGTCTGTAATGATCCAAGCTGCATGAGCATTACAACTTAGAGAACAAGTTTCCTTCACGACTTTGATTGGTAGAATCAACTGGCAGTAGGCTAGATTTTTTAATCTGAAATAAATGAATTCTCATACTTACCATAAAGGACTCCAAAACTGACCAGTAGATATAAAGTCGTACACAACGGAATCATTTTAGCATATGCACCGGAACGTTTTCTTACTATTAATACTGGTTTTACAATGACTTCATCGCTTAATATACCAATCCCCTAACTCCACCCACTTACCTCAAATGTCATTTAGTAAGCTGGTTATTCCGCATGCAACAAGAGACGTCAGAGCTGGCTATGTGTACAGTCTTGTTACGCATGAAACAATACGTTTGATAGTCGCTGCAGCAAAGCAGTTATTTTTACATCCGTGTGCATTAAACCTGATCCTCAATTGGCCGATCCTTCATGGAGTCGTCAGGTTTAAGACTTCCTTTGCAGTACTGACTGTATTATATACTTAAAGTAGCACTAATCTATAAATTCTAATCAATTTTACTTTGAATTTCTATTTCCTGTTTTGATTCAAGGTGTCGAAAACTTGTGAAATCAAGCTTGCGATTCATGTAAAAAGGATGAAAATCTGGTTTAAAGAAGATCGAGTTTCGACGTACACAGAGGTTTCCTCGTCTAAAAATAGAGCCTGACTATCAGTAATATGGTCACGTGGCGGATCAAACTGGTAATGTACGGCGCAACTGGCACGTAGGTCTCGCGAGAGTATATGTTGATGCTTTCACGTTAGTTTCTGTGATAAGAAAATGCTATCTTCTGCTGTCCCCGATGGGATGGGAGAGTTTTGATACATATCAATGTATTGTCCTGTTTGCAAAGTAGTTGTAATACGCTGTTTTAGAGCAGTAGATAAAGAAACGGTGACAAGGTATTATTGAAGGTATTTGCTTCAAACATTTCAACGCGCTCATAGAGATTAGTTAAGTATGGTTGCTTTAAATTTCAGCTATGCACGTTTCACTGCATTACATGTAGATGTTTCAATAATAAAAATAATAATAATAGCACTGATAATATAACAACCTTCATTCAGTATTTATTAAAATCTGAGAGACACGCACACATATATGTTAATTTCAAAGAGTAAAAAGGACGAGTGACGGAAAATATACTTGATATGGAAGGGCGACAAACTAAAGTAACCGTCAAATTAAAATGAAAGAAGACACGAAGATGTAAACACCGAATCAGACATTAACGACAGATAGTCGTCGTGAAACAAAAATCAATGTAGCAGAAACAATAAGGGATATGACAATTGCCATATCTAAGTACTCGATTCCTTCATAAAATGTACAGAAATTGTCCACTCCAAACTGAAATCATGTTATATCAAAAGCATATCTATATGAATTTACAAAACAAGGATATCTGGTTGCGGAGAGATGAGTATTTAAACTTTTAAAGAATATCTGCACTGTTAATTTTTCTCCTATACTCCATTGCACAGAAGCACGTGCGCCAAAGACGTGTGCGTGTTGTATGGGGGGTGGAGGGGTGGAATGTATACACATTTAAAAATCATCGTACTAATTTGGCTTGAAAAATATCATTTTTAACTTTTGTGTTTTGAAGGTAATAGGCACACTTAATATCTTAGTTGACATGAGCAGTCTTTTTACAGAAAATATTTCTCTCGATTTTCATCCTAAAATTACAAAAGAAAAATATCAGAACTGAGGGGGGCGATTAAAAAATATATTTAAACATATTTTATTTTCTAAATTATGCAAAAGAGATCGGGCTACAAGTTCTCACAACATTAAATAAGCCCTTCCCCATACAAATATAGTGATACAAATTCATCAAGCATAATAAGCGGTAAAAAAGAGAAAGAAAACAAACAAACAACTATGATGTGTTAAAAAAAAAGGTTCGAAAAAGGAAAAAAAGATATCCAAGAAAAGTAATCAATGGTGTTACCAAACTTAGGAAAGAACAGAATTTAATATGTAATACACCTACATTAAATATCAATTGATCATTGTATTATCTGAAAAAAGTAATCCCTTCATATTTAGAATCTAAATAGGAAGCATTATTTAATACACCTTGTATTCCTATTGTATTTTTGAAGAATAAAAAGATATTCAAATTTTGTTCAGTTTCGAGTTAATGTGAGCCAAGTAGAAACGTGGTTGTTGAGGTGTAAACGATCATTCGTTAGCACTAGGTATTAGATTTGCCTTTGAACTGTGCATCGAGTACAAATGAAAATATAATGATATGCATTTTTTTCTTCTACCCTACGATCGCACAAGGGATTATCTATCAGGTTATTGTCATACAGATCTTTTTAAGGCCGCTACATTGTTTTATGATTCCAGTATGAATAATAGAGTATTTGCGATCATCAGAAAGATAATAAGGAGGAACGTTATTGTTTTGTGTGGTAATGTCCTTTTTAAATGTTAAGAAATCGCTTTCCGTTTTGACATTTTCAGGTAGGGGATTCCATATGAGAGTACAAGAAATAAGGAAAGTTTTCTTTTCTTTATTTCAATTTTTTTATTTCATGTCTAGTATTTGATCTATAGAAGTTTTGTTGATTACTTAAATTGTATCATGTCTAGTAATTGATCTATAGAAGTTTTGTCGATTACGTAAATTGTATCATGTCTGGTTTTTGATCTATAGAAGTTTTGTCGATTACGTAAATTGTATCATGTCTAGTATTTAATCTACAGAAGTTTTGTCGATTACGTAAATTGTATCATGTCTGGTTTTTGATCTATAGAAGTTTTGTCGATTACGTAAATTGTATCATGTCTAGTATTTGATCTATAGAAGTTTTGTCGATTACGTAAATTGTATCATGTCTAGTATTGGAGCTATAGAAGTTTTGTCGATTACGTAAATTGTATCATGTCTAGTATTTGATCTATAGAAGTTTTGTCGATTACGTAGTTTGTATCATGTCTAGTATTTGATCTATAGAAGTTTTGTCGATTACGTAAATTGTACCTTGTCATATCTCCAACCAAAGGAGAAAGCAGTTCGATTAAATAACTTGGTGAATTATTATAAATAATTGTATTAAAAATACAGACTTAGTGGGATTTTTTTTTTTTCTTTCTGAAAAAGGGGGCCAGCCGCATTCCTTATAAATATTGCGTGCGTGGGCACTCCTGTTTAGACCTGAAACTATCCTAGCAACCTCTCACTGTAGCTTCTCTAATATATAGGTGCATTTGAAAATCTGTTCCAAACGACATATCTATATTCTGATAGAGGCCTAATACATGATAAGAAAATGACATTTCAGGACTTTCTACTTATCTTATATTTAAGGGTTTAAAACATTTAGCAATTTAATGCTCTTTTGAGATAATTTTTAACATGCAGACATCACGTGCATGTATTACTAAATGTAAGGTCCACATGTGTATGACTGTCAACAAAAGCAAGTGATTCGTTTTGGATCTTCAATTTGGAAAGGGTGAATTATTCTTTTGCTAAAAATACATGACTTCAGTTTTTGTTTGGTTAAAGCTTCCTTGCCATTGATTTGACCAATCATTTAATGTTTCTAAGTCAGTATTGAGTATGCATTGGATATCTTGCATACTTCTAGAAGCGTAAAAAAACAGAAATGTCGTCAGAAAACAGTCTGGCGAGAATAAGTAATTCTTCGGCAATATCATTGATATATGCAAGAAACAACAACAGTCCTAGAACTGGACCCTACTGCACACCAGCTGAAACAGACTGGTTTGTTGATTCTGCGGTTTTCACAACAACAGTTTGTGATCTATCGGAGAGATAATTGGTGAAACAATCAATCAGATACGGTTCTATTCCATAATTTTTAAGTTTATGAATAACACCTCTATGCCAAACACGACCAAATGCCTTAGATATACGGCAAAATATGACACACATATCTTCTCCTGTATCGAGTGCTTCACAAATACTGTGAAACACACACACACACACACACACACACACACACACACACACACACACACACATATATATATATATATATATATATATATATATATATATATATATATATATATATATATATATATATATATATATATATATATATATATATATCAGTTCGTACTCGGTTGAGTGACTTGAAATAAATCCCAATTGATATTTGTAAATAAGATAATTTCATGCAAGTAATTGTATACATGTTTGAAAATGACCATTTTCATGTTGTTGCCTACACAGATAGGTAATGAAATCGGTCTGTAATTAGTGCTTTCATTTCATTGCAAAAATAAAACAAATATTGTGAAATTCATTGACCTACATGCTCGCGGATGTGGTTAAATGGGCAAGCCGAAAAGAAACACATGGGATGGGAGTAAATACCTACAACCGCAAATATTGTCTCTACTGTGCGAACTGTCATAACAGAAAAGCTTTTCACACACACACATCCTTGGTATAATCGATAACATCTGCTTGTGCATTGGTGCCTGTACATGTCTATGCTGCCGGTCATGGCGGCTGTTGTCATACTACTTGGACACCATTCTGGTCATAAAAGTATACATTCTTGCTGCCGTTATTCTGGTACTGCTGATCGTCTGTGTCATGCTGTCAAATCTGCTTGTATCAATGAGTGAACAGATAATTAGTCTAAAAATTTAAAAATTGCAATATCATACAGACACCTCTCTCTCTCTCTCTCTCTCTCTCTCTCTCTCTCTCTCTCTCTCTCTATATATATATATATATATATATATATATATATATATATATATATATATATATATATATATATATATATATATAACAATCAGAGAAGGAAAAAAACCTATCCTTGGATCCTACATTATATGTTAGGATACATGATTATATGAAATCAAATATACATAATGACACCAATATAATCTAACAGGTGATAGAGTTATAATTCGTCCCAAACAGGAATCGAACCAATGCCGCGAGTAACAGAAACTATCACCAAGCTCTCATGTACCAGAGCCCCAATACACACGGCCATGCGCTCATCCCCAAAAAGGATGGAACAAGGTCAACGGTAAGGACTCGAAGTACACGAGAACTCACACTTTAGGCAAACAGAATTTAAGACTCAGCTATATGCACAAACACATTCTTTTGGTGGGATAATATATATTTATTCTCGGGAAATTGTTCGTGTATCATTTTCTTTTTCCTGCGTATGATTTTTCTTGTTCCTTTATTGTAAAATTTGACAAATCGCTAAAGACAAAAAATAGCATGTAAAAGAAGAATTAACGTACGTAGGCAGTTTTGAATTTCTCCTCATAGTTTACCGTAGAGAGATAACAATTCCCCCTTACTTACTTATTCTTCTAATTCTCAGTGTCAGCAGAGTTTGAATGCCGCACAAATGAACGTATAAACTTAAATTTTCAACCCGAGTTGTTGTTTACAAACAGTTAAACCTCACTTTTAAAATGGACTTAAGTAGATTTATTTCATCAACATATCAAAATCTCCTACACAAGATATTTTCTGTCTATTCGTTCATCTTTGCATTTGTTTATTACTTTTATGATTATGATTATAATGATGATGATTATGATGATGATGATGATGATTATTATTATTATTATTATTATTATTATTATTTACAGCGTGTCAATACTATAAACTATTATACTAAGGTACCATCAGCGTTTAAAAATGAATTCAACTCAAAAATATATCTCCCTTCTTTTTTTCTGTCTTTCTTTTTTAAATTCAATTACACTTATGAGCACAACAAACCAGAAACATTTGCTTCCAACCGAGCCCGTCAATATTTTTTACAGTTTCACTGAGATCCATGCACCTTACTTCAGTTTTCAAGGAAAGCATGTGTCTTTATCGCCATTCTTTAACTGTATATCTGTAACACACCCTGTTGAAGATGCATAGATCCTCGGGAGGCATATAGAATAGAAGTTCGTTTATTCCTCCTACAGTAAATTCTGATAACACTACTGACAGCCATGATAATAATAGGGCCCGCAGCACCCACCACTCATATGCATGTTACGGTTTATGTCCCGCAATACGAAAAAATAATATTGCTCCACGTTTATACTAATATGGTTATCTTGTAAAATATTGTGAAGAACAAAAATAAATGCTCATGCAACGTCCTTGTTACTTACAAGGAAATCATCCGACGTAGATAACTTAATTATTCAAAGTATTACCTGAGTTAGAAATTTCGGGTTTGATTAAAAAATTCGGATGCAGATGGGTGATGAACACTTCGTTATATTTAAACCGGATTGCATCACATTGTGATATTCTGGACATGTTCTTACTGGTTGGCATTACTTTTACATTTGTTTTATAGAGCTGGAGTTGGCGAGTTGGCAGACAAATTTACAGATATCTGACTGCCCTGCTGCTCCTCGCAATACATCAGAATGTATAACACTAAATTTTCTAAATCTCTATTTTTAGGTTTAAAAGGGCGCAATCTCTCTCTCTCTCTCTCTCTCTCTCTCTCTCTCTCTCTCTCTCTCTCTCGTTCATAAATGATCGCTCAACAAGACTGTTCATTGTCAATGCAGCTTTCTTCATAACCATATTTTGTTGGCAAAAGGAAATTTAATTTTGTTTATATGAATTACGCAGGACATCAATCCTGTTACACATTACACTGATCTGGTCTTAGCATAATTACACTGATCTGGTCTTAGCATAATTACACTGATCTGGTCTTTGCATAATTACACTGATCTAGTCTTAGCATAATTACACTGATCTGGTCTTTGCATAATTACACTGATCTGGTCTTAGCATAATTACACTGATTTTGTCTTTGCATAATTACACTGATCTGGTCTTTTTAGCATAATTACACTGATCTGGTCTTAGCATAATTACACGGATCTGGTGTTTACATAAAGAAACTGAAAACACTTCTCTGTAAGTGCAGTAGTATCGTCCTTCCGCTGCAACAAGTAAAACACATTACATTACATTGCAACGCATATATACGTACATACTTACGTACGTGTGTACGTACATACTTACCTAGATACATAGTAACTTAGAACATACATATCCAGGCATTTTTGTTTTGCGCTCAACTGAATCTAGATAACAGCTTGGATTCCAGTGTGACGTACATGTTGCATATGATTTAGATCTTTTATATTCAACACTCAATGTTTATTTTTTTTTTTTTTTTTTTTTTTTTTTTTTTTTTTGGGGGGGGGGGGGGTATTAATTTGTTTATTTGTTTATTTGTTTATTTATTTATTTATTAAATTAACAAGTTTAAGTAATTGCACTTTTTAGACGTAAGTCATCCCATACCATACGCTTTATGGCATCGTCTTCATTTTTTTGTGAACTGGATGGAAAGGACTATATTGAATAAGGGCCATTTTCTGCCCCCTTTCCAATTGTCTTTATATGATGTATACTACATGTATGAGAGGGTTAACGTTTATTTTTCACATCAGTTTCGTGCTCACATGCCAGTTGCCATGGTAACAGAGTGTCAAAAAATCATTAAAAAATACCATGAAAAGTGTCTTCCATGTACTTCTCATTGACACTGCTTATCTATGAACTATTCACTAAATCAAAAATTGCAATATGTACTTGTATTATTTTTGGGTGTATAAAGCTGCATAAATAAGGTTTAAATTTTAAAACTAATCCAAATTGGAGCCCTCATAGCCAAAAAATAATACATCTAACTTGTAAATCAACTTAAAACTGTGTTAAGTTCCATTTTCAGAAAAAGGCAATTAATCATAATATTCTTCCTTAAAGATAGAATATGGACACGAATAATAATTAAAAATTTATTGATTCAAAACTTTAATTAACTTGTGAAAAATGTTAAATATTTTTCAGAATTAATAATATTGGATGGTTCTGTGCATATGTCCGCCATGCGTAATAGAACCACAACAACCACTACCATCAACTCTCTCTCTCTCTCTCTCTCTCTCTCTCTCTCTCTCTCTCTCTCTCTCTCTATATATATATATATATATATATATATATATATATATATATATACACACATACATACATATACATTACACACACATAACATAAAAAAACATATATGTCTCTGATGGCATGTCTATACCTGTAGTTGAATATATTTCTTTTTTCAATCACGCAAAATCTTGTTCTCTCTCTCTCTCTCATGTACAATCAAAATGTTATTTACAACTTATTCAAAACAACTAAATAACGGAAGGTGATATGGCATCATAAGAGAACAGAAAAGACAGAGAAAAGAAACAGACTATAGATGTTGTACTTGATAGACCTAGTGCGTCTATTTTTAAACCATCGTGGGAATGCGGTTATTTACTAAGTGAATATACAGTTGTCTGTGATGCGAGAGGATGTACAAGTTTATTAGTAACTTTTACTCCTAATGAGCAAATGGCAAAACTAATTTTACTAATAATTTTCTAATGTCATTAAGCAGCAATTACATAGTCGGCAATGACATTGACTTACATCGCACACAATTCGAGGGTTTGTATGGCGTGCTACAGATGAATGCAACTTGCAAGGAACCACGTTTGGATTAAGCGCATACGATAGCTTTAATCAAAAGTGAGTCAATGTAAGTATGTTTGTACCCTTTCTTTGCTTAGAATAAATATGCAAGACTATATATATATCTGTCACACACACAGACACTCACTCATACGTTTACACACATGTATATTAAATTCTTTGTATCGACTCAAATTGGGGCCCTCGTTGGGGCAATGATAAAATTCAATATCATCTACAAGAACATTTCAGCTAATAAAATTGCGTTAGATATATATATATATATATATATATATATATATATATATATATATATATATATATATATATATATGTGTGTGTGTGTGTGTGTGTGTGTGTGTGTGTTCATAAATATACGTTAAAAGTAAAACTAGTCACATTATGACTTGGACTTTTATAATTTGAAAGAGATTTCCAAGGCAAATGTTGTGCAAATGGAGTTATGTAGACTATACATGTGCACTATTGTAGGCCGACGTGCATGCCTGTATTCCTACGCAACAACCGTAATAATATATCGTTGGAAGGCTTTGTAAATAATCGGAGGTTATGATAAGTTAAAAATAAACTAACCAGTTAGATTTAATTATGATGAAGCATCTGCTGATTTGAAAAGAGATGCAAATAATAAACAGATAGTACCTAACTGTAGCAGTTGACCACAACTAATCCCAAATACTTTTGCTTGTAACACCAAATACACACAACATATATCAGTAAATAAAGTTTGGGACAGAAACTGTAATTGCAGTTTTTGTGTATTTGACCGTTGATCCCTACTAGGGACACGGGCAGGTGGCCAAAAACTATACAGTAACAATCTTTAAAATATTTACTGTATGGACAACACGTCATAAGATACTTTAATGTATAAACAGGCGGCTAGATCTATACTATTTTATTACTTTGTGACATAACTGACCACGGCTGCACATTCACATGCGCCATAATCATAGAAACATCTTGATATGGATGACTACACAAATTATACAAAAATCATCATATGTCATATATACATAAAAGGAGCTAGATGACTACTGATAAAGCTAGGGGTCATGCTGTATAAATCACTCCTCAATAGATTCCTCGATATTGTCATGTTGAGATTCTGTAATAGATGATGCATCCTTAACATGACAAGTTAGTGATGTTTTCTTTGTCAACTCCTCTTTTTCCCATCTTTTGCCGCCCAGAAACCATAGAACACTAGATATATGTGCACAACACCTAACAACCCGAGCACCAATCTTGCAGGTACAATACCATCCTTCGATGGAGTCTGTGGAATTGTTTGGCTTGTATTGGATCCACAGTGAATGGATTTTATTTCGGGAGTACCGAGACTGGATTTTTATGTGTAGCAGACCTGGAAAATCTATGCATGCCATAACCTCATAGTGCCCTTCATCTGTGAGATGTTCACTGGTATAGTTTGGAGCCTGTTTAACTTGATAGATTCCCATAGTGATGTCACGCATGTACTCAATTGATAGCCTGGGGAATTCATTCAATTCACGAGTGGATGCATCCATCTTGAAGTAGACTTTGCGCTTGTTCACTAAGTTGTTTTCTTGAACCAGGATTTGAACCCTGTTTGGTTCCTTTGCCTTTTCAAGCATCCTTCTTGCAATCGCAGCTGTTGAAGGATCCATGTTGGCCAGTGGTGGTTGGAATTTATTCATTAATGAACAAACAATCCTAAGGAAGTCCCCAATATGTGGAACAAGTGTATTTGGCACTACTTTGTTGAAAAACTTCCACTGTTTTACTCGCGCATTAACACTCTCGACTACCCAGCGTACTTTTGTCACCAGTCTAGAAATGTTGGCATCTTCTGTTGAATGCTGCCTCTGTCCTTTTTGAAGAAGCACTGGCATCTCAACTTTAAATCCTTGTTCCTGTAGGAAATCAGCAGAGTCACGGAAACCCCTGTCTACAACAAAAACATCGCCCTCCTGTAACCAACTTGTAATGTCTTCAACTTTTGTTCTTACAATATGTTTAGTGATGCTTGCATCGTTGTTATAATGGTCAGCTAAATATGGGCCTAAAACAGTTAAAATATAACCATCAGTTCCCACAACCATCATGGGTTTGATTAATGGTCGATTTTTATGTAAACTGTATGAACGTCGTTGGAAGTTATAGTTGGAGCTCTTTTGTATATATATATATATATATATATGTGCCATCAAGGACAAGGACTGCCTCGTTGCTTCCAGTAGTGAATAACTCTCTTGCAGTTGGAGTGGTGTGCACAGAAATGATACATATTTTCCTTAGAATAAAGGACTTTCAGCTCTTTATGTTATATCATATCTTCGGTAACACTTTGTGTTTTCATACATGATAGATAACTGTATAAAGTTGAAGTGAATATAAAATAAAATGAAAAAAAAAATTGCCATGGCCATAAATATGCACGATTTAAATATTTTGAACCCATTTGTTCTTTGGTGGGTGGGAGTGGAAGTAATGCAAGTAGGTTTTTAATTTAAGAAACTAAAAAAGCCATTCAGTCACTTTAGCTTTCATTCAGACTGTAAACATTGTTAGCAGTGATTGTGAAAAATATGATGTAATGTTTATTTTTCAGTAAATGTTAGGAAAAATCTTTGATTTAGTAAGTAAAAATTTACATTTATCTAGTACACTTTTTTAAAAAAATGTTGATGACTGCATATCAAAATGTGATAAATATAGAGTCTTAAAAACTTGAATATAAATAAACGTATAAAAATTATACTATATAGTTATTGAATAATAATTGTTATACAACACTGCTTACACTACCGTCATTTTCAATATTTTTGTATGCTTCACATGGATTGCCAAATATTATTATTCTCAATATGAATTTCTCCAGAAGTCTGATGCAAGGATATTAGGCCCATCCACTCTAGAATATTGTAGATGAATACAATACCCAACAAAAATTTACATTCCCTAAAAAATAAATATGACATATTTGGAAAATATTGATGCTCATATAAATGAATTCAGTGTTGGGCAATTGTTTTGGTATTAGTTTTCGGTATTTTTTGTGGCTTATGAAAATCGAGTTCTCAGTCAATAAAGTACCTAACCTTTAAATTGAAAATTATTGATATTAGAGGTATTAGTTGTATGAAATACATAATTAGGAAGAAGGTCGAGAAAAAAAAAAAGTTGATGGTGGGATTCGAACCCGGTATTTCGGCTTTGCATGTAAACGCTCTACCATTTTAGCTGTGAACATGGACTATAAATAGATGCTCTATTATGTAGATATGCTCATTTTCTTTTTTTGGTATTTCCATCATTCCATTCCATTCAGGCGTTAGCATTCGAAGTGAGAAGATCGATACCGGAGCCGCTGTGGGTCTTTGCCTTTGTCTTTGTTTAAATACCTCGTGCGAACCATGCAGTGACGAATACTCCACTACATAGGAAGTAAGACCAGCACAGCGCAGAATAACAAGTATTTTGCGCAGAATAACAATTATTCTAAGCAGCTACAAGATACAGGGAACAGCATGGCGGAGTTGTGACCAGGCCAGCGAGGCGATTATCTTGGATAGCCTGGGGAGGCGGTACCATCCATTGCTACCATGAGAGGCAAGCCATCCAGATCAACAACATCAGATCAGCCGTACAAGGCGGCAAAAAAAAAAAAAAAAAAAAAATGGGAGAGGCCAGCCATCAAGGAATGCGAGGAGAGGGAGCCACCCAGCTAACAGAAATCGATACCAGCGGGTGTATTCCGGTCACTCCATTCACATGATGTTAGACCCAAAGAGAATAACAACAACAAAGACAGAGGCATATTTCACCTGAAGTCCAAGGCTGGGAGTGAAAGGCAAGGTGCAGAGGGAAAGGAGTGGGGAGCTGGGTGTATTTTCCGCAGAAAAACATGGGTTACAGTCTTCCTGCCACCTACCACCACCACCGGGGACCAACACTTTCCAGCAGGCACAGCGGTTGGAGGTATACAGCAGGCGCTGCTGTATGAAGAATGCTGACAATAGTCCTTTTAAGGGCTAAAATAATTGCCTGAATCAATGGGGTTTTCAATTTGGTATTCTCGAAAACCCCTTTTGATTATACTTTTTTAAACACAAATTTGACCAATTTCGAAACGCCGTCTACAAAATTATAACTCAAAATTGTAGTGTGCGTGACACGAAAATGATACGAGTAATTTTTACTCAAAGATTGGTATTGTTTTTGAAAATAACATGTACACTTTGTACACAAAATTCTTTACAACTGGAATAATCGCGTTAAATAACAAAATTCTTTAAACTTGAAGTATTGCCATAATTGAACAAGTGGCTAACACTTTATTGGTATTAGGGACAGCCCGACTTAGATAACTGGGCAGAATTTGATCAAGCTGCCTGCCACGCTCCAGACACGCTAAATGCCAGCATGCTTTGCATGCATTGCTATCACACCTGCGAACATTGAGGTTCTAATCCTATGTACAGGTTGAAAGTAAATCTACACACCCTCCTATATCGCGCCTACAATGAACCCCATTCACTTGGGGAAACCATGCAGCGATGGAGGGGTGTAAAATAAATAGTGTGCTTTGCACACAGTAACGCACCAATGGGTTATAACTCTAACCCATTGGTGACTAATTAAATAGGGCGCATCGCGCTCATTAACCCGACGTAAATGGCCGAATGGCCGCACACGTCGTTAATTTAACAAACGAACGAACGTAGATATGCTCGACATCGATTGTTCGTTTTCACTTGTCTAGTTGGGTGTAGATGATCCTATGTTGTTTACTCGCTTCATGCACAATTTTTAACAAGTTAATATTATTTCAATATGAAGAATGGCCGAGTTAATAATATGTGTTTAAGTATACGCTGGTTGAAGCCTTTTTATCTGAGTGTTTACGTAAATGCACTACAATACTGTACTGTGTACAGGACGCATATCATTTAGTTGACAGGTTAAGTATGGTAATAGAAATGAACATAAAGCGATATTCTCTTTCATTATTAAAAAAAAATAATGGAAATATACTTACCTTACTATTAGTTACGGCATGCTTTTTGTAAAAAATTGGCAACGTAAAAAAGTATAGTTAATGTTGACTCCGCTCAGTCTCCGTTTACTTTAGTTTCCAAATTCCCCTCTAGCGCCTCTCTAAAAAATCGCATGCCCATTGCAGTTTAGAAAGGATAAAGAAATACAGAAATGAATAAATAAATATTGTTTAAAAAATCCGATTTGTTATTTTTACTGAATTTTTTAATGAAAATACTGGAAGAAATATAAGAACGCACTGTAGAAAATGCTGTTCTATTTGTTCACGCGCGGTGATACGTAGGTAGCGACTGTGGAACGGGGAAATAAAATGCCAACGCTACCTAGACAGTAAAAATCGATAATTTTTAGTTTTGAGTGAAAAGCGCAACCCTGCTCCAATATGATAATATGAAAGAAGTTTGTTTTTCACAAAAAATACTAAATCTGTGAAAATGTATTATTGGAGCAAGCCTGCGCAGATATTGTTTTTCTACTTTAAAGTTGCTCAAATTGAGCATTTTATCTTCAATTTCCAACACCAGCCCATTTTCAAAGGTCGTGTTTTGGTATGAACAATAAACCTATAAGCATAATTGCTGTAGAAGAGTGTGAATTGTATCTGGAATAATACAATGACACAAAGAGTCATTAAATTTCTGAGTATTTATTTTCTTCATAAAAACGGGGGCAGAAAATGGCCCTTATTCAATATAGTCCTTTGTGTGCCATCTACCGGTCGTCTCCTTGCAACAATCAAGAATACAAATCCAAGGATATATTTAACCTGTGTCTGGCTCTACCTTGACCAATGTTTGACGTCGGATGTTAGATTTCAATTTTTTTCATTTACGGTCCAAGAACATATCGGTGTCGTTCCTGTTGGAGAAAGGCTTGTTGTAAATTTTTTTAAAAAAGGCTAGTTGTGTCGAAATAGGTCTGATGACGCAAATGCCTTTATACCACAGTTGTGACCCAGGTTTTACAAAAAGGGAGTATCCACCTGTATATGAAATGTTCTCTCTCTCTCTCTGTCTCTCTCTCTCTCTCTCTCTCTCTCTCTCTCTCTCTCTCATTGTTCAGAGTGGTAATATTGAAGAACATAATGGCAACATATTCGATGTGTTGAAACGTATGGCATATGCATTTTCTACTTTAAGAAAAAAATTCTGGTTAATATTAAACAATCTACACCTATCATAGAACAAAGCACTAAATTTACATTATGCTATGCCACAGCTAGTGAATCATACAGTAAGTCCATATTGACCGTACAAAAAAGAGTCTATTAGTCGTAGAATATGGGCATTAGTCATAGGATATGGGCATTAGTCGTAGAATATGGACATTAGTCGAAGAATATGGGCATTAGTCGTAAAATATGGGGATTAGTCGTAGAATATGGGCATTAGTGGTAGAATATGGGCATTAGTCATAGAATACGGGGATTAGTCATAGAATATGGGCATTAGTCGTAGAATATGGGCATTAGTCATAGAATATGGGGATTAGTCATAGAATATGGGCTTTAGTCGTAAAATATGGGGATTAGTCATAGAATATGGGCATTAGTCGTAGAATATGGGCATTAGTCGTAGAATATGGGCATTTGTCGTAAAATATGGGGATTAGTCGTATAATATGGGCATTAGTCGTAGAATATGCGCATTAGTCATAGAATACGGGGATTAGTGGCAGAATATGGGGACTAGTCATAGAATATGGGCATTAGTCATAGAATATGGGCATTAGTCGTTGAATATGGGCATTAGTCGTAGAATATGGGCATTGGTCGTAGAATATGGGCATTAGTCATATAATATGGACATTAGTCGTAGAATATGGGCATTAGTCGTAGAATATGGACATTAGTCATATAATATGGGCATTAGTCGTAGACTATGGACATTAGTCAGAAAATGATCATTAGTCGTAGATATGGGCATTAGTCATAGAATATGGGCATTAGTCGTAGAATATGGGCATTAGTCGTAAAATATGAGGATTAGTTGTAGAATATGGACATTAGTCGTAGAATATGGGCATACTAATGTGTTGTAAATTACAATATTTTGCATTGTTTCTAGCATATTAGTGTTCTGTCTCCTAAATGTATGTACCTAATAAGAGAACATTCATCAAACCAGTCTGTATGTACGATGAGTCGAGGTATTCTCTAAAGTAGGAAACGATATCAGTCAGACTCTGACTAGAACACAGTTAAGTATCCCATACGACAAATGAAAGTCAAAACCTTCACCACTGCGGTTGGACTTCGATCCAAGAACGAAGAGCATGTGTTCCGGTGTCAGTTCCTTAAACGTTTGTTCATTGGCATTGTCAGCCATGCATTCCTCAACGGAACTAGCAGTTTCCAGTTCCAGCACTACGACGTTTATACGATAGAAGTCACCAGGGACGGCCAGATGTTGTGTACCAGATCCTTTAAACCTAACTTTGCGAAGAAGGATTACTCGAGATCTTACTTGACTCTGTCTGGAGCCACAAAACAATTGGGTACAAACAGTACATACGGCATTTAGTGTGACGACTATGCGGGAACTTATTGTTTGTGGGGATTGGATTTCAACCCTTACCAAGGCAGCGACGAGGGACATTTCCACCATATAAAATCAGGACAACTCTTTGTGGAACTTCAGTTTGCACAAGCCCTCGAGAACACGGTGAGTGTGATCTGTTTGCAGAATGTTACAATATCCTTGAAATCGACGGCCTGAGAGAAGAGATCTTAAACTATTAAAAATCTCATTCATGGAACAGGAATCCATGGACATAGACGATCAAAAAGGGGAAATACAGCAGTTACAACAGTCACTACCAAGTCAAAATGGTGAAGAAGTAGGAAAAGACGAAGAATGACGATAAGAAAAAACAGTACTGTCACGATGGCTGGAACAAGAGCAGCACTTAGTGTTATGTTTTGCTCACCACTTGGCTACGAAAATCGCACTCCTGACCAGAGAACATTGGTATGGTTGTCCAGTTGATTATTCAAGTCATGTACAACACGGCAAATGTCTCA
Organism: Margaritifera margaritifera; assembly: GCA_029931535.1. Lineage (NCBI taxonomy): Eukaryota > Metazoa > Mollusca > Bivalvia > Unionida > Margaritiferidae > Margaritifera > Margaritifera margaritifera. The sequence continues at coordinate 66,170 of JAQPZY010000781.1, read as the reverse complement.
TTATGAGTCAAGAACAAAAGTTGGGGGATTATCTGGAAGATGCATTGACTCTCGTCCAAGAAGAGAAAATCTTGAATGAATGGTGTAAAAATTTGCTAGACGATTCGAAACCTCCACTGAGTTGCACCGAGACGAAACAAATCGAAGCTCCCTTGCAGAAGATTACAGATACCTCCAGCTCTTCGACTTGCCTGACGGACAATTTTCAAGAAAAATTCAAGTTTGAAATCATTGCCTATAATTAATTATCTGTGAAGTCTGTGGGTGAAACCGAAAAGAAATGAATACACGGTAACTGAATTACGTCCTGACACACAGTTCGTACACATCACCCTAGCATCCAGTGGTGTGTTCTAAAAGTGAACTGCCTCATCAAAAACATAAAGATGTTCGAGACTATGTAATCAACACTGACGACAGTCATCGACCAGGAACCCATTGGGTGGCTGTCTATTTTTCCAACAAGAACAAGGTGGAATATTTTTTTTCTTCTGGATTACTTCCTGAAGATAATAACACAGACTTTATCAAAAAAATTAAATGCTGTTTCGACCGAAATCAATCATGTGAGATTACAGGGATCCGATTCGATGGTGTGTGGACAACATTGTACACATTTTCTTCATCTCCGTAGCCTTGGATTTCCTTTAAAACATTTATTGACTCGTTTTGGACCTCATGTAACTAGAAATTATGAAAAAATAGGAGAATGGTTTCGTGATCATTATGGTTATCTCTCTTCTTCAGCTCGAAAGCGTTAATTGAATCCATAGGAAGATAAAAACCACCCTAGATCATTGGACCCAGCTCTCACTTGCCAACGTTGTCAACCTTGCAAATATGTTCACTATTGAATATTTGTATTCGTATTTGTATTGGTTTTAGAATTACAGTATTTTACATGAAGAGGAGGGACTGCCCTAATACTCATATTTATTCTTTGAAGATGGTTGATGAAAGGGGCTTATTTTAAAAAAAGTTGATTTTGAAATAAAATGGTTTATTTATTTGTTTGCTACTCTTTTATGAAGTATGTTTTTAATTCTTTTGATCTTTAATTTTACTTTTTCTAAGGGGATGTTTTTTTCACGTCCATATGTCTAGTCAATGGTGTTTTACTCCACGATTGCACCTCTGGCATATAAAGCGACGCGTTCGCCAGTATTGCCATTCATCATCGACAAGTCCACAATGAGTTCCAATGTGAGTAGCCGATTATCCGTGGCATTGATCCATTTGGAGAGTGTGAATCACCTTCTGGACCGGGTCGAGGAGCTAAACCTTAATCCCAACAAAAAAGCTGTCAGAAGAAGTATGATATACTTCAGGATGGCGAAAGAACTGGTGGTAAAAGTGCTAACGGAGGATACAACACGGAGAAACAAGCCTGTGAGGAACAGAAGAGGCATCAGCTTGAGGAATAACAACAGCAGCAACAAAGGGAGCAGCAGCAACTCCGTGAGTAACAAGGACTGTTATTCCAGAGTGGCAACAGCAGATACCACAACCAGAACCAGAATCCCTGATCCCAAGGGTAGAGGATAGGAAGAGTGAGACTAACCAGCCTCACTTTATTTTCTCGGCCTTCAATAACCCATGTTGTAGAAACCACTGGAGCAACAGATGTGCAGCGTGTGGAACCCGGCCTAGAAGGTACGGTCACTAAGGGAGGTGTGATCACTTAAAAACACGTCCGTTTTCAGGGCCACACAGGTTTCTCAAAATAGAAATAAGACTCATTATTGCCATGTGTTTGTTTGTATGTTTCTGTATATGTAAGTTTGTCTATGTTTGTCTCCTCCAGTGGGGAAGGGGGTAGCACTCTTCAATTTCTGCAATCCAAGGCAAACGGTACTAGTTGCTACACTTTTAACACCTTTGAACTGGAAGGTAGAGAACCTGGCAACATTTGACATTTTTCAAACGGACATGGTGATGTACAATTTGTACACAAATTACAAATAAAGATACTGACAAAAGCCTGAATTGTTGGGGTTTTTTTTCTATTAGGTATATTTTGTAATATTTTCTTGCGATTCAAAGAATATATTTCCAGTTCCAAAAAACATTTAAATCAACAGTAAATTTGTCAATGCACTACTGATATCGCAGCCAATGACGTCATCTAAGAAGTCTTTATAAATCCCTGAAAGAACTATTACTGTTTGTAAAACAAATATTTTAATAAATAATAAAATTGCAATAAATATGTTATTTTAAGACAACAAAGTTGTTTTAAAACATTATTAGAGCAATCTAAAATTAATAGGTTTAAAAAGTTCATGACTCATGATGAGGCATTTTATAAAGTGGTTACAGATTAGTCATGTGATTAGCGTTTTTTGAAAACAAACTCTTGCAACCTTCAAGGTTGTTTAATTTAACAAGTGTATATACACGCCTTAACCATATTTTCACATTTTTTGTCAAAACATTCAGGTGGTCAGAGTGTAACCTAAGTTACCATACTCCATTGTCTCCACTTATAACGTATTGTCTGATCTTGAATCAGTATACGCCGATTCACTTACAGACTCTGAGTTACTATGTGAGTTAATGTTCATTTTAGGTAAAATAATTTCATGAATATTGCTATCCTCAGAAGAGTACGATGTAGCGCCATTTGCACTGTCTTTTGACACAGTTTGTAGCGAGTAGCTAGCTTCACGCTTAAGGGAATCCGATTGGTCATATGAGTAGACCCCTGTTTGAGGAATATTGGGATTTACATTCTCTGAGGGTGATTCCACGCATGTAGTCTGTGATTCTATCGTCGACGTATTACCTGAAAGTTTGAGAAAATAAAATTGCTGTAAACTAGTGTTTATACAGGCGGATAGGTTAATAGACAAGTGATATAGCTGCATATCACCTTCCGACGTTTTCGCATACTTATAGCCATAGGATAATATATAACCTAGACAGGTGATATGCAGCCGTAGCACGCTCCTATCAACCTATCCATCGGATTCGTTATGCTCTAGTTGTGTTGGGTCTTTGTATCGGAGTATATTGATAACCTCTTCCGTCATGCACACAATCATGCCATACGAGAGAAAATTACAAAATGTGTGTCAGCTCTGTGTGTCAACACTGTAAATGTCTCCTAAAACATCATTAACACGTCAATGCTAACACTTGAGCATTTTCAAAAACTTCCACATAAATAAAATAACAGTATGAAGTAAAATGGTATACACATGACCACTACCATTAATGTCTTGCATCCTATATATATGCCAGACAGCCACAATACGCTTCTTTTGAGATATTATGATTAGCCGTGAAAAGTTCTTTTCCTGAGCCTGGCCACTAAGTGTCGTGCCTGTAACGCAGGGCTGTGAAGTTATTATTTATGTTGACATGTGTGGATATTTAAGGTTTGCCATCAACTGTAATTTGTGTAGCGAAATTTTTTGGAACTTGAAAACCAGTCTTGAGTAAATATGTGACTTTTGTCAGTTTCTTAATTATAAGAATGTATTGAGAGTAAAAGACGTTATCTACAAGGGGTGGTGGGGATGTGTGTGTGTGTGTGTTTGTGTGAGTGAGGGGGGGGGGGGGTAAGGCAGATTGTATATTTTATAGGAAAGAAGTCTTCTATCTGAAATACTGTGTCTAAATCAATTAACTCTAACAACTAAGTTACTCCTCCAAATTATTGACAAATGCTAAACCGTACGTTAGATTCGTGGGCAATACAAAAGGGCTTCTACAGTCCCACCTTCCAGTACCTCCACAGACTAAATCTAATTTCCAAACTTATGAATAGCTAACCGCAAAGAAATGTATTGAGGCCCGGAACAGGAGTTACCTTGCTTTCACGAGATGTTACAGTATATATAAGTTCTGTATATGGGTACGTAGGTAGGTAGGTTTAGAAATTTGAGTGAGGGATTGATAATTTAACCACTTTATAAAACAAAATGTCCCGCAGCGTTCAGATTTATACATTGCATACTTAAGTTTTTCACTCTTCATTATAAAATATACCCAAATATGTGTCTCCCCTTCTTCCCTCAAAGTTCATCATGTGAATGAACTAAATTATTCGAAATGTTTGGAGGAGGGGGGCCGCTAAATTGTCAAAACTCTCGCATTGAATTCTGCAATCATGGTTGCAATTCTCAAAGGCGACACGTGCAGGGGAATAGGTGTTGCCCATCTATAGCTGGTGTTTCTCCTTAGGATATTTTGTTTTTCCACACCACAAAAGATCAATTCACATGAACACCTTAAAATCTACAGTATATATCATGTATGTATTAATCTTTTGCTGTACTGGTTCAAACATTTATTTGAAAATAGATGACGATTCAGTTGTTTAAATGGCTTACATTTTTACCTGGTCGCAGTTTATCCTTACCTGGCAGTTCCGACGCCGTCCTTTCCGGATATAGCTGATTTGAATCATTTCGTGATCGTTTTCTCTTGGAGTTACAACATAGTCCCATGCAACACAGAAATATGAGCAAAGAAGCTATCAAAGCTCCACTGGCGGCAATACCGACAATGCGAAATTCAGGTCCAGAGTCACTGAAATTGAGCCAAAATTGTAAATAATGATTTAGATTTGTACAAATTACTAGAATGCCAGTATTTGTTAATACCAATGGTTAGTTTCCAAAAGGTCAATATATTTTGAAAACATAAATCGAAAAGTTAGCCAATATTCTATGAGGCAAATATACTGTACTTTTATCAGGTACAAAACTATACAAATTAATGACAATGGTACTTTCTACTGTGCACGACAAAATTTCATTCCGAAACATAGTATTCTTTGATATATTGATAGCATAGTCTCAGCTTTGATGTTCCAATAAGTTTCAAGGAGACTGTTTTTTATTTTATTTTGGAATGCGAGTTCACAAGTAGAAGAGAAAATTGTGAGTATCTTGTCCTCCAAAACAGTCCAACAACAGTGCTTAAAAAAATGAAAACTGGGTGTAATGGCCTGAAAATCCAATGAGGTCATCTAGATATGAATATCATTAAGCCTGACGAATTTCAGTTGTCTATGTTGAGTGTTTTCTCGAATTCATGCTAACCACCTTCTCAGGACCGACAGGCCAAAATCAAGATTTTCCTGCTGCAAAACGTGGGGACATGAAAATACAACAGCACTTATAAACAGGCTTTGAGAGAGAGAGAGAGAGAGAGAGAGAGAGAGAGAGAGAGAGAGAGAGAGAGAGAGAGAGAGAGAGAGAGAGAGAGAGTTATTTACTTTCCACTGCAGCAGCTATAATCACAGCATGGCTCCTCACAGTACTCTGTCGCTCCTCCAGAAAAATTGCATTTATAGCTGCAGTACCCTGCAATGTATACTTTAGTTTGTATGAATAAATTACACAATACTAGATGATCCCCGAGTCCCACGGGATCCACTTTACCTGTAAACGTGGAAAAACGAATTACTTTTTAATTCATTAATAAATTAACATGTTACATGTTTGTGTAAGTCCACAGACCGTGACAATTAATATGAGGTATATTTTTTGTGCAAGCCTACGGACCGTGAGAGTTATAATGGGACCACTCTCATTTTCATATGACCTTTCCTTGACAATTCATTCGGTTAACTGTGCATATAATGTAGATTTACCGTCAGTACTAGCGTATAAGTCTGCATAGACCCAGATCTGCCTTTACATAATGTGCTGACAGATCTGGGTCCATGCAGTTTGTTAGGAGTAATAAGTAGAACAAAGAACATATATCCTGATCTTACGGTGCATTATGCGACGGCAGATCAGGATGTATGTTGTTTGCAGATGAATTAGACTTATAAGCGAGTACATACGGCAGTCAATAATAAAGCGACGCGTTTGTATGCAATAGGAGAGTTGTCTGAGAAAGAACATACATTTATACATTTCATTAATTGTTTCGAATGTATAAATTAATACGTATCTGCTAAAATACAATTTTATTTCTTTCCGCATCTTCACCTTATCACAAAAACAAAAGAAAACAAGGAGACGCAAAGATCCAGATCTTAACACTGGACCTCTTGAATTCTTATAGATGAGTCATGAATGGGTCGAGTCACATTCACTGGACCTCTTGAATTCTTATAGATGAGTCATGAGTGGGTCGAGTCACATTCACTGGACCTCTTGAATTCTTATAGATGAGTCATGAAGGGGTCGAGTCACATTCACTGGACCTCTTGAATTCTTATAGATGAGTCATGACTGGGTAGAGTCACATTCACTGGACCTCTTGAATTCTTATAGATGAGTCATGAATTGGTCAAGTCACATTCACTGGACCTCTTGAATTCTTATAGATGAGTCATGAATGGGTCGAGTCACATTCACTGGACCTCTTGAATTCTTATAGATGAGTCATGAATGGGTCGAGTCACATTCACTGGACCTCTTGAATTCTTATAGATGAGTCATGAATGGGTCGAGTCACATTCACTGGACCTCTTGAATTCTTATAGATGAGTCATGAATGGGTCGAGTCACATTCACTGGACCTCTTGAATTCTTATAGATGAGTCATGAATGGGTCGAGTCACATTCTTTGATTATTCTTTTTTTAAAACTTGATGGGTAAGAGAGAGAGAGAGAGAGAGGTTCGATAGAAGTTCGTTTTCATTCGGCAACTCATTGTTTCGTCTGCACGCGTGATTCATATTCAAATCAAGCCTAAAGTACCTTGCACACTTTAATCGATATAACATCGCACAATACACGAGTCAGATTGGTGACCCTGTTTGAAACTCGTAAATGTAAAAATGCCAGCCCCACCCCTCAAATGTAATAACTGTAAACGTAATACAAGTTTAAACTATGGTAACATATTACTGTAAACGTTATACAATTGTAAACCATAGTAACACATTAATGTTAAATTAATACAATTTTAAACCATGGTAACACATTAATGTAAACGTAATAACATCAACCGTAAATAGAATAAACTGTATCAACCATAAATGTACAAACGTCGCGAGTAAGTTGAATACTTTGTGTAAACTTAAATAAGATACGGATTAAACGCAAAAGCAATAATATTATTGTATTTGCTTGTGTGAGATTTTTCTTTCCCAACACATTTGTCCAAAAATGACTATCGGAGCTATTAGTGTGATTAAGGTAACTATTACAATAAGAAAAATGTCAGAAAATGTCCATATTTTGTACATACTCACTAAGATATTTTATTTCCTGAGAATCATTAAGAGTGAACCTATTCTGACTGTCTGCCGCAGATATATTGTATTTTAAAATCTACATACATGTATTTCATAGGGGAGAAGGTAATTAGTTTTTATAAAACGATTTGATTTTGTCACATATATTTTATGACCTGTACTGATCACTCTTTCCTCTTTTCTTATATCAAAAGACTTCAAATGTCTTTTAGTAGAATTGTGATCAATTCGATGACAATTTAGAATAATCGGTAGTAGGAATCACTTTAAGAGCAGAACAGAAAGAGTACAGCATGGAAATGAAGAAAGTCATTAAAGGAAAGCAAGGCAAGTAGAGTACACCATGGACATGAAGAAAGTCATTAAAAGCAAGGCTAGGCAAGTAGAGTACCACCCCCGCAGATTACATTAATGTGTTACCATGGTTTAAATGGCCGAATGGCCGCACACGTCGTTAATCAAACGAACGAACGAACGAAGTAGAGTACACCGTGGAGATGAAGAAAGTCATTAAAGGCAAGTAGCTATTCTTCAAGAGAATTGACCTTAGGACTTTGTTCTTCCAACTCGTTAGCATATCAACCTATTTTAAAATGTACTCATTTTATTTTTTTTTTAATTTGTGCCACATATTTTAACATCAACATTGAGTATGGATTAAAAATTGGCTAAAATGGGCAAACAATGGACTAATTATGACGATATGAATTTGTATATGTAATACTGAGAAAACCACCTAAATATCAGAGGTCTCTTTCGGAGGATCTGACATACAACCGTTACCTTGGTAATTACACAGTGATTCACACGTGTTTAGCAGTGTGATTGGTCAGCAGTCCACTAGAATCACTGGTAACTGTAGCTGATTCACATTTGTCGATAGGTCAGTACTGCTTACATTTACCAAATTTTACCGGTGAAACCACTGAATTCGAGTCAAATCAATACCCAGACTTTACACAATTTTCTGAAAGCTTAACTACAATCAACAGGTGACAAAATAAGAATTGTGTTCAATATTCATAATACTAATAGGATTGTTGTGTAAGAATGTATCAGCTTTTGTTAAACAACCTTACCGAAAGAAATCTGTTATACAACCAATGTTTAAATTTTCACAAGGAGTTATTGTGTAAGACTTTTTTCTTCTCCTTAATAGTTGTCAACTTTATTAAAATAAAAAAAGCAGATTTTCTGATGAATAATTTCGTAGGAAAAGAGGATTGCCTTTCTACTTAAAACATGTTTTAAGTATATCTAATTTCAAATTTCTGACATAATTACATCATGTCTTTGTATGATGAAGGATATGAACAGCATTAGCTTTTGAAGACAAAAAATTAATGTAAAAATGCAGTAAGGCCTTTGTAGTCTATTGCTTAGCGACAAATGCAACAATTTGTTAAATTCTTGATTTTTATTGACGTGGTTTGATCGATGGATCGAAACTATGCAACAACAAATGAATAGCGCAAACGCTCGGTGTATGCCTCATGTCGATATGGAAATGTTATCACGCCCTTTGGCAGGCCTCATGTCGATATGGAAATGTTATCACGCCCTTTGGCAGGCCTCATGTCGATATGGAAATGTTATCACGCCCTTTGGCAGGCCTCATGTCGATATGGAAATGTTATCACGCCCTTTGGCAGGCCTCATGTCGATATGGAAATGTTATCACGCCCTTTGGCAGGCCTCATGTCGATAGGGAAATGTTATCACGCCCTTTGGCACCCGTTCCTTTCATGAACGTCCGTAAGGCCTCCAAATCAACTATGACTTTATGACTTGGGAGGTATGAGCTCATAATCACAGCATTAAAAACAATCATTCCATCACAAATTTATAATATTACAGTGCAGCATAGAATTTCAAAAGGTCGACTTACACATTGTCATAGCTACAACATTTCAAAACATTATACAGGTATGAAAGGTGAATATAAACACTCTCTTCATAGCGCTCTTTTACACAAGAACCGCAAACACTAAACATTTAACAGTGTACTTGTTCACATAACCTTGTAGTGCGTATATTTGGTCGATGATGGGATGAATTACTGATTGTCAAGCAAGAAAGAGTTTTCACCTGGAGATAATTTAGGAGAGTGTAGGTTTGACTGTTACAATATGCTTATCATTGTTCGTCACAACGTGATTCGGATGATCTGGTTTTTACTACATTTTCTCATGGCTGTAGCGTTAATTTTTCATGAAAATCATACGTAATAGAAGCAAAGAGGAAAACCAAATCAAACATCTGATCAGTGGCGGCGCGAGGGTTTGAGGCGCCCGGGGGCAATGTTTTTTAGTTGTGCCCCTATTTTGCCACAGAGAACAGTTTCTATGTCAGTTGCCAACCTCCAACCCGAGGCTGGGGGTGTTACGGGATGTTACTTCTATTTCTGTTTATTTATTTTGAAAACAAGGTAAAATCTTTAGTTGCTTTAGCCAACGGACAATAGACTAGAAACACAACTATAGTATTCTCGTATCTCTTGTTGCAATAATACAATAAGGGTACGAGATCAATAACTTAGGGTACGAGAGTAACACTGATACTTTACAAAACTTACCAAGAGAGGACAGGAGTGATATTGAATGAAACAGAGTTGCGACATAAGTTTCGATCCATGATATCTATTCAAATTAAAGATTGGTCTCTTCTTTTTTTATAATTAATAAAAATGCGAAGGTTTTTGCTAAACATGAACCAACAGGAAATTATGTTGAATGGTATATATCGCCTGCTTCTTCGGTACATATTTCAAAACTTTGCACAACCACTTTAGCAAGAAAAGTAGATCATTGCAACCACATATACTATTCTATGGATGCTAACATACCGAATTACTTGCGTATAAGACGGGTCCAAATGCGAACACCATAGACCCTGATCTGCCATCGCATAATGTGCCGGCAGATCAGGGTCTATGTTGTTTTTTCTACTGATTAGTCCTTACAAACTGCATAGACCCAGATCTGCCGGCGCATTATGCGACAGCAGATCTGGGTCTATGTAGTTTGCAGTTGGTATTAGTCTATAAGCGAGTAAATATGGTAAGTAACAGGAGTGAATGCACACATCAGATTTCATGGTCATACATGCAAAAATATCAATGAAAATGTGCTAAATGTCTATGATCAAAATAGAAATTTTCAATGGTGCATGAAAAGTACATGCTTGGCACTTATAAATTTGTACCTACATTTACCTTCTGCCTGTGGTGATTTCAAATGTAAACACACCCATTAAATTTCATAGCTATACAACAGTATGACCTACTTTAGTCCGTAGTAAGTATTACCGTCCATGGACAACGTACCATATAGCTATAACTTGATAGGATTTGTTCAGCTGTCACTTGGAATTTCGCACATGCGATACAGTACAGTCGTATGCATCTGCCCATGTATGAGTTCCTGTCTTACTAAGCAAAGTAATTATGATCGCTTGGTAAATCTAACTACAATATGTTAGACAATTCTCTTCTGCTCCCGTATCGTCCCTAATTTTAGTTTTTAACAGTGAAGATGACTAATTTCCACGGTTTTTAAGTGGAGTGCCCCCTCCCCCCTCCTTCTTCCCCCGTCTCTAGTCGAACCTACAATGTGTCCCATGTACCAGCGTAGGCATTCAAATGAACAGATAAAATCAATATTTGAAACAAATTATTGTTTGTTTTCTTTTGGGATCATAACATTTCCACAAATCGAATTCTGAATGGAGTCCCCACCCCACCTCCAGTCAAACCTATTAAGGCCTATTAAGACGTAATTTTTCATCTTGCTCACAAAAAATACGAAGGAATTAGCTTTCTAAGGGTTTAGTTAGACCTATTTTAGAATATGCTTGTACAGGATGGGACTCCAATCCCCAGGTTTTAAAAGATGAAATTGAAAAAATCAAAAAGCGTGCATCCAGGTTTGTTACATCCAATTATGACTATACCCCAGGAAGTATGACTTCAATATTGAATAAGTTGTCTTGGAAACCATTAACAAAACATTGACTGGAAAAAAAGATTGATAGTGTTCTACAAAGGTCTAAAAAAAAAAGAGAAAAAAAAATTACCCTGCCACAATTTAATCCAACCAAAAATCGACATGAACATATTTATCTGATACCACACGCAAGAACAAATTTGGCTTTAATTCCCAAATAAACCAACGACTCAAATTCATTATCACAAATATTAATCACAACTGCTCAATCCTCAGAAAACCAAATTGAAAACTTTTCAAAATTAGTATGGACACAATTTTTTCTAAAATAAGTTCTTGTTGTAAATGACGCTGCGCGGTGCAAAAATGTTATTATGATGTAACACCGAACAAATCCAAATCAAGATCACGATCACACCGAACAAATCCAAATCAAGATCACGATCACACCGAACAAATCCAAATCAAGATCACGATCACACCGAACAAATCCAAATCAAGACCACGATCACACCGAACAAATCCAAATCAAGATCACTATCACACAAAACAAATCCAAGTCAAGATCACGATCACACCGAACAAATCCAAGTCAAGATCACGATCACACCGAACAAATCCAAATCAAGACCACGATCACACCGAACAAATCCAAATCAAGATCACGATCACACCGAACAAATTCAAATCGAGACCACGATCACACCGAACAAATCCAAATCAAGATCACGATCACACCGAACAAATCCAAATCAAGACCACGATCACACCGAACAAATCCAAATCAAGACCACGATCAAACTTATAAAGTGTCTGATGTGGTTGCTATTGGTGAAATCCTTGTGTGACTTGAGAAAGATGTCCAAGGAGGCACTATTGGTGAAATCCTTGTGTGACTTGAGAAATATGTCCAAGGAGCAGATAAGATCACTTATTTCAAGCAACTTCTTGTTTTCTTTTGAGATCATGCGCTTTTTTTTAAAAACAGCTGTTGCACAATTCGGTCGATCACCCTCATCACATTAACTACGCATTCAGAGAAAGCGAAAAGAGGACATAATATCATCGGTAAAAATATATTTTTGTTGGATACACCGTTTCCTTTCCATTTTGAGTGCCGAGTACCCAATTTTCCCATTACAGTCAACCCTTTTTGTATAACGCTGAGAAAGGCAGTCCAATAAGAAAGTATTCTTTTACTTCCATAAATAAAAAAGAACCCCGAAGATACCTGTATCTTATAAATCAAATCTAAAAAAGAGGACGCTGTGGCAGTATACAAGTTAAATAAGGAAATCTTTCAGCAGTTGACAGTGATCGAATTTAAAATCAAACAAAACAAAAACAAGATCATATCAAGAATCACACAAAATCCTCCGCAATATTTGTCACAGGCTTGCATCTGTGAATCAAACACAAAATATCAATACTATAAACATAGCCCTGCAAGCAATAATACGTAAACATAATATAAATGAACACTGATAACATGACAAACAAAAGAAGGGTCAGTGGGAGGAGTATATAATTTAAAATTTAACAAGACAATGCATTCGACATTTTAAAATCATATACATGCAAACTGCGAATGACCTAAAAAAAAAAAAAAAAAAAAAAAAAATGCACTGAGACAGGAATAATTAGAAAATAAATATAAACAAAATTGAAGGATCGCGATAGGAGAAGGTAGAAGTTTCCTGTCCAAATATTTTCCTCAAAGTCTACTTTAGTTTCTTGTGCAATTTTTTTTTCTAACCACAAGATTTTTTGGTTTTTTATTGGATTTGTCATAATCCAGGTCTTTGTAAATCTATCACAACTCACTAGTCAGTTTGCTTTGTGTAATAGCCTCTGTCCTTAAATAAGGGCAGATATTTTTCCTAAATGGGAAAATAATGTAGTTCCAAAAGTGATATCACCGACACTGTGGCGATACGACTCATACATTTCAGTGTCTCATTATGAACAATATAATAAAACTTATTATTTTTTCCGACCCAAACTGCTCGTGACAATTCCTAAGAAATGCAACTATTTATTTTTGTCGACCCAAATTGCAACAGACAGTTTCTATCAATACAATTAGTTATTTTTATCGATCCAAACAGTACGGGCAAATTCTGAAGCAATACAACTCGTTATTTTGATAGCTCAAAACTACATGGGGCAGTTCCTGAGCAATGCAACTAGTTAATTGTATCGACCCAAACTGCACGAGACAATTTCTAAGCAACGCAACTAGTTTGTAGTTTGTTTGTTTGTTTGTTTTGATTTTTCGTTGGTTTTTTATGTTAATATATGTTGTTGTTTTTTGTTGTTTTTTTGTTGTTTTTTTGTTTTCTTTTGTTTTTTGTTTTTTTTTTTTTTTTTTTTTTTTTTGGAGGGGGGCGATTCATCTATTTACTTTTTCAACCCAACCCCACGGGACAGTTCTGAAGTAATTCAACTACTTATTTTATCGACCAAATATGCACGGGACAATTCCAAAGCAAAGACAACTAGTTATATGTATCTACCCAAACTGCACGGACCATTTCCTAAGCAATACAACTATTTTCTTTAAATTTTATTTTTATCGACTCAAACTGCACGGTACAATTTTTAAGCAATACCACTAGTTATTTTCTTTCCACCCAAACTGCACGGGACAATTCCTTAGCAATAAAACTAGTTATTTCTATCTATTCAAACTGCACAGGACAATTCCAAAGTAATTACAAATACTGTATTTCATGTAATATTTCGTACATGAAAAAATAATGTGTACAAAATTAATTATCATTTTGGGGAAGAGATCATGTAAGAAAAACAAAGGACCCAACATCAAGGAGGACTCCAAAATCTCTACATGATTGTCAGTATTAAATTCATGTGTACCAGACGTAACGGCCCAGAAACAGCATGCATTAGTACAATATGTTGTTTGAATTTGCTTACATATGTGTGTATTCAAATACACAAGTTCGAAAACAAATAACTATGACACGGACACGGGTATTCCATCACATTTTTATTTCTACACCTCATGATCGAAATAAAATATTCCCCGATATGAGAGAGAGAGAGAGAGAGAGAGAGATGTCAGGCCTTCTTCGTGCTATTTGTTTAATGTACCTTACTGCCCTCGTTTAGCTGAAGCTTTTGTCAAAGAGAAAACTGTAATAAAATAGAATATGGAAATTATACAAAATTCATGCCATACTCCTTCAGTTTCAAACATATATAATTTATATTTAAATATTCATAATATTTATATCCACATAAACTCCATTTAGTTTAAATCTTAAGAAGGATCATTTAGAATACTGTGTTGTTTTCTCTGCAAGTAAAATAAAGTTTATATTCCCACCAAAGAAGATTACCCTTTGTCAGTAAGCGCATGTACACTTCCAGTAGTTAGGCGCCATTTGGTCTAATCTTTGCTCTTACCAAGCATGGTTGTTACTTTTTAAATTAAAAGATCTAACACTTTTGTCGACGAGTACAAAGGTGTCATTGGTTAAGAAACGTACATGAGCAAGCACCTGCCATTACACTGTACCGTATATATTAACATAAATGTACATCGTTAAATGAAACAAAGAAAGATTGAAAATATATACCTAGCAGCACAAGCTCATATGTAAAGAATGATCATGTCATTGTGAAAAAGGGCACTAACTCGCTTATAATAAAGGAGACTATTTCATTACGATGTATAGAAAGATTTGCAAACTGGAAGACATAAGTACTGTCAATATTTTTCACAACTTCATCCAAATTTAGATCTCAACGAAGAATGCTGGCATGTATTATTTTCATATGATTGGGAAGATCTATACCTTATGATTTAGATGTACAAAAAGGCCAAAGTTATTGTAGTAATTTCAGATTCATGTATATTTTATTGAAAATAGATAGCACATTTTATACACACTGGTGTTGAAGAGAAAATCTTAAAATAAATATACATACAAAATGTCAGGCAAAAAAGAAGTAATGCATAAAACAGAATATTCTGCTTTATTTTCACCTTTTTTTAAATATATTTTTTTACAGTATTCGTATGTATACATTAATTTTCAAACACGTCGATCTTTAGATTTCAAACTTCATTTTCAATTATAAAATCAACTTCTATGTACGAATACCTTTAGTACAAACAAATAATTATGACTTTTATGACTTAAGTGTATACAAAAAATTACATGAAATACGGGTATTTTTTTTTTTTTCGATTCGAACGACACGGGACAATTCCTAAGCAATGCAACTAGTTATATTTGTATCTACTCCAAGTGCACAGGTCTATTCCTTTGCAATACAACTAGTTATTTGTTTCGAATCTAACTGCAAAAAGTAATGTAAATAAATATATTTATTTATTTATTTATTGGTTTTTCTTTTCTTCTTCTTTTTTTTTTTTTTTTTTTTTTTGTTGACTCTGCACGGGACAATTCATAAGCAATACAACTAGTTATTTTTTTCGACTAGAACTGCACGTGACAATTCCCAAGCACTACATGTATATTATTATCATAGACACGCGATCTTGATTGCTAGATCACGTCGAGTTATCAGCATCAAATAATCAGGATCATGATGAGACGCGAAGTGTCGAGTTATGATCTGGATTTTCTGATGCTGAAAACAAGACGTGATCTTGCAATCTAGATCGAATGACTATGATAATGATATGTTTGCTATATATCTATAAATTTTCAGATAATTTAGTAAAATTACTATACGTAACTGAAAAACAAACGAAATTGCTTTTATCATAAACCGAATTACATTTTGATCAGCCGATATGCGCATGAATATCGCAGTTTTATCAGTGAAGTGCGTGTAACAACACTCATTTTCACTACGATCACTGATAATAACACGAATTCTTCGACGCATGGGGGCAGCAGACTCGTGTACAATTATTTTGCAATTGTCAAATTTTGCATCACGGAAGATTTCACCAGCTGAATGACTATGAAAGTTTATATCTGAGGCCAGGCTGATAGCGGTTGAACCGTTTCTGGCAGTTCATTGTGAGAGGCTCTGATGGGGACATGGCATGGGAGTGAATGGCAGCATTATTTTTGACAGTTATTTACAGCGTGATTGGACACATTGCTGGAACTTGATGATACAGAGTTGTTACAGAGAATGTTACTCTTTTCCTTTCGTATGCCAAGTGACGCTACGGCATAGTTCTTAACGTTTGTTCAGTACTAACCAGGAAACCTCGAGGAAAAAGTAGTTCCATCCTCGTTTGAGAGTGTTGTTCGTCCTTCGAGTTCGAAGATGACCATGACATTACTAACTGGTTTGGTTTCTGTGAGTACGTGAGTGGCTGATCAAGCCAATTTGTTCTCTGAACTGTCTGTGGCACACTTGACAGGAGATGCCGCTTGGGGTTGTTTGATCAACAGAGGAGTGATGGAGTTCTAAGATTTACGCTACTCGCACTTCTGCACTGCCTCTACAATTCTCCTCGGTTCAAAGTATGTAGCTCCAGTATGGACGAGACTCCGCCAGGTGGAGCGATCCTGTGCGAGGTCTTCCCAAGAATGGCTTGAGGGGATCTTTGAAGCGTTTCTTCTGACCACCCTGAGATCGCTTTCCCTCCTTCAGCTCACCGTAGAAGATCTTTTTTAGTAGTCGCTATTCTGACATCTTGGTGACATAGCCTGGCCATCTCATCCGTGATTTCATCAGCAGAGTGTGGATGCTTGGAATGCCTGTCCATGTGAGAACCTAAATGTCTAGGACCCTGTCCTGCCATCTTATTCTTATCAGTTTCCTCAGACAGCCCATGTGAAAATGGTTCAGCTTCTTGGCATGGTGTCTCTACACAGGTTCCGCAACACAGTGGCTTTGTAGATCTTCAGTTTTGTTTGAAGACTGATGCGTCTGCGCTCCCACACATTTTCGCGCAGTCTTTAGTAATTCTGGCGTTGGTTTCTTCATCGATGTGGACTGCACGTGACAGTGTACTGCCGAGATAGCTGCACTTGTCCACTGCCAAGAGGGTTTGGCCATTTACTGTGAAGGTAGGCTCTACGTAAGACCTTCCTGGTACATGCTGGTGCATCACCTCTGTCTTCTTGATACTGACTGTGAGACCGAAAGTGTCACAAGCTGAAAAAAATGGTCCATACTCTGTTGCATGTCAGACACAGATTTGGCATTCATGGAACAGTCATCAGCAAAAAGAAGATCACGAACAGTCACTTCCTGTAACTGCGTCTTCGTTCGTAGTCTCCTCAGATTAAAGAGCTTGTCATTAGTCCTGATTCTAATGTCGATCCCAGTGTCATAGTCACTGTAGGCATCAGTAAGAATGACAGAAAACATCATACTGAAGAGGGTTGGCGCCAACACACAGCCTTGCTTGACTTCATTGGTGACTGGGAATGGTTCAGATGACTCACCGTCGTCCACAACACGAACAAATATGCCATCATGGAATTGCCGAACCGTTACGATGAATTTCTCTGGGCAACCAAATTTTGCCATGATTTTTCAGAGGCCCCCATGACTAACTGAGTCAAAGGCTTTTGTCAGATCGATGAATGTTTTGTACAGATTGGAGTTCTGTTCCTGGCATTTCGTTTGAGAGTATGGTGATACGGAATCAGAAAACGTCAGTATCGTTTTCCCACTTATAGGAAATGACAGTAAACTTATGATTCTTTCTTGAGTAAAAAATTAATAGGTACTAATAAAGTTAGTTATTTGTACCTACCCAAACTGCGCTGGAAATTTATAAGTAATATAACTAGTTTTTTATTGACCCAAACAGCACGGGGCAATTCCTAAGAAACTTATTATTTTTGTCGACTGTAACTACACTGGACAATTCCTGAGCAATACCGGACTCAAACTGCACGGGACAATTCCTAAGCAATACAACTATACAACTAATTATTTTTATCGACTCAAACTGCAGGGGGCAATTCCGAAGCAAATGTGTGAGACATAAATCAGATTCAGCATTGAAGAACTAGCCCTTGGCCATCTAATGTAAAGGCCATTAACCATCTAAGTGTTACAAAAATAACACTTTGCAAAGTCATTATGACAAAACAAGTTAAATATTATTGCTGATCAATATATTAAATGATGCATATATTCTTGTCCAGTTTTGATATTTGCAAACGAAGAGGGGAAAATAACGAAGTGTATAAGTCTCCAATCTTTCACTGTATTTTTCCGCAAATTTTCACAATCGTTCAATTGAAATTCATTTAATAAGTGATGTACATCGGCAGAACTATTCTGCTTTGTAATATTTTATAATGAAATATTATTTGCAATTAATAAAAATAAAAAGTGAAAACTTAAAAATTAATAGTGAGAGTTACCATCACTACAGAACCTTTTAGACGCACCCACCCACCACCACCTCCAGACCGAAAGCATTGCTATTTAAAAATATACAATCAACCTCAGATATGACGAACTAATTGTTACCTTTAAAAATAGTTCCTTGTTCCCGAATTTATTTTTTCCATTTGCAAAGCAAATTCATATTTTATTATCAATTATACAACATCCGAAAACAAATCGTCTATTGTGGCGAACATTCATATCTTATAATATGCATAGAATATAAATTAGCCCATCTTGTATATATGGTATGACATAAATTAGCCCATCTTGTATATATGGTATAGAACATAAATTAGCCCATCTTGTATATATGGTATGAATTAAATTAGCCCATCTTGTATATATGGTATGATATAATAATATAATAATAATAATAATAATGAGGACTTTGTATAGCGCCTAATCTTTAGAAGCTCTAAGCGCTTTACAACATTATATAACACCTAAACAAACATATATATTTGATATGATTACGAAAAGAAAGAAAAAACAAACACCATGAAATGAGAAAACAAAAACATGCTGAAAATAGTTAAGGTAAGAAAACATTAAGTCTTTAGGTCTATTCTTGCAGTTGAAAAAGGTGAGTTTTAAGAGCACTCTTGAAAGAGATCACTGTTTTCAATTGAAATTCATTTAATAAGTGATGTACATCGGCTAATATAAATTAGCCCATCTTGTATATATGGTATGACATAAATTAGCCCATCTTGTATATATGGTATGACATAAATTAGCCCATCTTGTATATATGATATAGAACATAAATTAGCCCATCATGTATATATGGTATGAATTAAATTAGCCCATCTTGTATATATGGTATGAATAGTTTTATAACGGTGTAAGTGAATGAGAATCATTTGTCGGTAGTATAATGGAACACACACTGGCGTGATTAATAAAGGAACAAATTATACTTCTTTATTCGCCATTTAACTAGTTCGTGGAATACAGTTTTCCGTTCGTTATTTCTGATTATTCTTTTCTCAGAATAAAATTGGAAGTGATAAAGAAGGAAATTATGTGATTTCAAATATCATTTTTTTTATCATAAATTTCGTTATTTTCAAGTTCGTTAAAATTTAGGTTGACTGTAGATCCTTGGGAGATGCTTGGAACTTATTCATCATTTGTCATAACTATGTTAACTCTTCTAATAAAGAGATCTGATGTCAAATCAAAGAAACGTAGCTAATTGGACTGAACATATGCATCATCAGTCCTGACAACTTATTCCACTTACCTTTAATTAATCTTTGGACTTACGCTCTGACACATACTTTCAGTGGACGCCATTTCAGGCGTAAATTTTTCGAAATGAAAATCTTCGTCCCACCCACCCTCATGTATGTATATATGTGTTAACCAAAGTACTTCATTGTGTGTGTTTTTTTTACATACCTATTTATACCATTAGTGTTTGGCAATTATCCAGTCTTCTATAAAGGTCTCAACATGTTTACATGTAAGGTATACATTTTTCAGTTAAGTAGTTAAATGAAATAACTCGCAAAATATTGCAAAATATAATCTGTACCTTTATTATTAATTTTAAAACAGAAATAACAATCATTTTAATTCATTCTCACAACAAAATACATGTATATATTTATAAATAGTTAAACGTTACTAGTCTGATGACCTGTAGGCGATAATGACAATGTGGGTGATATCTTAGAATAAAACAAAAGGAGGATGAGGCGGTACCTTGATTGACGAACGTAATAAACGAACAGATGTATTAGAAACAGGGTTCAAAATTCACTACTACTGAAAGGGTTTTAAATTGTGTACAACATTTTTTGAACCCAAACCCAAACTGACTTGGGATATTTCATTTTTGTTTTCTATTGATTCTCATTCCACCTTTTGTACGTATCTACTAACAAGTATGTATGTATGTATGATAAGGTAAGGTATGGTAAGTATAATATATCGAGGCAGCTCACAAAAATCTATTCATTTAACATATTCAATCAACTCACCTAGATGCACAAATAGAAGAGCTAGTATTAGTCCAATCTTCGCCATTGTACAAGTAGAGTTGAAATGATCTCTAGCATGATTGTGCCTCATGTAAACAATAGTACGATTTCACACAGTGTTTTTACCTCGCCCCAATTATTCACGCTTACTTAGTAACAAGATTTTACTGATCTTATCCCGGGGGCCTCTTCCTGGTTTGTAGACATGTACGCAATACCTCATTTTGAAATATGATAACTTCGTTTCGTTTTATTTTTAATACATATACATTTACGCAACGTGCATCGCTGATTAAAGAACGAAGTTTTATGTGTCAGTTTTCATTTATATTATGTCTGCCATTCTGTTTCGGGTCGAGGGGGGTGGGGCGAGAGAGAAATGGGAGGGGGGAATTTAATAGAGTCCTTAGGCTTTCCATTTACAAAACATGTACAAACTATGCAAAGATATGTGCAGAATGGTGCCATGCAGGAAGGCACGAGTGCGAGATTGCTTACAGTAAGAAAAGAATATGAACACACACATGTATATATACGTTTTGTGTGTATGTTGTATATATGTTGTGATGACGAGACCAGTTAACTAGCAGTAATTCAGCTTTGAGTAATTGATTTAACTGAAGCAGTAAATACACCTTTAAGGATAGGATATTAGACGAACACAGTCACCTTACCTACAAAACAGTTGCAATAATTTCTTATATTAACAAATACATAATCACCTGTTTAACATATCACAACTGACAATGATTGGTTTTATTATTGCTTTTAATTCTGTTCGGTATACACATGCAACACTAAGGTATAAATGAGAAACTAACAGTACAAGCTAAGAAGCACTACTAATAAAATACAGGGCATATTATATTTATTATTTGCTAACGATGTGGCAAACTATACCGAAACGGTAAAAATAAAATCTTCAGATTTAACTCAATGTCATAAATGAATTTTGCAATAATACCGGCGTGACTGTGAACGTAACCAAAACGGAAATCATTGTTTTGGGGAATGGTGGTCCTGTACAAAAGTACGAAAAATGGACCTATGATGGCGTGATTATTAAAACGACTTCGGTTTATAAATACACGAGTCTTCTATTTTGATACTATTGAAACACTGCATGCTAACCTCTGTAAATATTTCATGGGTGTTAATAGATCGGTCAACATTAATGTAGCATTAGTAGAGTGTGGCAGACCGCCGCTTTATGTTAATTACTATATAAGACGTATTAAATATTGGTGTAAACTTTTGCAAATGCTAAATAATCGTTATCCAAACCAATCAAATATGATGCTTAAATCACTTGATGAAAATGGATGCAGAACACGCAAAATAAAAAAATAGCTATGGTTATATTTGAGTATTTCAAGAAATTGATGATATCAACCTTTTTATGAAGCTATTCGTATGAGAGTATATGGCTGTTGTTAGCAAGGGTTACTTACTAATATCAATGAATATAGTAGATGTGAGCGCTATAAATATCTTAATGTGAACACTATAAATATCTTAATGTGAACATCATAAATATCTTAATGTGAACACTACAAATATCTTAATGTGAACACTGGGAATATCTTAATGTGAACATTATTAATATCTGAATATGAACACTATAAATATCTTAATATGAACACTATAAATATCTTAATGTTAACACTATAACACTATAAATCTCTTAATGTGAACACCATTAATATCGTACTGTGAACACTATAAATATCTTAATGTGAACACTATAAATATCTTAAAACCTTCTCGAATGTTGAAAGATTCTTAAGTATTGATACGCCATTCTATTTAAGGAAAGCATTTCCTCGATTTAGGTGTTCATATCATAAATTTAGAATACAGACAGGCCAACGTGAGGGGTTAAACAGGGAAGATATGGGTTGCTCTTATTGTTTAAATCACGATAATATTTTTTCTTTTCTTTTCTTTTTAAATATCGCATGATTTTTAGCATTCCCCGTACATAATACCACATGATTTTTAGTATTCCCCGTACATAATTCAACATGATTTTTAGTATTCCCCGTACATAATACCACATGATTTTTAGTATTCCCCGTACCCACATGATTTTTAGTATTCCCCGGACATAATACCACATGATTTTTAGTATTCCCCGTGCATAATACCACATGATTTTTAGTATTCCCCGTACATAATACCACATGATTTTTAGTATTCCCCGTACATAAGTAGCTGAAGTGTACGACAGATTGAAGTAGCTGATTTCTTACGGTAATTTCGGCTGTTTTCTGTTTATGTCCTGCAAGGTTTGGTGTACACTCGCACAGAAAATATTAGTAGTAACATAATTCTCTTTCCCAGTTCAAGGTAAGAAAGCACACACCTGGAAAGAAAAGAAAATCATTTATAGTGGGATTCGAAGGCGGGTCTCTTGCTTACCAGGTCAATATGCTATCCCTCAACTAAGCATTTGACAACACGCCAGATGAAATTCTTTGATCACGATGTTATCAATGTCTATTTTTAAAAAAATTATTGAGTGAACAAATAAAATTGATAATTTATTCCAGTGAATCGTCAAAATTACTTCGCTTGGAAAATCCACTAATTCACGGACTACCATTATATATATATCTTCCGGGACAACCAGACATTATTGCCGGGCAACCATTTTACCAATGCGAAAGTCCGGTTGGGCAACGGAAAAATATTTTTACAAAAATATCATGTAAGGAAAAAAACTGAATTTTACATTTCCTCCAGCGACAACCATTTGATCCATAAATTGTTCCTATGGATACGTATAACAGGGTACCCAGATTATCTCCATATAATTCGGTAGTTGAGTGTTGGATAATTTCTATAGGTACGAAGCCCCACTAATCCACATGTGTTGGCAACTTATTGTCTGATTCGGTAATCGCATTCCATACTACTAGCCCCTCGGGGTGAACCCTTGAAGAAACAAGACTTACGAATGCTTGTCGTTTGTCAACACACCAACATTGTTTGCTTATTTGGATTAGAGACGTGTTCTGCCATTCGGCCATGTACGTCTATTATACCCCCAGTGCGCCCACTGCGCGCATTTCCGGGGGGGGGGGGGGGGTAGTTACACACCAACATTTGGCAGCGGTATCTTTTATCTTTGACTTGACACACTTAATGACTATGATCTAGTAATACACTTTCCCATTGGTCAGTTGAAAAAATCAGTTGTTTCTGTTGGCTAACTTTAGCTAAAGGAATATGGCAAGTATGAATGAGGAATAATGTTATAATATTAGGTTACTAGACTCAGCCACCGCTATGGCCAAGTGAAGTACGCAGGGAGCATAAAAGCGAATTGAAAATGGCTATCCAAAGTTATTTACATTACACATGTCGACCAGAAGTCAAGAACCCGACAATGTGACAACGCCACAAAGTGACAAAGCAACAACGCGACGAAGGAACAATGTGACAACCCAACAAAATCCAAGCGCCAACTTGGCAAAATAGGGTGACAAATAACTCTGTTGCTTTGTGGCTCTAGTTTTGTTGGGTTGTTGCGACATTTTCTCGGTTTGTCGCGTTGGCACTTTGTTGCTTTGTCGCTGTATTTTGTTGAATCGTCGCTTTGTCGCAGCAAGAATGCGACAACACGACGTGGCAGAAATCGGCCACTATACGGAGGCGCCTGCAATGTACATTAAACATACAGGTTAATCGTCTTAACAGATTGAGCAAATCGAACAATATACAGTAGCAAACTTATGTCAATGGAGCTGTGCTTGTAATGGGCTTTTGCCATTAGGTCATGTTACGCAATATTTAATTTAAAAGCTGTCTCAAATTATATGAAAGAATTAAAATTTAAAGATTTTAAATCAAGTTGCAGTAGCTGCATCTATTTGGCCGTTATGTATATATATATATATATATATATATATATATATATATATATATATATATATATATATATATATATAATGCATTAATGGTGTTACGACTCTAGGTCTGATAAATATGTAACAGAAAGAAAGTGTAACCAACATTGTTCGTAAAATCAACAAGCAATTTATTTTCAGACAATTAAAGTTAAATTCCAAATAATCCTAAATGTCGTAATCGCAAGTCCAAAATTACAGAATGTTTCAAATGTATTCCAATAGCCTTGAATGTCCTGATATACCACAAAGATGTAATCCATGATTTAAATACATCATCAATTAACATACATCACTTAATTCTACAAGAATTATCCTTATGCTTTTTATGTAAGATAGGGTCTTAAATGCGTAGTCCGATTTTAAGTGGAATCCCACTTAAAATGAGATCATGAATATCGGACCCTATCTCTTTACAAAAAGTATGGAATAGTTATATCCGGCATAGGAGTGATATACATTTTCAGTTCTAAGGTATTCATGATAGCAAGAAAAATGAACAGTTGTGTTGGGGAAGATACATCACCTGTAAGGGGTCAGTATATACTACAAGAAGCTTATCCAGCCCTATTACTTTTCTTAGTGAAGGGAAGTTACTCCAACAGACCATTAGAACTTTGCCCATTTTGTGGTTAATAATTTGTAAGGATGTGTATTCTCATCTTACTAATCTAAGCAGGAAAAAGGAAACATCTATAAATATTTCACGAACAGTGTGCAATGGACATAAGAGAATATACACAAAAAAGTTTAAGAATTGTCCAATATAGGTACAGTAAAAAAGTAAATTTGATGCTTCTTGATTACAAGTAATTTTGTACATTTTCTTGAAAATTGTTGTTAGTCAGTATAATAAATATGTGAGAATGGTGACATACTGTTTCTAGTTTTTTTCTTCACTTTTGTTATTAATATAATGAAAATGCTAATGAAGCTTAATGGCTGTGCACAATATATATTTCAGGAGTATCTTCCTCCTTTAATTAGTTCTACATTCCCTCCCCACCCCACCCAACCCCCTTCGGCTGCAAATAATACTATATTATTATTATCAGCTGGGTAGTAGTTGCTTCTAAGGAGACTGACAGCCACTCCTTATACACTGGATAACCAAAATTGATTAAATACGGTTATCTACGGTTTAAATAGAGGCGAGTGACAGTAGTTTGTACCGTACTTATGCGAAAAAGATCGTCTCATTTCTCAAAAATTATTGTATTCCAATGTACAACAGAAAGTAAAAGTACAAATGATAGTGTGCTCTTCATTATACTTTCCTTTAATTCATCTAAATGATGCACGGACTGGTGAATTTGAAGAAATACGTTACCCAATATATGACGTTAAGTTGATGGCATTAACATTAAGCAAACATTTATACGCAGACAATCAAAAAGTCATGTCCACCTGCTTTTTTTTTCACAATTGCTGACCAACAAGGATTTTTTTCTCTAGAAAACCCCTGATAAGTTTCTAACAGTATCCTCTATCCAAACAGTAGACAATTGTACCCAAACGTAGTAAACCTGGGCTCGCTTATCCAGTAGTAGTGATGTGGGGAGATATGGACCCTAACGGGAATTAACATTACGCTGTAGGTTTACATCACGGGCCTCTTGAGACCCAAACGGGAATTTAGTATTGAGGCTACATTATTAGAAGTTGTTGACCTCAAATGGGGCTACATTGTTACATTCTTAGAAGTTGTTGGCCTCAATAATATGGGTCACTTTGGGGGCTCTACGGGAATTAACATTACTCCGAAATTTTACATTAGGGGCCTATTGAGACCCAAACATGAATGCTAATGTTAAAAATGCCCGTAAGTATAACAAGATAGGTCTGGATAGGCCCACGCATGTAAACCTATGGACATAAGCGTAGGTTTAAGATAATGGACCTATCTGGGCCCAAATGGGAATGCTAGTGTTTGAAATGTCCATAGATTTAATATGATAAGCCTGGATAGGTCCGCACATGAAAACCTATGGTCCTAAGCATAGGTTTAAAATGTTGGGTCTATCTGGTCCCAGATGGGAATGCTAATGTTAAATAGTTATCTACTAGCTATCACTCAGTGATCTACTATCCAACATCCACTTTTGATTACTATCCAACACCTGCTTGTGATTACTACGCAACATTCACTTTTTAATTACTAGCCAACACCCCCTTCTTGATTACTGTCCAACACCCCACGGTTTAATTCCTATTCAACACCCCACTTTTGAGTACTATCCAATACGCGTGTGTAATGACCAATACTTAGCCATCTACTATCCAACACTCCGCACTATACTATCCAATACCTGACATGTACTATCCAACATAATGGGTAGAATGTAAAATAAGGGCGATGAAATCACATACTACCACACACAAGCAAAGGTAGTAGTGTTTATACAAACACTATTATCACACAAAAGGGTTTTTAAATTTTAGTTGGTTGTGAACACAGATATAGCCATATACATACATACATAAAATACATATATTGGCAATGATTTCGAGTAGTATATATTTTCAAGAGATATGGATGGCCCTGAAAAGTGCAGTTTTTATTATTTTAGACACCTAGTGTCCGCATCTCCCATACCGAGCTCCGCAGGCAGCACATCTTCAACTCCATTTATCCCCATTCCAGGGATTGATAGACAGGTAGGGAAGAGTGAGAAAAAGTTGCCTCACTTTTCCAATCCCTTAACTCAGGGACTATGGGTGGCTGTATCCGTTATTGTGGTTTTTGTTGTTGGTGCTGCTGTTGTTGTTGCAGCTCCATATCCCATTCTTCTTCAGTCGGTGGGGTCACCTCCGTTCCATTTCCATTTCTGTTTCCCAGTCTTCAGTGGTAGGCCCAGTATTAAGTCTGGGAGGCCATACTTCTCATCTGCTGTTGGGATGGTCGTGGAGCCTTCACCGCAGGTCTGTCGAAACAGCAGGGATGCGTCTGTGACACTCTAACTTGAGTATCGTCGGCTGTCACCTCTGTTGCTTGAAAAACTAATCGTATTCCTTCCCTGGCGTTCCCTCTTTTCTATTTCCCACTACGATCTATCTTAGTTTTCCGGCCCTATGTCCGCTCATTCTTGTCTTCTTTGTCGACTCGACAATGGGTTGCAAAACTGGCGAAGGCACCACTTTATATGCTAGAAACACGACGTGAAGGAAACCATCCTCTTAGGAAAAAATTCAGAGATCGACAGAGAAAATGTGAAAGAGCATGTCAACATAATGTTTTTCTTTATAATAAAAAGAGCCAATACCCGTTTTCTAAATCAATGTTTTTTAATGAGCCCCTCTCACTGAAACGTCAACAAAACTAAATGAAGAGGGAGGACTAGGGCTAGTCCCTTCTTCATTTATAAATACTCAAATAGTGTTTAACATGAACGTATTTACATGGTTGACAACGTTGTGGAGTCAGACTAGATTTCCATTAATCTAGTACAGTGTCATTTTACCACCGATGCACACTACATTTCTGAGCTAAAGAAAATACATAGCCATAATGTTTACAAAATCACCTTTCTATTTTGTACTCGTTTCTAGAGAAATCACGATAAAAACAAGTCAGTACATATTCTAATGGGATTCCAAGACTGTGTTGATGATTAAAATAAACACAATATTGTCCACACACAATGGAATCTGATCCTTGTAATCTCACATTATTGAATTGAGTGGATATAGCCTTTTTGCTCATAAAGTCAATGATATCGTCCTCCTGAGGAGGTAATCTATAAGAATCAAAATATTCTACGCTGTGGTCGTTTGGAAAGTGGACGGTTATCCAATGGGTTCCTGGGCGATGACTGTCGTCTGTGTTGATGACATAGGCTTACACGTCTTTAAGTTTTCGATGAGGAAGTTTATCTTTAGCACACACCAATGAACTCCAAGATGCTGTGTACGAACTGTGAGTCTGAAGGTAATGAAGTTTGAACATTTTCTTTTTTTCACAGGTAATTATAAGTCATGAGTTCACACTTGACTTTTTCCTTGAAAATATGTGTCAAATAAGTCGATGAACGGGAAGATTCCGTACTCTGTTGCAAGAGAGATTCGATGCATTTCGTTTCCAAAGAAGTCAATGGAGGTAGGGAATAGTCACTCAAGTTTTTTTATACCACTCGTTCAGGATCTTCTATTCTGAGATGAGGATACATGAGCCTTCCAGATACTCTTCCAACGTTTCTTCTTGACTCATCATCAAACATGTGTCATGTTGCTTCTGACTTGGATGGTCGATTCGACAACCATGACAATGTTTTCTGGTCAGTTGTGCTATTCATTCAGCCAAGTGACGAGCAAAACAGAAGACTAAGCATTGTTCTTTTTATGGACATCCTGACATCATGACTGAATCTTGCACTTCTTTTTTTTCTTCTTCACTTGTGGTCTCTGACTGCTGTTGTTCTGGATAGAAAACATCCTCGTCGCCTATTACCATCGATTCCATATTTTAATAGTCTAGGATCACATCTTATAAACTGTTGATTTACAGAGTATTGTCAAATTCTGCATACAAGATGACGTTTACTGTGTTCGCCAGAGAACTGAAGTTCCACACGAAGTTAACCCGATGTTACAGGGTGGAAATGTCTCTCGTCACTGCCTTGGTCTGGAGTGAAATCAAATTCCCACAAAACGTATCGTCCTGCATAATCGTCGTACGAAATGCAGTGGCTACTGCTGGTTCCTAATGGTCATATGGCTTCAAATAGAGTCAAGTAAGATCTCAAGTAATTTTCTGGGCAAAGTTAGGTTCCATGGGTCTGGTATGCAACGCGACACGTTGAAGTGTTGGAACTCGAAAGGATATTGATCGATAGCTTCGTTGAGACCGCATTACTGACGATGCCAATAACCTTGGAAAATATGATCTTTGATATTGGGTCGGAGTCCAGAAGCAGTGGTGAAGGTTTGGACTTCCACTCGACGTAGAGAATCCTTGGCTGTCGTTCGGGTCAGAGTTTGACTGATGTCGTTTTCCACTTTAGGTAAGACTTCCACACATCACACATGGAGTCAGGCTTCTTCGATGTTCGTTTTGTACTAGTTAGGATTAGCCATTAAATGGAACACGGTACTACCTCGATTCAGTGCCAGACGTACATCCACCCCATTCAGCAATGACCTGTCTTACAACCACATGTCCAAGTGTAAACGATCCATCATTTGTAAACCACGTCCTTCTTTAATTTTCTTCTAGCGGTCGTTAAATCCAATCTGTGGTCTGCATCATCATCTGCAATCAAAGCTGTGTCCAAGGTGTCAGGTTTTCACATCACCGAAGCATCCATATATGTGTTCTTAGCTTTTTTCTGTACGTCAAGAGATTTTCCAGGTAAGTTCTGTAAGGGTAAGTGTCCATGCTGCTTCCCAGTTTGTTATTCAAGCACAAATCCACTTCGCTGAACAACGAAAGCATGAAATTGTTGACGGGAGCTACTCTGTCATCGGCGCCTGGATTGGTGCTGTCCGTTTTGAGAACTTTGACTTTCAGGTACAAAAAACTGTTGATTAGATCTACGTAATCTTCGGTTTGTCCTTTTATTTCAAACTTGATAGGTACTGAGGTGGTTAAAAACGACGCAGGATGCAATTGTACCCTCTGGGACGCCTGCATCGTCACTTGAAACATTCGTAAGAATCTCGGTGCATGTTGGTCGATGAGGACGTTTTGAAGAAATTATTTTCCTTGCGTCAAATCAGCACCTTTTAAAGCATGCAATCCTCTGGTGATCATTGGTTTTATCATGGGTGCCACCGTACGAAAAACTGATTTTAACATATTTCCCAAACCATGTCTTTGTTGTCGAACGACTCCACGATACGCAGGATACATCTGTTATAATTTACCGGAGAATCATTTTTGAAAATGTAGTTTTACGGACAATTTTTCTTTCGAGAATAGAATATCTTGTCCAAGATCTCCTTTTATACTAATATTGACACTGTCAAAATACGATTTACTGACAGGAAGATAATGAGAATGTACAACTTCGTGTTTGCTCCTTTATTATAAGCATCTATTGCAGAATCCACTTTGAAAGGTATGACTCTCAGCAACGGGGCTTCTGTTTTTTCCCACGACGTTGTATTCGACGATATCAGAGTACGCAAGCATTAAATTTAGTAATTTGTTCAATTCGATAGGGAATCATAAATACTTGTAAAATCGATAGATGTTGTGAATGCCTTTCATAGGAACGAGAGAGGTGTTTCCACCCATAATAACAAACGAAACGGGAGATAAAGTAATACGATGAGAAACGGCATGGTATTCGACAAGTACACTTGGGCGAGTGTTCTCCAGTGATTTGCCAAACTGACCGTTGAAAATAGATGAAATCGTATCGACGAGATGTCGAGCATTAAAATAATATCCTGTAGGAATTCTCATTGTATAGATATTCAAATGGAAGATTGGCTGGTGATGGTTTTTGGATTCGTAATAGACATGATCATTTTCGTCCAACTGTTCTTGAACTTGTTCTTTGATGATATCTACGATGCAAGTGTCTTCATCCTCGGTGACATTTATGACTTGAGTAGGATGAATGATTTCTACCAAAGCTACTTCCCAATGAATTTCGTCATCCAATAGTATGACATGAGGTAATTTGGCCGTTAAACAACATAATGTGTTGTTGAGAAACACATCCATAGAAGTCTCACTTGCTAATGTTAAATCAAATTGGTTATTCATAGTTCGATGGCTCTGGTCTCCGAGGAGTCACTCGATATCAAAGTATGGTTTTCCAACGAATGTTCTAGAGGATGACAGATGTGACTGGAAGAGTTGTTACTGGCGTTGGCGTGGCTACCATTGTTGTTACAGTCAGTATATTTCAACCTGGGATTTGGAAGAAGATAACCAATACAACTGCTGAGCAAAATAATACACAGCCGTTTATCTCCTTGTTGCAAACTCATATTTCAAATGACTGTTCCAATGACACAATACACCACAAAGATCTGGCAGAAAAAGACGATTTGATTTTTAGGGACACGTTCTCCACACCACACCCAAAGAGTTTGTTTTTGTAATTCTTGAGGAGAGAAACTCTGAGAAGGAGATGTAGTAGTATTAAATGGCATGGTAGTAATTGTCACTCCTCTTTATAGTCAATGACTTGCGGAGCTGCAGTCCTAGAATCTAAACTGGGTGGATATCCTTTCCAACAAACTTTGACTTCGTGGAGTCGACGTTTTCCAACTTTTCGTGTTCTTCGATCAATAATACTTTCGATATCATACACGTCGTCCTCTTTTTTTGGTCACTCGTTGTAACTTAGGCAAGTAAAAAGTTCCTTTCAATACTTCTTTGTTCATGTCTTCCATTTTATTAACCGTAGGATCACGTCTACGCACTTGTCCTGTGACACGAAACAATTATTTTTCCAGTTGGGTAAATAACCTTTGTCAAAGTGCGTTTTGTTTTTCCAATGCGAACCAATCTCCGGTGTTTTGCACTTCTTTCCTTTATCTGCTGTTTGAAGTTCCAAACAATCGATTAAACACAATCACTTCGTTTTCAGACGTCACTTCTTATGGAGCACATCAGATGTTACCATGGTACGATTGATTTTAAGCTTTGACTAGACGTGGTAACACGTCAATGTATTTGAGAGTATGTTAATGTGTAAACTATTTCCACATGCGTTCTTTCAAAGTTCTTTAAAAACGTCCAACGATACTATCTTTTGTTTTAGGATTTTCAGTGGTGACAATATAATGTGTATTTTTTCAATTCTTTTTGGAAAGCTTGGTTCAGACATTTGTTGCCTTTATCCATTTGCCATCGTAGAGGGTATCGACCATTTTGCATCAAAACAAGTTTTAAAGCTCGCACAAACTCAGAACTTGTTTTAGAAGTCAAATAAACTATCCAAGCTTATTTTGAAAACACGTCAATGGCACAAAAGAAATATATGTAATCTCGATTGTTCGACGCTAAATTTGATACATTCGCTAAATCCGCTTGCCACTGTTGATCGATTCCAGCTCCTTTCGTTTGACTTATGGAAAATTTTCGTCGAATGGGTTTGTGTAACGTGTACGTCGATTGTTCTTGTAACCATTGTCGTACATCATGCAGACGTAAACTTTTGAGTTTGGTTTTAGCTACACGATACAATTTTATAATTCCTCCGTAGCCAATGGCATGTGCAGGATTGCAGTCAATGCTGTCTAAAAGTGTATCTATGTGGCTGCTATTGTTGCTGCTCCTTAATCAGTTAACCAACTACCAATGCTCTTTTCTTCGTGTGGTACGTGTTTGGATTGCAATGCTTTACATGTCTGACGAGCAATAGAAGTAAAGGATGTTTAAACAGGGGTGGTCGGTTTTTGTTTGACTTCTTTCTTCACTTCTTTCGTTTTTTCTTCTGCTGGCAAGAGTGTGAACATTATCTTTTTTATCCAACCAGGAGCTGTGTACTTACGTATTATTTTAGCTGGTGGAGTTTTAAACTCTTCTTTTTCTTCTTGTTCTTCTTGTTCTAGTTCTTCTTCTTTTTCTTCTTGTTCTTCTTCTTCTTGTTATCGTTCATTTTCTTGTCCTTGTTCTTGTTCTTCTTCTTCTTCTTCTTCTCCTTTCAGCCGTGTAATTCTCTTGGGAGCTACTTTTTGCTTTTCTCTCAGAGTAGTTTCTTTTTAAGCTTTCTGATGAAACAATTAAAGTTGTTGCAATAATTGCCCATACTGTTTCTGACAACTCTGTTCGATCCATCAACGATTGTAATTCTTGTTCTAAGTGTGACATCTCCGTGAGATAAGGATTAAGAGATAAATGTGGTATCCGTTGCTAGTACCAACGATGGAGTTCCATCCATCATTTGTATGGAACTAAAGTTAATTTTCGTCCTTCCATAAGATTCAAGGGTTTAGGTGTGATGTATTTTTGTATCTTCTTCATCATCTCATCACTTCTAAAAGAGGTCCAGCAGTCGATCCTAACAAAGGAGCATCCACTTTTAACAACGGTCCTATCAGCATGCGAGGAAATCCTCTTCGTTGAACGAGCATTTTTTTTTTCTTTTGACTGATTGGGATTTTTTTTCTTTACCAGTTAGCGAAGAACGTGACGATATCGTCCTAATCGCTGTTTCTGTATCTTAGTCAAAGGCACCGTTCCTTGCAAACCGTTTAAACAACATTCACGCACTGTATCGATGATTTCTTTGGGTGCTTTTTGAATGATTTCTTGTTTTTGCATCGGAACATTGAATTTGGTCACTACAGACAAAACATCACAGTCTTTAGCCAAACCAGGAGGGAGTCCCTTTTTTCCCTTGTTGAAAGAAGGTTTCTTTGATGATGGTGTAAACTTTGTGACATCTTTGTTTCAGGAGGAAAGAACTGAAGTGAATCTTATCCACTTCTTTTTTATACAAGAATTCGTCTCCACTGATTGTCGGCATTGCGTATCAACTTGACTTAAAGTACCACTGGTGTTCTCAACGGACTAAATCTTTATAGCTCTTGTTTGGAAAAATCTAGTAAACTTTGTAACATACCTGTTCTGTCTTTTACTTTTTTCTCAGGAGAGGCCACTCTCCTTTTTGGCTACTTGCTGCAGCAACTAGAACAGTAGAAGACGTCGACAAAGTAGAAGTTTCTTTAGAAAAGGGTTTCTATGTTTTCATCAGATTGGGAAACACTGGTATTAAATCAGGTTCGGCAGGTATCATCATTACCGAAAACAAAGTGGAAGATGTGGCAGGAGAAACGGTCACTTAGCGATGTTTTTTTGAATATGTGCACGTTCTAGCGACAGTACCTCTCTTTCTTGCATTAGACGGTTTTTTTTATTCTTTGGGGTTTTCTTCTTCTTCTTCTTAGAATGTGAACTTGCTGCACCTATCGTCTGTTTAGTCTGTCTTTTAGGTGCTTTGACTCTTTACCTTAGGGGTTTGAATTCAATTTTAAAAGTGAACGAAGAATGACACCTCCTGAAGGTTTCCTTGCACCTAGTTTCAAAATGATTTTAATTTTGGTTTGAGTATCGATTCTTGGATCAGCAGCCAAAGCTACTTTATGTTTTTCAACAAAACGTTTTGTTTGATGTGGAATTTGAATGATACCTTGTAGTAATTAATTTGCTGTCCAAACAAATCATCTTAACACTTCTTTGAGACTAGCTTCTAACAAATGTGAACGTACTTGTCTATTTTATTTTCCGCGACTGGTGGCATACAGTGTACAAATCCATTTGGCAAGAGGATTAGATTGAAATGAAGTCATGTTGAATACTGTTAGAACGAAAAGAAGTTAATGATGCTTTTTATTTTTTATTTTAATTTTATTTTTTTGACTGTCGAAAGCGAAGAAGGTGATGTGTAAATGATTTGACCTCCTTCCTTTCATCAATCGTGAATCAAATCTGTACGAAATCTCATGATTGGGAGTGGCAGGTTTTAAATCGATGAGTAAATAGACGTGTGGCGATTGAGTGGCATCGTCATAAGCATAATTCAGCCAGGTGTTCCTATCTGTTTGGCTAATACTTGAACTTGAGATTTCAACACCACATAATGTGCATTGAGACTGATGGTGCAATGAGTTTTACCTTGATGAACTAAACTTTGAGTAATGTAAATAATACTGGTATTACGATAATGTCTTTTTTATTCATCTTCTCCTAACATGTCATCGAAGATGACAACATTTGTTTGACTAAAATTAGACACGATCTCATCATCTTTTCGATCTCACGTTTGCCATAATTCGGCTTTGCCTGAACCACTAGGTCCAGCAATCAACATTAAAGGATAGCGAAGATACAGTGCCTATCAACTTTAACGATGTAGCTTTTCGTCAATACCTATGAGAACGAAGGATGCAGCCATAACAATGGTGTTTAGAATTGTTAGATTCCATCAACGACACTAGATATTTGTTACATTTTAATTTGTCATTGTGTAACATCAAAACATATTTACATTTCAAAAACACAAAGTTCATGTCTTTCTTTCTTTGTCTTTCTTTGATCAGTCACTGTTGTCTTTGGCATAATCAGCTACCTCTTGTTTCCAAGTGTCAGATCCAAGAATGTTTCCAGTCACTTACATCGTTCCAGTCGAAAATCTGTTGGTGTATCCAACTGGCTATACACATTTCTTGGTAAGCATGAAGAGTCGATACATGAAGAATGTCTTCTTCACACTGAGGTATAGAAGTACTGATCAAAAATCGCAACACTTTTAACAGAATGAGCGTCTCGTGTACATATCAAGTTTTAGTGGGCATGTATTCCTATATACTGTTCATAAATTGGAAACAAATAAGCTGCTGGTACACGAAATCCAAGAAATGTAGTCACTAACACACACACACATACACACACACACCACAATCAGTTCTTTTAAAAGTATATGGTAATCCACTAAGTCTTGAACAGTGTTATTGACCTCCTTGCATAGAATTTGGTGTAACACTGATGACAGAAGTCGTGGCATGGTAAGCTTTATAATGTCTTCGCAGTTCATCAGTGTATGTCTATTTGAATATTTTTCAAGTAATCGGTCTTCTTATAGCATTCAGATACCAATGATTAAAACGTTTATACCATTTTGGATGCCATTGTTCTTTGCGTATCACTTCAATCTTAGCAAACTCTCTGCAAATGTGTTCACGCAATTCAATTGGTAGATTCTGAATGTGTTCTTCTAAACTGTCCATTTAAATGAATGTCTTTTTTGATGAAATTTTCACACGTTTGCTAAATGGAATCTCCTAGTAAAGTGATTTGAAGAAATTCAGTCATTATCTAACCATACATCACACTCCGTGAAGAAGTTTCGTTTTAAGGCGATACTTTTTTTAAAACGTTTTTTGTAATCCTGTAGGTTTCGAGAACATTTTTACCTGGACTTCGTAACAGGGAATTCTCAGTATCACTGCAACAGTGTAGGTAGAAGTCGTAACATAAAAAATCTTACAGGATCTGAGTAGTAGTTGATAAACGTCTGACCATTTGAACAATTTTAAACTAATCATTTTTTTATAACATTCAGATAGCAATGGTTGAAACTTCTATGTTCATTGCGTTTCATTTGAATCTGTACAAACTCTCTCTAAATACGTTCTTGCAGCTCCAAAGATATATTAAGAATCCTCTCCATTTCTAAGGTATCCGGCATGAGGATCATATTTTGGACTGACCAAAGGAAGGTAGCGACAGCACGGAGACCATCTGGAATGTTTAAGGTAAGCTGTATCTTTATATTCCCATTCGTGAAGTTTCACACCACAACAGAAACACTGTATTTAATCTCCTTCTCCCAAATAAACAAATCCAACCCTGGCTAAAGATTTAAGATTAGGTCCTTCCAGATATTTAGGTTATTTCCCTTTGAACGTCTGGAATCAACTTTCAAAATTACAATAGCTTGGAAAAGCTATGGGAAATTTGTATTCTTTTTTGACATTAGATTTCAGAGGCACTGTTATTAGTCTAAAGCGAAAGCTTGATCTGGTAAACATTTCAGATATCAGTGGCCACCTAGCGTCGATGATATATTTGGTCGTACAACTCTTCCATATTGAAATCAAAGAAAGAATCTTTCTGGTCTCGTTGAGGAAAACAAGTAGGTCAGCAATAAAATAAACATCCCTGAAATTCGTATACGATCTGTAGGTTTTCTAAATTACATCTATCCACGGAAAGGGTTCCACTTTTCTTTTTGCCGCCGTTTCTAGCATGAGTATCGACAGCAGACATATATATATATATATATATATATATATATATATATATATATATATATATATATATATATATATATATATATATATATATATATATATATAGGATTGAAGCGGTATGATAGCTAGTTTGTTCTCGGGCTTGAACTTCTTTCGGTAGTTTAATCCACACACTTTGGCAATGGTAGAAGCTTCCTTCAAGGGATCGATACGTCCGTGATCCAAAATAATTGTCGAAATTTTCCACAAGAACGTCGTAAAATGTCCACATCAGATCGACAATATTTCAACATTTCTTCTTGAAAATCAAAAGGGTGTAAAGAGTGAGTTTGGTACCAGGCTTAGAAAGCATATCGGTGTTCTGTTTGCATATTGTGGGGTTCGTAGTAGCGAACTTTAAGGAAATGCGGGAGCACGGCATGTCGATTAACTTCGGTTTTGAAAAAGTGTGGAAAATAGCCTTTAGCCATTTCCGACATTCCAAACATTTTAGGTATTCTACTCAAAGGCATCTTTTCTTTCCTGGACAAACGAGTGAAGTTTGCTTATTCGTTTGAACAAGATGTCCACGCGTGGGGCACACTCTCAGTAATTGGCAAGAACGTTTCTGTTGTTGAATTGTTGCATGCGATGTTGCTCGTAACAAGTTGGAGTGACAAATGTTCGTTTACAAGTAGAGCAATGAATTCCTTTTTTTCCTTCAGGAATGCAAGGTCTGATAGCTAAGCACACACGACATCTGTCTCCACTATGAATATGGTACTCCCAGCTGTTAATCCTTGGTCACATTTGTCGTTATAATAACGTTATCTGAGAAATCCGGTGGTACTTGTAATAGCATGGAAATGATTTCGGTGATAATAAACGTGAATGTATTTTCCGTCTTGGAAAAAATCGGTCCTCGAAACACGAGAGCTCAACGAAAAACTTGAGCCTACACTTTCAGCGTATAAGGAGGAGCCAGCACGCCTTGCAGTTTTTGCATTTCAGGAACTTCACACATGGTCTCTTTGGAAATATCTGCTTGCTGCAAAAAGAGTTCTGCCTCTTTTCGTTCTTGGGGTCTCTCCGATCGTCTAATGTTTTACCATGATCTTTTCCATTCTGCTGTATCGTTCTTCTTTGCACGAGTTCGAGCCACTAAACACAATTCGTCTTGGTTGTTGTTAATCTGAAAGATACCGCGTTTTTTACTGGGAAATTGACCCATCGATACAACTTTTTGCGTTGTCCGCTACATCTTGGAGGTGAAACGTGGGTCAAGTGAAGAGTGGCTTTTCCATCGGTCATGTCAAACTCGTTATTGAATTGTTGGACGTGTTGAATTGTACCCAATATTTTGGAAGAAGTTAATTCTGCAAGTGTACTAAATTCGATCTACACATGAGATTTAAAACTGTCTAAAGTACACTTCCAATAAGACTCTGACTACTTCTCTCGAGATAAAAGTCAAGATACCCACAATGTCTGCCAAGAGAAAGGACCTTGGGCTCCAGAATATCCACAACATTAAAGAAAAGGAACCACTAAGACAGGAGAAAAGAAAGATAAAAGTAAAGATACCTGTTATCAATGTCAAGAAAAAGAACACTGCTCTTCTGAGTGTTTCATGAGAAAAGAGAACAAGTAGAATGAACGTTCATAAGCAGCAGAAGAAGAACTCATTCCAGTATAGAAATTCAAAAATGTGAGTCAAGCAGAAGAAACCATAGAAGAAGAACCCATACCAGTGAAGAAATTCAAAACAGAAATACAGTAAAAAAAGAAAAAAATGGACTTTTGTGATGTGTTTTGAAATTTCATAAAGATTTTATTCAAGATAATATACCAAACGTTTGGTTGTTTTGAGTATGGATAAGATAACACACACACCTTTTATAATGGAGAGCTTTTAGTTTTGTTTGATTTGGCAGACATTGAATAGTATCTCTTTTTCTAAGAGATTTGGATGGCCATAAAAAGACCATTTTTTTTTAATTTTCTTTTTAATTGCTTATTTTCATTGTTAATAAAAAAAAACTTATCGACTTCATATCATCAATCGCAACTGTTTTAAATCTTGTCTACATCTAAGTCCTACTCCTGCTGCTGTGGTAGTTGTAGTAGTGACTGCTGCTGCTGCTGCTGGTGCTGTGGTAGTTGTAGTAGTGACTGCTGCTGCTGCTGCTGGCGTATCAGTGGTGCTGGTGAACTTCGATGTAGTCATAGGAAGTTTAGAAGTTATGGATCATGAAGGTCTCTTTCTCTTCGGTTGGGCCAAAGAAGGTTTAGGTCCGCCAAAATACCTTGTAACAGCCTGACCATTTTGCTTTTACTCTGCTCCTTCCCACTATTCAGTTTTCCTCTTTTCCTCTTCTTGTCTTATTTTTTCTTCTTGTTGTTGTTTTTGCTATTGTTGAACAAATATATCTTCTACATCTTTCTGACGTAGTAAAACCTGTCCAATTCTTCTTTCTGTTTTTTTTTCTTTCTGAAATCAGCATAAACTGGTAATGATGGAGAAGGAGGTGAAGGTGGTACTACCGGCGAAAATTCTTGCGAAGATGATAAGAAATTGCACAAAGCCAATTGAAGTTATTCTCTTCTGGAATAATACTTGCTACAGCAGCAGTATTAGTCGTACTATCACTCGGGGTATAAGAAGTATTCACTGCAGGCGCTCCCCAATATATTGTCACGCGTCCACCGTATTCTAATTAGAAGACAGACAGCACGCCCTGACTGAATTATGTTACACGCGTTCTGATTGATGGAACCTCCCGATCAATATCGATCCGGTCCTACACTATATATAGAGGTGCCTTGGCCCATTGTCATCTGTTCTCAAGACAACCCGACAGGAAGTGGGTAAAAGAAGGTGCCATCGACCATCATTTCCAGCATGCTGTGCAATCCAGACTTCCTGGTATATGTCAAGGCATCGTGGGCCATTAACAGGATCACTCATACAACTATATGCAAGAGATTAATCTATGTGTAAAGGAAATGATGCCTGAAGCGTGTTTTAGTCTGCGGACCAGCAGTGAGAAGAAGCTTTAACGCCGATGAACAGTGAAGCGTTGCAATCTATGTTAACCCTTTTTTGTTAACCCACCCCAACGGCCCTTTTCAGGTCCATCCAAATCTCTTCGAAAAGAGCGATACTACTCAAAATCATTGCCAATATATGTGTTTTGGTTTTTTGTATATTTGTGCATGTCAATGTCTGTCCACAACCAACTAAAACTTAAAAATCCCTTGTACTGCTTTTTGTTTGAAATAGTATGTTTATAGTCATAATGTGTATATAAACACTACTACCCTTGCTTGTGTGTGATAGTTTGTGATTTCATCCACATTATTTTACATCCTACGTTTTCATTTTATAGTATATATCAGGTATTGGATTATATTATGCGGGGTGTTGGATTGTAGTAAGTATTGGTCACTACAAACTGCGTGATGTATAGTAATCAAAAAGTGGGTGTTGGATAGTAATCAAAAAGTGGGGTGTTGGATAGTAATAAAAAGGTGGGTGTTTAATAGAAATTATAAAGTGGGTGTTACATAGTACTCAAAAAGTGGATGTTGGATAGTAATCAAGACGTGGAGTGTTGAATAGTAATAAATAAATGGGTGTTAGATAGTAATTAAAATGTGGGTGGTGGATAGTAATCAAAATGTGGGTGTTGGAAAGTAGAACACCAAGTGCTGGCAAGTAGATAACTATTTAACATTAGCATTTCCGTTTGGATCTAGATAGTTCCATCACTTAAAACCTTTGCTTAGGCCCATAGGTTTACATGCGTGATCCTATCCAAACCCATCTCGTTAAACCCACGGACATTTTTAACATTGGCATTCTCTTTGGGTTTCAATAGGTCCAAATGTTAACAATGTTGA
Organism: Margaritifera margaritifera; assembly: GCA_029931535.1. Classification (NCBI taxonomy): domain Eukaryota; kingdom Metazoa; phylum Mollusca; class Bivalvia; order Unionida; family Margaritiferidae; genus Margaritifera; species Margaritifera margaritifera. The sequence goes on along the minus strand of JAQPZY010000781.1, from coordinate 25,195 downwards.
TTCACGTAGAGCTCCAAAGTGGTCCATATTATTCAGGTCAACAACTTCTAACAATGTAACAATGTATCCCCATTTGAGGTCAACAACTTCTAACAATGTAGCCTCAATGAGAAACTCCTACTTGGGTCGCAAGAGGTTCATAACTCCCGTGTGGGTCCATATCGCCACACATCGCTACTTCCACTTTTCAGGGGATGATATTGCAAATGGGAAGGTCATTTTTTAACGGGTTGAATTTTCAATCTATAGATGGTTCATTTTACAACTGGTCATGTCTGGCTGGTTCAGTATTTAATAATTTAAAAGTGACCCTCATCTGTTAAACAGTAAGCCTTGACCCTGTTTTCAAAAAATTCAATCATACACCGGCAAGATAAGCCGTGGCACTTGCCCGGCCACCAATCCAACCGGCGAGTCAAGTTTTAATGGCATATCTGTGAGAGAGATACAGTGCGAATCAAAGGGACGAGGCAATGCCTCATCCACACCGTTGCCGTCTGCAAGCTAAACTTATAAGATGAAGGCTTTGGTAGACTTGTAACATGAAGATGATCACCCCCTTCTGTCTACTTCCACAGTCGGTGAAGATAAAATAGATTACAGACCGCCTGTCGGAAAAGATCAAGGATCCCAGCAACTGCAAGGCTTTCTTCTTCAAAAACCAACTACCAGCGTCTTTCTCAGCATGCTGGGTATAGGAGGCATTTGGCGACGTTTTCCAATGAGTTTCCTACGTTGGAACAAAACATCGCAGCAGTCAACATGACGATCCTGCTGTTTTACAAGGTGGATAGGAATATGTTCGAAACATGGTCGCAACTTCCTCCATACTAGACTTAGCAACACTAGTGATTTTATGACTTACGGAAAAACCTAACAGTGACCTCGCGGATTGCGGATTGCCAAGGTTATCAACAGGGTCGGACACCATACAGTTGCTAACACCTTGACAGCTTTGTGTGACGAGATGCCTGTCTTCATTCGTGTGCAATTAAGCCACATCATTATTTGGTCCTGCGCTTTATACCTTTTGGTACGCCGTTACTGTTCGGAGGTAGAATAGAGGTGGTACAGAAGCAGGAATCACAAGAACTCCATCTTCGGCTTGCCTTGTAGCCAGCACCAATGTTCAGACCGATTGAAAAAAATATTAGAGGATAAACACTGCACAACAGCTTTGATCTCAGTCTAATTTCAGGCGGCAACACGACCCTCAATTAAGAGGCAATTTAATAAAGGGAATATAAAACAAGCTTTATCCTTCCCCCAGCCTCCAAACAACTGCTGATCACTTCCCACCCTGTCTGTCCGCAGACATCCTGCCAATTGGTTCCAGACTCCTTCATTTCTTCGTCGGATACATAACCCTATTACATTAAATATAGGAAATAGACTACGCTACCAAAGAATCTATGCCTCACTGAAAGACGGAAAAAAAGGTCTTTCTGTATACAGATCATATATACAAAGGGAAGTAACTCTTACAGATTAACTTCCCTTGACTTCGCTAGGCCACCCATATCTGAAATGTTACCAGTTTAAGCTTTCGCTGAAGACTGTTGTTTAAGCTTTCGCTTAAGACTGTTAACAGTGCCTCCGAAATTCAATGTCATTTTTCACATTTTTAGACCAGCCAGCATCATTTCTCAGTGGTTTGAGCTGCTGAGCTTAAATTGAGGTACAGTTTTGGAATATAATAAAAAGATATTTTTTTTACTGCGTAAATGCTATATATATATTTCATCTTGTGGTACAACAGACGATATTTTTACTCGTGGCTTCAGCACTTATTAAAATATCGAGCTTTTGTACAACACCAAATATATGTTTTCAATATATGAAAAGAAAATACGTGTGTGTGCGTGTGTGCGTGCGTGTGTGTATGTGTGAATTTGTGTGTACCTTCTTTACGCTTAGCTCATCTCAAGCCATCAATCAGCCATGACCAGTTTTTGAGCAAGGTTGCAAACTGCATCGTCCAGGCTAGGAGGTATTCCACTTCAAGGTCAATGATACAAAGTGGAGAATCTTCTTTGATTGGTGCAGTAGGAAACGCGTTACTTTTAGCTGGACCCCTTTAAGAGCAATTGTTGATTTTCTTCTCTTTCTTTTCAAAGAAGAGAATGTTCGGTGTCCACCATTAAAGGATATAGGGAAAACATTTCCAACACTCAATTTCTTTAGAGGGCCACCGCCCACCCCACCCCATTGGGTCAGACTCTGATCTTTCTGATCGCATCAGGTATTTAGGTTTCATAGACCGGCATCTTCCTCACTGATGCCTAGATGGAATCTCTCATGAGTTCTTTGGGCTTGATACGTTGAGTGAAGCTTCCTTCAAAAGCCTCACCCCTGAAACTGTGTGATAAGACCAATATGATTCGACTATTAGGATTATGAGTAGAAGACGAGATAGGGAGCATGATGTCATATTCTTAACTTAATACAACTGTTATGTTACTCATATTATAATAAAGACGAGCATCAGCTCTCTGCCCCAAACGCTCAGCCCTACCACCTTCCTGGAGATATTTTTCTAACGTAAATGTAAGAGGACAAAAATCATTTATTCTACATACTGATTAGGGAGCATTGAAACCTATACTAAATGCAGCTGTGGAAAATACAAGACTTACTGTTGGATTTTCCCATGCCAAATGCAACTGTGGCAAATACAAGCCTTACTGTTGGGGTTTCCCAAGCCAAATGCAACTGTGGCAAATACAAGCCTTACTGTTGGGTTTTCATCTTGCAAGTTAGATATTATATGTCTTTTCATTATAAGCTAATCTTTACAAAATAAACAACGAAAGAAAAAAATAAACCTGATTCATTTATACATTTTACATTTTCATAAGAAAATTAAACACTTACAACTTTAATGATTATACAAGATTTTGTTCAAAGTAGTAATGACTGAAATCAGAAAATTTCAGAATTCCAGAATTTTAACAGAATATAGAAAAAGCATTAAAAGGATTAAAAATGGTACAAGTGAAGGAATGTTTCTCTGAGTGAAATGAATGATTTTGGAAGGTTTATCACTACCCTTTTTAAATATGCATGAAATGGACAAATAATAAATAATAGAAGCAGGAAGTAGATGAAGGGAATTACTGGTGGTATTTAGCTTAACAATGAGCTTTACAATCTTTGTGATTTGTTTACACACTGCCTGAACAGCTATAGTAAAGTGAAGGCTGTTACACACTGCCTGAATGGCCATATCAAAGTGAAGGCTGTTACACACTGCCTGAACAGCCACAGTCAAGTAAAGGCTGTTACACATTGCCTGAATGGCTGTAACAAAGTGAAGGCTGTTAAACATTGCCTGAACAGCCACAGTCAAGTGAAGGCTGTTACACATTGCCTGAATGGCCATAACAAAGTGAAGGCTGTTACCCACTGCCTGAACAGCCATTGCAAAGTGAAAGCTGTTACACGTTGCCTGAATGGCCATAACAAAGTGAAGGCTGTTACAAACTGCCTGAATAGCCACAGTAAAGTGAAGGCTGTTACACATTGCCTGAATGGCCATAACAAAATGAAGGCTGCTACACACTGCCTGACCAGTCATAGTAAAGTAAAGGCTGTTACAGACTGCCTGAACAGCCATAGTAAAATGAAGGCTGTTACACACTGTCTGAACAGCCATAGTAAAGTGAAGGCTGTTACACCCTGCCTAACCAGCCATAGTAAAATGAAGGCTGTTACACACTGTCTGAACAGCCATAGTAAAGTGAAGGCTGTTACACACTGCCTGAACAGCCATAGCAAAGCGAAGGCTGTTACACACTGCCTGAACAGTCATAGTAAAATGGAGGCTGTTAGACACTGCCTGACCAGCCAAAATAAAATGAAGGCTGTTACACACTGCCTGAACAGCCATAGTAAAATGAAGGATGTTACACACTTCCTAAACAGCCATAGTAAAATGGAGGCTGTTAGACACTGCCTGACCAGCCAAAATAAAATGAAGGCTGTTACACACTGCCTGAACAGCCATAGTAAAATGAAGGATGTTACACACTGCCTGAACAGCCATAGTAAAATGAAGGATGTTACACACTTCCTAAACAGCCATAGTAACGTGAAGCTGTTCATGCATAGTATGTATGACTTCATGAATCATGTAAAATATGAAGTTCAAATCTTGTAATTAGGAATAGATATAACAATAATAATAACTCAAATAATATGTAACAACAATAATATTTGAACCATTGTTTGCAAATATTGTCAAAGCACATGAATACATAAGTAGTTTCTTTTTGGTGTTATGAAATAATAACTTCTAGTTTTCTGCATCATATGATACGATTTTAACTAATCTGAATGCTTGTTACAAAGGCTTGTTAAAAATCAGTAATTATTTTGTATCATTTTATTTTGAAGCATCTTTTTATGTCTTATTTCAGAGTTAATGTCAGCATAAAAGCATTATAAATGTGCACACCATTCTGAGATCATGTGGATCTCATCAATCACAGTGCAACACATTCCATTTATGTACCTCTGATTTCAAACTATTCTGCCTATCTCTCCGTTTTCCAAAAGCGTTTAAGGATGGGCATATATCAAATTTGTTAAATGTTCCCTTTTTGGTCTCATTCTGTGGCACATTTGTGACAGTGGTGTATGGCCTCTTTCACCGTCATGATATTCACTGTAGCAATGATAATACACTTTCAGTGTAATCATTATTCATAATTAATTATCTACACATATCTTTCATATTATAAAATCATACAGGATGTGTAATTTACTGTTGTTTAACTCTTCTTGTATTTTAAAGATGGGGACTTCAACACTAGGCTTATTATATCATCTGGTTAGGAGAAATGGAAAGAGCCATTTTCAGAGCTCTCGTTGGTAAGGGTTCCTGCTTCCAGGACCATCAGTTTCTGGTTATGGCCCCTTAGTTTTTAAAATGTATCAAGAGGTTTCTCTCTCTCTCCCTCTCTCTCTCTCTCTCTCTCTCTCTCTCTCTCTCTCTCTCTCTCTCTCTCTCTCTCTCTCTCTCTCTCTATATATATATATATATATATATATATATATATATGTGTGTGTGTGTGTGTGTGTGTGTGTGTGTGTGTGTGTGTGTGTGTGTGTGTGTGTGTGTAGAGATAGATAGATAGATATGCTGGACTCTCAGTTTGTGCAAAAATGTAATCCTTGACTTCCATTTTAAAAATCCTACACATATCTCAATTACGTGGACTAGGATGAAACAATACAGGAAAGCATATTTTGTTCCAAATTTCCACTTTTCAAATAAATATGTGATTTTTTTTTAAAATATGCATTAATATCTATAATATCTTAAATCCTACGTTTTGAAAACAGATTAATGGTTCATCAAACTTTCATTAGAGGCTTATTATATTTAAAACATAGTATGCTTAAGATGCATCTGCTTTTGGTGCTGAAAACTATTTTTTTTAAAAATCTTAACTTTATTCCCCACTGCTTGCGGGGGGTGGGGGCATCTTGATTTGTTTCTGTGAGTCCATCACATATGTCCATCAGTCCATCCCAAGAAACATGTTAGCCATATTGTGAAAAAAGAGTGTTAAGTCATGTTTTGTTATTATTTAAACTCCTCTACATAGCCTTAAAAGATTGGGGGCCCCAGGTGGCCGAGTTGTCTAAGGCACTTGCCTTTACAGATCACTCACACATTTCACCTCTGTCCGCGTGAGTTAGAGCCTCGGCTCGACGATCGTGGGTATGTGAGAAAGCTTGCCAGTAGCTTACCGTCGGTCGGTGGTTTTTCCCGGGTTCCTCCTCCACCAAATATACTGGCCGCCATGTGCTGAAAAATGGATTTAAACTCTACAAAGCCAAACCAAACTCAAATGATTGGTCTCTAATTTTACTTATTCTTTATGCCCCCAACATATAAATATAATCGTATTTTCTTTGAAAATACTTGTTTATAACTTTGTTTTAAACCGAGTTTTAAAATTTACCTAATACGGCTAGAGAGGACAGATGTGATCGGTCCAGCAGGTGTCACTTTGTTTTTCACCTTTGTCAAACAAGATATGACAAATATAAAACCTATTAACTGATCTCATTATACACGAAGTTGTAGGTAAATTAGATCCCCCCCTTCCGGCAGTTAATATACATAGGTAATCAATCGGGTCGTAGACTTCATACTTTCAAGGAGCACTGCTTCAGAGTTTGAAAAAAAGATAAAACTCTAGGAAATTGTTCTCCTACACAACTTTCTGGCCCATAAAGTACATTTACAATATTTTGACCTACATAGATAATTGAAGTCAAAGGTTTTGAGGTCTATACATATACATTTTCGAACAACTACGGCTGTAACCGTTGAAGCCGATGACCATATGAAAACATAAGTATGACGAAGACTTACACACCATAAGAAAAACGTGTAATTTGGAAAAAACGGCTGTACAGATGGAATTAAATGGATCAAAAAGACGGAGACAGAAGATTTAATAGACAATACAACAGATACAAGGGAGCTAGACACTTCCAACCTATGGCAAATGGCTACATGTAATTTACATGGAAGACGAGGGGTGAGGGCATCTCAAAAACGACAAACTACGAGTTGGATCATTAGTGATCTTTTATACTTTCATAACGTTATTTTCAATCAATGTTTGTGGCAATGATATTTTCACGCGCATGAGTGATTGATGAATGGATATGCATTCAGTATGATACATACAGTTATTGTTATTAGAAATGAACATGCAGTCATAAAATGTCTCTTCGTTAATTCCCACTCTGACCTTTAATTATGTGCATGACTGGATATTATCTACATAACCAGAGACTGCTTTCTAATGTCACTGGTAATGTTTAATTCAGAATACAAGTAAATAATCTCTCTCTCTCATATTTAATGAATTTGTTATACTTTTTATTCCTTTTTTATTACAGTCTTTTTTTCATTTTTTTTTTCATGTATCACATAAAGGACCTTTAACACCCTTATTTAACAGATGATATATCACATATCATAGCGAGGCCCCCTGCCTCAAAGTCAAGGTCACAGCAAGGACAAAATGTAATTATGGGACTTGTATCCTTGCCAGAGTAAAACTTTTCAACCACTGAAGATATTTTAATTAAGCTTTGCCCAAATATACGACGCAGCCTCAATATCATGGCAGGGGAAAATGTACTTCTGTGACGTGTATCTTTGTCTGGAGAATAACATTTGAACCACTGAAGATATTTTAATGAAACTTTAACCTGTTATATGTCTGTACTTGACAGCATTTTGTGTATTAACAGTCATACCCCGTGCAGTCAGTGTCAAGGTAAACACAAAGGATAATGTAAGTTAATATCCTGTTTAACCCCTGCAGATATTTTGATGAATTTTTACCCACGTGCACACTTTATCATACAGTAATCAAGTTCCAAGTTCCAAGGTCAAGGTCATTGATTGAGGAAAGGTGAAGAGATGGGCGTATAATGTGTCATTTGCGGTACTCTTGTTACTTAAAGCCTCAATGTTGTGCCACGTGTCGCTGTTTTGGTCCCATCTTCAAGATCAAAATTGTCGACTTTGAGAGGGTATTTTACGGAATTTTGCTTATTTAGTCAGCAGTCTTAAAATTTCCAGCCACAGGACAACTGAAGTTTGAACTTCTTTGCAAGCTTAGAGTGGTTGTTTTATTCATTGCCACTTTCTAATGCTGATACAGAGAGGACATTTTCCATTCTTCGCAAAATACAAAGTGATTCAAGGGGAAATCTGGACCCAAAAACCTTTGAGAGCCTGTTAAGTGTGAAATTTAATAATCACAATGAATGTCATCAGTGGTTACCAGTCGGTGGTCTTGTGAAGGGAACTAAAAATGCTTGTGGATTTTATAAACAAATCTTTGCGGCGATTTCTTAAAATTTCTAAATACATTGTGTCCATCATTCCTGCATTTTCAGATGACTACATCTAATGACATTAAATCTATCCATTTTTGTGTATCTTGGTATGATAATGTTACGCACATAAAAAACGTGGTCACTGTGACCTACTTTTTAGTACTTGATAAAAAGTTGTGACAATTATTTTTAGCTCTAATTCCAATACATATCCCCTTATTGCAAAAAGAATTACACTAAGAATATGTCTCAGAATGAAAACATTTCAAATGTTAACAAATTGGATCAAAGTGACCTCTTTTCCAGGATTTTAAACACTACATAGAAACAATGTATGTGCTCAAATTATAACGCCTTTGACCTATTGTCATCAAACATGCATGTCAAGTGCATATGGGAAATCAGTCTTATCACACAGCAAAACTGGGTTGTTGTGAGCTACTTTATATTGTGCATTGGCCACTTTTAAAGATACTGACTCGTGTCATAGAAGTGTGTGCATCTTGTAAGCTACTGCTCACTAACAACTCTAATTCACTAACAACTCTAGTTTTTATGAGTAAGTCGTGGAGATAGCTAGGCAAGGTGCAGCAGGTGCAATTACACCCGAAACATTTCATCAAATTCAATTTATAAAAGCTAGGGAAAAAGTCTGAGTAACACAACTAATTGGCACAGCTAGTAAGTCTAAACTGTCTAGGTTCCTCTTCTGACACGATTCCCGTTAGATTTTAATGTTTTTAGTATCTTGATTTCAGAGATGAAGACAACTTTATTAGTTTTGACAGAAATGCACCATTAAAAATCACTGTATTTCCAAACCAATCTAAATAGGATTGTATTTCATGGTCTATATCTTTTGCAACCTTTGATGTCAGGTTCCACCCACTGTTATACTGGCATGCTTTATTTTTTATTTTAAAGGAATGAAAAGGTGAATATTCCGCAACTTAATAAATGTTTGAATTTCTAAAAGGAATGTTTAGTTGCTGCAGAAGCTTAATAAAAAATGTGTGGTTAAAGGTTTTCCTGGCATTACTCTTGACAAGACCAACTCTAATGGATCTCATAATACATATTTTTACTTAACAAAAACTGAAACACCTAACAAAAGTTTATTGGAGATTCATATCTTATTGATGTCGAAAACGATCATTTTTCTTCTACTAGATATCGTTCTTAATGCGAAATGAGTAATATCTTTGTTAGATCTTTTGCACTGTCTTTCGCAGATACTATTATCAAAATACTTTATAAATATTAGCGATCCCGGCCTAGAATTCATCTTTACCATAAAATAACGAGAGAGAGAGAGAGAGAGAGAGAGAGAGAGAGAGAGAGAGAGAGAGAGAGAGAGAGAGAGAGAGAGAGATTATCATCAAAATCCGTAGTGTGAGGACAATTAAAAGAACCTAAGACCTTCGTTGTGAGGACAGAAGGTGCATTGTGAGGATAAATGTATGTCCCCATAATTACGGGGCTAGAATCGATCAGTGTGCCATAAAACGCGTAAAATACGAAACTCCATTTTATTGTGACATTAGGTTGTGGGCATGTCCCCATTGCCGCTTCTCTCCTTTGGCATCAGCAATGTATGTAAGTCAGTAAACAGAAATGTTCAACATCGCACCTGCGCAGAGAAGGAACGTATTTTCTTGTTGTCCATCTTAGAACATATTGGAAGACATGTCACCGAAAGAACTGCACAGTAATTAGTACAGTTTACTGAAATAATATATCGTCTTGTTTGTTTCAAATTAAACGTGATGTTAGCTTAGGAGTTAATTATACAATAACATTTTTAAGGTAGCTTAGAGAACAACTTAAGTGGCCTGGCGGTGACCCTTTTTGGTACGGTAAAAGGGTGGAGGGATCACAGGCACTCGTTTATGTCAGTAAAAAATGGAACATTATTGATGACAGTGAGTTATAAAAACCCTTGTATATATTGTTCTTCAGCTGCAAATCATTATCTGCTTTGATACTATATATGTGCTCAAACAGTGAAAATTATTTTATCACGTCTATTCTGTACTGAACATAGCTATCATATCTTTGCATCTATTCAGTACTGTTGAAAACAGCTCAATCGTCTAAAACAATCAATTAAGTCAACAAGAGCAAGTCAAGTGAGCCTTGTTCATCTACTATAGTAAATTTCAGTAGTCGCCAAAAAAAGACGAGAAAAGTTAAATTTTCAACTTGCAATTTGTAAAATTAACACGCATTTTGTGATTACAGGATGCGAATGTTAAATCTGAACCCGAACTATCAGAGAAGTTTTGAAAAATGTTGAGGCCTTATTTGTCCCAACAGCTTGAGAGGGCAACTGCATTAGAGACATTTTCTACATGATATTCTTTAAACACAGAGTTAAGCATGATGGAGTTCTGAAAAAAATCATACAGCTTGTGAAGACATGTCGGTCCTGGTAGCCATTGAGGACAGTCTAATTCAAGAAAATTTGCAGGTGACATTAAGACAGAGAATAAAGTATGAACACGTTCTATAAACAGTAAGTTGTGGGGATACACCTGTCCTAGAAGCTTTTGACAGTGAACAAGTTTTAAGAAAATATTCAGATCATAATCAGACGACATGGAATAGGTTTGAGATGCTTTTTCAGAGACATTGAGCTGAAAAGCTTAGGATAGGCAATTGTCTAAATCATTAATGAAAGGACAACACAAACTGAGAAACAATTCAGTTTATATTCATGTAATGGAGAAATAAGAGTTCTGGATACATTCATCATGCAGCTTAATATGACTATTCAGTTTGAAGTAAATTGCATTGAATGAGACGGAGTGTTTGGTAATTCCATTTTACCATGCGCAATTTGCGATGCAACAACTTGTGTCTGTGTCGCATCGTATATTCTCTATAAATATTTATCTTTATTCTGCAAACCATGAAATTAATAAATATCCAAATAAAGCACATTACAAGCCTCTACCAATAGGCACATTACAAGCCTCTACCAATAGGCACATTACAAACCTCTACCAATAGGCACATTACAAACCTCTACCAATAGGCACATTACAAGCCTCTACCAATAGGCACATTACAAGCCTCTACCAATAGGCACATTACAAGCCTCTACCAATAGGCACATTACAAACCTCTACCAATAGGCACGAGACAACTTGCAGCTTATATAACGAATGTCCTCATTGTCAAGTAGTGTAAAGTCTGTCAATCAAATTAGGCATTTCATTGTGAATTCAGTTTGTCCTTGTTTATGTCTGGTTGAAGTCGACAAGGAACATAAGATTTGATTGATTGTTTATCTGAAGTTGTCCGATCGAATGTTTCCTTAGAAAGAGGTACACCACGTTGGGTGAGTTTAATGTTATACATGAAGTCCATCTAACAGTATTCAATCCCTAAATAATTCCTCGACTGTAGACCACTGACACAAAATCCTCCAAATACATGCAGACAAAATTGTTCAGGTTTGAATTGAAGTTTTTAGTGCTATCTTTGACATTTGGCTATTTTTCACAGGATAATAGTTTGTAACTGCAAAATAAATGAAAATGATGAATACGGATATGTGTAAATGCCCATCCTTTATACATCAACCGGTTAATTTTGATTTTGGCTATATCATATTTAGGAAAGAAAAAGAAATATTTGTATAATAACGTTTTGTTTCCGTGCATTTATTATTCTTTGTGAGTTGAATATATTTCAACCCTAAAGATTTTAAAATAAATTTAAATTATAAATTAAAATAAACAACAGATATAAATTTAAGATTTGTATTTCAGAGATATAAACTCAAAATTACGAGTCTCCAATAAAAACTGAAAGCGAAACATCATTTTTAGATATGTGCCAGTCATTACAGTTAATTTAATTAAAAGGCACAAAATATCAGAATTAATATTAAATCGATTTTTATAGTGTATTTTTTCCTATTTTTTGCCTTCTAAATAAGTAATGTTTACAAGTACTTAACGAACTGACAAAAATGTAAGCAGCCCCGGCCATTGGTTTGACAAATGGCCCATTTAACGTGGCCCTTGTGGGATCATTACATATTGGTTAAATTAGCATTCCTAATCAGTGGTGAAGATAAAGATTTGAAGGAGATAGTTTTAGATACATTTGTTTTACAAATTGTGAGGACATCAATACTACCAGAACTTGTGAGGACATCAATACTCCCAGAATTTGTGAGAACAACGAAGTGTGAAAATATTCCGGATCATTTGTTATAGGCTGAGGATCTTAAGAGAGTATTTTTGAGACTTTCCTATCCTTACAGCTTACGAAGAAATATGAGTTTGAGAAGCATTGTCGTTCATACCATGCAGAACTAAGATTGTTTTAGATATGTAAACTGCAGTTTGATAGGACAACTCCGTTTAAATTACATTACAGTTTGTATTCACCAAATGAGAATTAAAAGAGAGTTTGCGGTACATTTACATTATGGTTTGTCAAGACATGCCTGTCTCAACAGCTTGTGAGGACAACTGATTGACTGACTGAGAAACAGTGATGATCATATATGCTATTTAGAAGACTCAGAATGTTAAAGAATTTCACGGATATCATCCTGGCATTAATGGCTCTCAATTTTGTACACATGATGCCTATCTCTGCCACCAAATGTGGCCACCGATACTGAAAAAACATCTTGAATAATTGTTTCTCTTTACCACTGCATAGAATTGGACCAAATTTCACAGGTAGCATTTTGGCGTCAGGATCTGTCAATTGCATAACTAATGCTGATCTACCGTCAAATACTCGAATGGCCACTGCTACTAAAAACAGAAAAGCCTTTAAACGACCAGTTACTTTTTAATGGTCAGATCCAATATATGCCAGGTGAACCATACAATGCCTTATTATATTCTCTTTTTAAACGTTAACATTAAATTTATGTACATATCAGCTTGTAAGCTATATCTAAACTGAATAGAAGTATTTATTTCATGCATTGAAGATGAAAAAACATAATTTGAAGATCATTCTCACTTATACTTTTTATTATAGGAAGTTCAACAAGCGGTATTCTAAGGCTAGTGTTTCGGATGATGATGATGATGGTGATGATGATAGTACTCCTGACTGTAATTAGGGTGAGTATGCATTTTAAAGCATGAAAAATGACATCATTTTTTTTCAGTTTTTCAGTTGGACTGTTCAAAGAATAGGGACATTTTATGTATTCAACCTGGCACAGGCATTGGCGTCCCAACTTGGTTAAAGTTTTGAGGCAGTTTACTCTTTATGCCAACATTATTTCATCTTCCATCCTGGGCGGCCGGCTTTTAGGTAGGAATATAATTAACTCTCTCTCAGAATGATATTATTCTATCCAAGCATATATTGGATTTTGACTCTAGTTTAGGTTTAGGGGAGATAAAATGTATACACTGGATTCCGATTCAGGTTCAAATCTAGGGGCAAGTTCTTATTCGAACCTGTATGATCTTTTATTTTCATCACATCACAAGGTCATAATGCTTATTTATTTCAGGGCTGTTCTTTTTTTTAGTTATATTTAATAATGTTTACAGCGAATATGATGCAACATTGCAAACATTGTATGAGTTGGGTTGACGTCATAAACATGGACATGGTTAAAGTTTTATGACAAGTATCTAGTATTGGTATTTAGCTGAATGTAATTTCTTTCAAACAATCTTTTCATAGTAGGGTCATGAAATGTATTCATGGAATGCATCTAAATGAGCAGTAGACCATTCCTCTTAACCTTTGACCTTACAATGCATTAATTTTTATCAATTTTTTGGATTTGCATTGATTTATCAGTCATTGTTCTTAGTATGGTCATTAAACTTGTTCATGGGATGCACCTTTATTTGATCTAAACCAATTTTGAAAAAGTACGTCACTTCTATATATTTTGATTGTGGTAAATTTAGCATTTTGGTCTTTGGTCATTTTCTCAAGGACTGTTCACAGTAAAGTCATGAAACCTGGTCATGGGGTCAGTGTCAGTGAGCAGTACACTTTTTCTTCTAAAGTAGGTCACTGTGACCTTTATTTTGATTGCTATCATTTTGGCATTTTTGTCAGTATTTTAGAAAATATTCATGGTGGGGACATGAAATTTGCTTATGGGATTGATCTCTATGTGCAGTACACCAAACAACTAAAAGAAGGTCAATGTGACCTACAGATTATGCTTCATTAATTTTAGTACATTTTACAGTCTTTGAGTCATTATTCATGGAATAGTTTAGCTAGGCTGTCCCACGACAGGTCTTTTTTTTTTTCTTTTTTTTTTTTTAGCTTTCTGTAATTATATTTGAGGGGTGGAATGATTTGCTTCTGTCCATTAATACATCTATGCATCTTTCCATCATCTCTTACCATCTTAAGCATTTCAGTATTCAATTTGATTATACATATCGCCAACATCAGCAACTGTGTCTGTGTTCTTTCCAGAGAATAATATGGTCAGTATTTCGACAACACAAATATCTAGGTCCATATAAAAGGATTTGTTCCTTTTCCACCACATGATCCTTTCACCATTAGCTAATTATGAAGTGATTTTACGATTTATCTTGAAAGCTACCTTGCAGAATTTAAATTAAGTTTATATTCATGATTTTATTTTAGAAATTAATGTAAAGGACTTTTGACTCAAGATATATCATTTATACCTAATGATCATTACATATTTTATTCCTTACATCTATTAATCTGTATTGTGGTATCCAAATTAGTGATGATAGGGCAAGTGAGACACTTTGAACAACCATATAGTTTGCTCATAAAAACAAGCAAGTTTCATTAAGTTGTTTCAACTTGAATTCATTTTTTGGTAATTGATATGGTACTCATATCTGTCTCGTTGGTCCACGCAATCGGAACGTCCTCAGCCTTTTTGGTCAAATGCTCAGAAAATACCTTAGATGCAAATACTCGCTGGTTCGCAGCCTAAGTTGGCTAGCCAATATCATAAGCCGGTAATTCATTAGCAACTTCGAGGTCAATCCCACGGATCATACTGCGAATGTATGTCGATAGCTGTCATTCAGACCACTTCGGCTATTTACGAAACAAGGATTGACCGAGATGTCACGAATGGTCGAACTTTTTTTAAATTTGTAACCTCTTGGTCAATCCAACAGTCAATCCAATCGTAGAAATAGCCGAGGTGGTCCGAATAGATTAAGTTTCTTTCTTGAGGAGAAATTTTCGGCGAAGAAAATGTATGATTTTTCTGTAAATTACTACGCCGACATCCATCCGAAGCATATTTTTGTCTCGCACAAATAGCCGGGGTAGTTCCGAATGCCGGTAACTAGTAAAATCTGTATCTCACGATTAGTTAGTCCTGTAGCGGAGTATGTAGCAATGAGCATACAAAGCAAGGAACCAGACTTAAGGGCGCAGTGCATCATGGGGAAAAAGGTAAGAGATTCCGTGTTTTCACTAAGCTGAAGGATGCTATTTATATGCGTTCAAACTTCATAAGTTCCAGTGTTTTTCAAAAGCAATCACTTCTATTTAGGCATTATGGGATTGCGGACTACATGCAAGATTTAGTTACCTCCGAAATTTAAGAGCTTGACAACGTGCAAAAACTACTCACCTCCGAAAATGAAGATTTGACAACGGAAGTGCTCCATTGAGCATGGACAAAAAAAAAAAGGGGGGGGGGGTCAAGTGTTTGTAATTATTTGGTTGAACTCTTAACATACATACGTGTCCGCCCAGTTGGTCGTCGTAGGGATAATATCCAAAATTGTATAGTAAATCGCCAAATAGCAGAGGCGTTTCCTTAGCCCTCAATCCCGAGGTTATTTACATCATAGTAATTTTTTTGATAATAATGTTATTGGCGTCACAACGACTTGATGACGTATCATGGCTAACAGTAACATAAGCAATAGTTTGAGGTTATTGAGCTGAATGATTTCTCCCAATTTTTGTCATTAAAAAGTTCCAGGAATAACATTAAAAGTTAAAATCATTTCGTTGATGGTTGAAAAGTCGTCAAATGTTATTTTCAACGCCCAACTTTTTCTATTCTACGCACATCTAGCTGGATCTTTGGCCGTCACAAACTTAAAATTTGGGAATCACTACGATTCCCTCCAAGTCTCTTTCAGAGAGCCGAAGTTATTGGGCTCACATAGGAGAAAGACCAGGCGGTTCCGATTGCTGGTCTACTATGCAGAAAATGCGTATTACCAGAAGAACGCGTTATGCAGGCGTCGCTTAAGCTATAAAAACAAACAAAACAAAAACAAAAAAACAACAACAACAACAATTTGAATGAAGGACTTTTGAGTAATAGTCATATAACTTATCAGTGTTTAACAAATACACGTGCTTTGGAAGACCTATTTTTTTACACATCCAGCCCAAAGTTAGTCAGCCAAAACTTACCAATTTGGAAAGTATTCACTACCATGACCTCCGAGTTGACTTGTCTTCTGTCTGAGGTTAAACTAGCCATATTGGAATGTCGAAACAGGGTACCAGTCTAACCTATTTCGCTCACAACTGCGTCACACTTCCTGTGCTCGTGAGACCGCAGATAAATATTATCCTCCTGCTTAGTAAACGCACGGAATCTCCGTACTTTTTTCCCATGACCCACCGCGTCAATGTGAAGCTAACAAACAATCACTGCAGTTCAGAGGGAAGTTTCCAAACTAGCCGTTAAGGGAATGATATCCTTGTTTACGAATGACGTCACCGATTAACCAATCGGGAGACAAAGCGGTTACTAGTTACCGGCATATTGCCAATTCAGGCCGGATACGAGCTATTCTAACCTCCTAGTTTCTTTCAGAGAGTCTAAGTTACTCGGCTCGCATCGGACAGAGACGAGGGTGTTCCTATTGCTGGTCCACTATGCAGATAATACTTATTATCCTCGAACAACCACTTTTCGTGCAGTTAACGTGAATTTTAACGCGTTCGTTATAATATTGTGATAATCTATTCAAATAACCGTAGAAAGTGTTCAATTATATCTACTTCATTTAATCATCATTAAAAATGTTTGGCATTCATGTACATTAGTTCAGAATTACCGTTTTTCCGAGCGTGTGCAAGTTTACTTATTTCCGGAAGTGGCATCCATGGTTCGTGACGCTGACTAAAAAGTCACGTGACATATGACCGGAATGTGCCAGTTAGGTCAAGGTATGGATATTATTAGTTTATAGCGTCTCCATATTTTTGAAATAATAAAAAAAAAAAGGAAAAATGTTTCCGTTAATTCTATATGCAGTTTGTGCACTTACATTACTGCTTGCTTGTTCTTTACCATATAAATACACGACTCAACAGACAGAGAGAGGGAGACAGACAGACAGACACAGAGAGAGAAATTTAAAAATAGACACTAGTGAATGGATACACATTTTATTATAATAGATTAAATGTCTTTTGATGTAGAATATATGTTCATCATGAAATAATACTGAAACGAAAAAGTCCGTAGTGAATATACATATCGAGTGTAAATTTTTCTTATGTTGTATAAGAACCCCACATTATTAAAACCAAATATTTATATTAGCTATCCCGTTGTATAATTCCCAAATTTGGTTTTCCTGTTCAAAATATGTAAACAAAGCCATCATGTGATCGGCGGCGCTATCTTTAGCATATAATAGAAAATTCAAGGCCAAAATGTCTGACACAAATAAGGCATTAGTGAAAATATAGATTTTCATTATGACTTTTTAAAATTACATGCATATACCCGTTTGAATCTCATTTTGTCTGATGTTACTATTTAATTCATTCCGGTCACTCTTGAAGAACGCTAGTGACACAGTTGATGACGTCATTATCTCGAAACAAGCGCGTTAGGTCGCGAGAAACATGGCGCACGATTGAAGGATTATCACGACATCGGGTGGTTGGATGATACCATAAGAACTCGCTACGTGAGCGTCGCATTAGCTGCATTTGATGACAATTGTTTTTTTCTTCAAAAATTGGAATGAAAGGCGTTTGAGTAAAAATCATCTAACTTCTCAACGTTGAATAAATACACGTTCTCTATTTCCGATTTTATATTTCCGGTTGTGCAGCTCTCGAACAGTAGAGGTGGCGCTCTACAGTTTCTTATTTTGCATAGAGTTAGATTTTTTAAGAAAAAGAATTTCCCAGGTCTTCCTCACTGGTTAGCCTGGCGATTTAAAAAAGACCTCGTTTATCTTAGGTATTAGTAAAAAAAAAAATTATGATGGGTGCAATTGGGTTAAAGAGTATACA
Source organism: Margaritifera margaritifera (assembly GCA_029931535.1). Taxonomy (NCBI): domain Eukaryota; kingdom Metazoa; phylum Mollusca; class Bivalvia; order Unionida; family Margaritiferidae; genus Margaritifera; species Margaritifera margaritifera. The sequence continues at coordinate 7,081 of JAQPZY010000781.1, read as the reverse complement.
GCCTGGTCTTATTTCAGATGTGCACCTATCAAAAAACTGCTAGCGCCGCTTGGTCATTTTCACTTCCTGGACTACAAAGGTAAATTGTAAAAACAAAAAGAGCCGATAAAACTTTGTTTTACTTTTTATATATTTTGGAATCCATTCATTGTACTTTCAGAAGTTGGTATTGCCCACTCAAGGAAAATTCGTTTTCCCTATTTTAATAACTGCTACAAAATTTTAATTTGGACTAATTCAGGCTGATTTTTCGAGCACATGGGAGCGGCCATTTTTGTCAGCTGTGTACTTAGATCATGTCCAATTTCCAAAAGTACAATAAGTAAAGAAATTTCAGCCACAGGACATGAAAATAGCATAGAGGTATGCCAAACATTCTCTTCATTGTGCTTGTTGCAAATTAAAACATCTTCACCTTTCACCTCTCACTCTCTCAGAAGTACATAATATCTGTAAGGCGCCTCCAGAATCACAATATTCACTAACAAATACCTTATGATAGGATTGATCAGCGATTTCTTTAAAGTAATATGCAATCACTGACTGACAGCTGAGTGGGATCGGCATATTGTTGGTTCAGTTTACTGTATTATCTGCAGGACGACAATTTAATACACAAGAAAAGCAGAAGCTGTTGGAATGAGCTCAAAAAGAATATTTGTACTCTGATATTATTATTATTTTTAATGGTACTTTAATCAGTCAAAAAGTTCACAGTTCACTTGTGTACAAAATGTTTACATCTTTTTTAAATGAGGCAAGACTATTTGTTTTTAAATCCAGACACACAGAGGAGACGTAAAACCAGAAAAAAATATTAATTCATGGTTATGTATTGGATCTAATATCTAATTTATAGACAAGCAACTAGATGTAGAAAAGAGAAAATGTCATTGGGGTTGATATAACTCTTACACAAAGTCTTGTTTGTAAGGGAGACGGATATGCTAGGGGAGATAAATCTTATTGGGGTTGATATAACACTTATACAAAGTCTTGTTTGTAAGGGTGACGGATATGCAAGGGGAGATTTTTTAAGGCCAACATAACACGTCTATTTGTGATATTATTACCACCCGCCACAATAGCACAATTTAAATGTGAAACTGTTAATTGCCATGATATCTCTTGATTTAAATGTAAAACTAGAAATTATGTCGTCGTAAAACACATATCCCCGCGCTTTATCTCTGTTGTGTTTCACTTACATACCCACACCCAAAGTTCCCCAACCCCAAAATTCTACCGCCAGTTGATAGGCGAAGACTCTAAAACCGCTGAGCACATTTACAGAGCACTTCCAATAATATTCCAATGTTTCAAGTCTCTATTTTAAACGGTGTTAAGTAGGAAGAACTGTTAAATTATGCACGGACGCACACAGGGACAAGCAGGATCCTGCAATTTCTTCAACATAGCAGGAATAATAACAGTTGTTCACTGGAGTTTAACAATTTCTCATTAAAACTGAAGCGTTCAAATCCACTTCTTCAATAACAACAGGACATTACATACACACTTCGATCTTATTTATTACCTTATGAATCAGGTTTAGTGTAAACAATATATTTCATGGCCTTTATAAATAGAAAGCAATATTTCCAAATCATGCGACAATCCTCTGCCTTCTTCGTGAGACTATCTTCTGGTTTGACAGAAATGGTTGAGGTTGCTCAGATGGATTATATGATGGTTTAATGCATCTCACAAATTCGCTAACTGCGAACGATATAAACATACTATATTATGGGATGGATTCACGGAATGTAGGGAAGGGTTAAAGCGCTCACCGTAGAAGAAGAAGAATGACCTTGATCACTAATATTGTTCTTTTTCTATCAAGGTAAGTATACTTAAGGTTGTTTTTGGTAAGTTTTCTCGTTCCTCTGATCCCATCTCCAGAGTAGTCTCATAGATACTACAGCAATCTTTCGCTTATTATGGGTTTTGAGATAATCTAGCTCTTTGGTAAAAATCTATCTCAGCTGACTGCTGGAATTCAGACGTATCATAGCATATGAAAACAAAAAAGATAACCAAATCTATCAGTGTGTGTGTGTGTGTGTGTGTGTGTGTGTTGTTGTGTGTGGTGTGTGTGTGTGTAAGGCACCTGAAAATGTATTTCATTTTCTCTCTGAGCATAACTGATGATTGATTCAATATGGAAATTAATCCAGAGTCTTAGATATCTAATATAGATTCACAAAAACCTTAATTTTCCTCGAAACTCACATAAGCGAAAACTTTCTGTAGTTGTCATGAAGATAACTCCGAAGATGGGACAAAAAAAAACCGAGAAACTTAAAAACTAAAGTATACCATGGAATAAGCATGGTCACCATAAAAATTGTGTGCTCTAAAATAAAACTTCACTTTACGATGATAAGAACATTACTGGATTAATTCAGAAAGAAAGGTTCCTCGTGGCACCCGCTCGCTTACTTAAGGACAGATTGTACATACAAGCTCTCGCACTTATCTTAGTGAGGACAAAGGGAAAACAAAAAGAACTACTACAAAAATGTGTTGATTTTACCTTCATAAAAAAAAGAATGGTAAAGTAAATAGATCTTTGCAAACATGATTGCGATATAAGGACGTATACAGACATCGGAACAGGGAAGAGGGGAAATAGGTGGGATAAAATGCCGTTCAGCAGATAAAATGATGTACTTTATTTATTGGGCGTATATGTACGTAGGCGCAGTTGTTAAAGGGGCGTTTCACACGCAAAGACGTACCACAACCATTCCTACGTTATATTCGCTCTTGCCCTAAAGGGATAACATCCGACATAACTGAATCAGACCCTTTAAAATTCGCTGGGAGGTCGCGGCCGACCACTTGAGCTCATTTTCCAGCCATTTTGGAATGTTGGTGGCTCTTTTGCAGACCTACGGTAGGAATGGTATTTTGCGAATATCTAAAGAGACGCAGACATAATTGACCAAAATTGAAACAAGTGTCTTTCCTGTCAACTAGATACAGTTCAATTTCGACGAAGACTGGAATGAATTGGTCTTAAACATTTGGTTCAAGTTTCTCGATAGACTGTCTCAACCTGAAATTTTTGAATGAGCGGCTTTTCCTCACATTTGGCGTGATTACCCTCTTGATTCTATGTCCATGTAATTTCTTTATTCTCCGCTAATCAGAATGCAGATCCTGATGTAATAGATGAAGGAAGCCAGTAACTGGGTATTGTTTTATCTCAGAATCCAGCATGAAATGTATCAAATACCATAGAACGCAATGTTTAAACTATATACAATAAGAAATTGTACGCGTTTGCGAAAATTAAACCAGAGTTTAGGTTTTAAAATGCGTGCCCCTGACCTGAATCGGATACCACCATTGTCATCAATTGGTGTCCAAGCAAATTATAAAATCACGTGTAATAGACCCAGAATTTTTAAGTATGGGTTCTTGAGGTAATTATTCATTTGCTGGAGGAAACGACTCGGATTTTATCCTTATGACCTCCATTAAGTTTAAGACCTGCATTTGAATAAGAACTGGACTATATGATGCCATACTTTGACATTAGTATCAAACAATCCTCTTACATTGAAGAATTATATATGAATGTGTAGGCTAATGGAGTAAAATAAGTGTCACTCATCGTTTGAATATTTTGTATAGCATAAGGAAAAGGTCCAATGCTCTTCACAGCCTCGAATAAGGGGATATTCCGAATATAAACAAAAATGGTGCATTGTGTCACAGGTAAACAGCCTTATTACAAGTAATCTTGTGAAATCCCTTGCACCTGATAGAAACTGAAATAGTGAAGACCACGATAAGCAATGATCCAACTTTAAAACAACCAGTGCCTGTGTACAGCCTCTTCTTTCCCCATCCGAACACTTCTGCTCCATGCTCCGTTGCCTCTGTGTCACGTGAGACGTATGTTGATTTTTTTTTGTCTGCGAGCTGTCATTGCAGCCCATCTCAATACTATAGTGGGCCCCATTCTGGTTGTAAGAATAAATATTTCTGCTACTGCTGCTGGAACTTGTTTGTTAGATGCTGCCAAAGCTGCTGGTACGGAAACGTGAGAAGCGAAGGTCGTCCTGAAATGTGAAAGTATTTGCACTTTAGAGAAAAACAAGGAACGTAATTGCATTATACTTTCCTTTATTATTCCCACAGTCATCTCATACGGTTCTCGACCCAAAAAATATTTTAGAGAGCACGGGCAAAGACTCTCAGATACATATAATTTTGGTCCACTACTTTTCAGGCCTAAAATAGCAAAATCTCCCAGACATGGTGAATTTATTTGGTCGGTTTCACGAGAGAAAAGAATTGAGTGGCAAAAAATTTACATCAGAAACCACAGTAAGTTTTAATTTAATTTGTACGGAATAAAAAAGCCCTGATTGTACGAAATTAAAAGTCTGATTGTACGGAATTAAAAAGCCTGATTGTACGAAATTAAAAAGCCTGATTGTACGAAATTAAAAAGCCCTGATTGTACGGAATTAAAAAAGCCTGATTGTACGGAATTAAAAAGCCTGATTGTACGAAATTAAAAAGCCAGATTGTACGGAATTAAAAAGCCTGATTGTACGAAATTAAAAAGCCTGATTTGAAATATCCTTTTTAATGTAAGTTTTATAAGGACAAATGTTTACACTGTCACTCTTGTACTAGTCTCTAAATGTAAATTTAATAAAGGGCAAAATGTTTACACTGTCACACTCTTGTACTAGTCTCTAAATGTAAGTTATATAAGGACAAATGTTTACACTGTCACTCTTGTACTAGTCTCTAAATGTAAGTTATATAAGGACAAATGTTTAACACTGTCACTCTTTGTACTAGTCTCTAAATGTAAATTATATAAGGACACATTTTTACACTGTCAACTCTTGTACTAGTCTCTAAATGTAAGTTATATAAGGACACCATTTTTACACTGTCACTCTTGTACTAGTCTCTAAATGTAAATTATATAAGGACACATTTTACCACTGTCACTCTTGTACTAGTCTCTAAATGTAAGTTATATAAGGACAAATGTTTACACTGTCACTCTTGTACTAGTCTCTAAATGTAAATCTTATACAGGGGATTGGTGTGTTTCTTATAAGTGTCTCGGGACTAGGTGAAATGTAAACAGGACAAGTAGATAGGTAAGCTTGTATACCATTCTGTAGCTGTATTTCTGTAACACTCTCTGAGAACGGTGCACGTTTCTTCAGGAAAGTTAAAAAGGGGCTGGCTGTTTTATTCTTCCTGCAGTAAGCACAGACCACAACGATGACTGATAGAAGAACAACAGGGCCCACAGCACACGCCACCCATATCCATGTCTTTGTTTCGGTTCTGTAATAAGCAGACAAAGCAGGTTATACCACTGTTGAAATTTATATTGTTCACACTTGTGTTCTAGTTCCGTCGATTTTAATTTTGCTTTTATTCTCACAATCTAGATAATAAAATACTTTTAATTCAACATAAAGATGAATACCAGTAGCACAGTAAATTTAAGGGATAACATCCACAAATGAACATCACAATGTGTTACTCTCTCTCTCTCTCTCTCTCTCTCTCTCTCTCTCTCTCTCTCTCTCTCTCTTTTCAAAGACCATGGTTTATATATATATATATATATATATATATATATATATATATATATATATATATATATACCGTTACACGTATAACCTTAAATGTTACATATAAATTATTTAAAATAAAACAGTATTTAAAGATAGGTTTTTCAAACGACAGTTGCACAATTTTTCGTTTGTCAGTCTTGTACTCGATCAATATTTTATTGTATTCAAATAGAGATATAGATATATTTTCATTGAAGAATTGACTGGTGATTTAAATTCAATGGAAAAGCTACGATTTTATATACCCGATAGAAATTATTTCCTGCTGTCAATATTACATAAATAAATCGAATACTTCTCTTAGTGTTCATATTACTAGGCGTGTCAGAAGTATAAACTTCCCAACATGGCTATTTAGGGAGATTTAAAAAAACATTCCATATATACATACAGTTGTGTCCTTTTTGTGCACATATAGAAGATGAATATAACTTTGTTGTTAAATATTCAATTAAGCAACTTGAGAAGACCTTATGCTCCTTCAAATATTTTTGTACAGATATAGAAGATGAATATCACTTTATTGTTAAATGTCCAGTTGGTACAACAACTTGAGAATACTTTATAATTCCTTCAAATGTCTACAGTGATGACTAATTATTACAAGTTTTACAATTTTATGCAAAGATCCTGTAATAATTACAATCGCTTGCATAATTTGGTTCTTATTCATTGAAGATCAGGGAATCAATGTGCAAATTTAAACATAATATTAGAAACGTGTATGTGCCAGATATGAATTGTATTAATGTAATTAGACCGGTGCCCAATGTTACTAGAATAAAGGTTGCTATTATTATTATTATTATTATTATTATTATTATTATCATCATTATTTCCACTCGACTTCACAAGTGATAAAATGCCTTAAAAATACATAAATATATAATTAAGCCGATAAAACGTTAAAGCGGATATATTTTGCATACATCCGGCATTTACTTGAATATGCTGATGTTGTTTGGAATGGCTGTTCGGCTGAAGACTCCTAAACTAGACAAGAGTCACTCGAAGTGATTGACTCTCTAAAAGAATTTTCAGGAATCCAAGATAAGACCGTTGCTTCTTATTAACTGCTGAGTATTAAAACAATCTCATATTTTTCAGCAATAGAAAGATTTTTCAAGATGGCCGCCTCGGCGGCCATATTGGATGCAAGATTGACATCACTTTAATTTAGTACCAACAAGACATCATAATAATATTTGGGTGAAAACCCTATGTCGATATAACTAAGCATTCAGGACGAGCAGTGATAACAAGATTTTTAAGATGGCCACTCTGGCACGGACGAAGGAAGACGGACAACAGGAGATCCCATAAGGTCTTCTGATCTGTGAGAAGTAGAGCTAAAAAAACATACCTTTAGAAGCAGGGAGATTTGTGACTGGTCTTACTAGAAGTATATCTTGTCGTAAAGAAGAAGAAACTGGTTGGCCTATCTTGCCAGATAG